>CM053588.1:272403140-272434153 GCA_028646515.1 Pseudochirops corinnae
TAATTCTCTTGACTTTTCCTCTAGGAATTTGGATGCTATACCACTTGGTGCATATATGTTAAGTAATGATATTGTTTCATTCTTGATGGTGCCTTTTAGCAGGATGTAGTCTCCTTCCTTATCTCTTTTAATTAGGTATTTTAGCTTTTGCTTTATCTGAGATAAAGATTGCTACCCCTGCTTTTTTTACTTTCGCTGAGGCATAATATATTCTACTCTATCCTTTTACCTTTACCCTGTGCATGTTCCTTTGTTTCAGATGTGTTTCTCGTAGACAGTATATTGTAGGATTGTGGTTTTTAATCCATTGTGCTATCTGCCTCTGTTCTATGGGAGAGTTCATTCCATTCACATTCACAGTTATGGTTACTATCTGTGACTTTCCCTCCATCTTATTCCCTCCCCT
The DNA here is from genome assembly GCA_028646515.1 of Pseudochirops corinnae. Lineage (NCBI taxonomy): Eukaryota > Metazoa > Chordata > Mammalia > Diprotodontia > Pseudocheiridae > Pseudochirops > Pseudochirops corinnae. The sequence continues at coordinate 272,403,547 of CM053588.1, forward strand.
GTTTGTATGTTTGTGTCTTCCTTTTCCCTTCCCCTCCTTAAGAGTTTTCCTTTTGACCACCACCTTCCTCAGTATTCCCTCTTGTGTACCCCCCCCTTACCTACCCTTTCCCCTTGCTACTCTTTCCCTCCTTACTGACCACCCTCCCCCTTCTTACACCCCTCCCACCTTATCCCTCCTAGTGCCTGTAGGACACATTAGATTTTTATTCTTAACAGAGTACATTATTCGCTCCTAGAATCCAAACAAATGCTAATAAATTTCATACAGTGCTCTTCTCCCTCCCTCTTTTCCCTCTATTGTTATGCGTTTTTGTGTCTTTTCATGTTAGAATCTAAACTTAGCTGTTTGTGTTGATCCCTCTTTAAATCAGAACCAATGAGAGTTACAATCATAGGATGCTCATCTCCTTCCTTCCCACCCCTCCACTTTAGTATGTTTTTATGTGTCTTCTTGTGGCATAATTTACCATCTTCTGCCTCTACCTTTCCTTTTCTCCCATTACAATCTCTTTCTTCCCCTTAATAGGTTTAAAAAAAAAAATCTTCAGATTAGTTCACTTATACCCAGACTCTCTTTGTATGTATATCCCTTTTAAGTGTCATAATACTTATACAAATTTCAGTATTGACAGGTATCTGCTTCTCATAAAGGTATGTAAACATTTTACTCTTACTGAGTCCCAAGTTATGTGCATGTGTGAGCATCTCTGTGTGTATGTGTATGTGTGAGTGTATGTTTTCTTTGTTTACCTTTTTATTTCTTTCTAGGGAGTGGAGATTGAATTTTCCATTGAGCTCAGGCTTTTTCATAAGGAAAGACTGGACATCCTTTATTTCATCAAATGACCATCTCCTTGCCTGAAAGAATATGCTCATTCTTGCCAGGGAGTTGATCCTTGGTTGCAGTCCTAGGTCTTTTGCTTTACGAAATATCACATTCCAATCCCTCCAATCTTTTAATGCAACATCTGCTAAGTCCTGTGTAATCCTGAGTGTAATTCCATAATATTTGAATTTTTTCTTTTTGGCTGCATTTGGTATTTTTTCCTTGACCTTTTATCTCTGGAATTTGGCTGCTATATTTCTTGAATTTTTCAATTTGGAGTCTCTTTCAGGAGGAGATTGGTGAATTCTTTCAATAACTATTTCCCCTTCTGAGTCTTGTATCTCAGGACAGTTTTCTTTGACAATCTCTTGGAGGATGCTGTCCAGGCTGATTTTTCCTTATGGATTTCTTGTAGGCCAATAAATCTTAGGTTATCTCTCCTGGATCTGTTTTCCAGGTCAATTGTTTTTCCAGTGAGACATTTTGCACTTTCTTCTAATTTTTCAATATTTATGCTTTGTTTCACTGATTCTTGCTGCATCATAAAGTCCTTAACTTCAATTTGACTGATTCTAATTTTTAGTGAATTATTTTCCTCAATTACTTTTGAAGTTCCTTTTCCATATGTTCAGTTTTCATTTTTAGGGAGATATTTTCTTCAGTTAGATTTTGTACCTCCTGCCCTAGTTCTCCAATTTTATTTTTTAAAGATTTGTTTTCTTCAATGAGATTTTTTTTTCCAATTTGGTCATTATAGAGTTAAATTTATCTCCTACCTCTCTAATTTTGTTTTTAAAGTCCCTCTTGAGAACCTCCAAGAATGCTTTTTGGGCTTGAGACCAATTCACATTTTCCTTCTGTGGTCTCCAATGTGAATATAGGATCTGTGTTGCCTTCTGAATTTGGTTGTTCTTACTCACTATAAAATATTTGATGATCCTAGCCTTTTCAGCTTCCTTCTTTCCCATTGTGGTTGCCTGTGTCCTGGATTTTTAGAGTGGATATCCAGTTCAGGAGTGTAGAAGTATTGAGCTTTTCAGGCTGGAAGGTAGGGGTTTGTTTATTAACTTCGTGAGCTGTAGCCTCTGAGTGACTAGACTAAGGCCAAGGCCAGGACTCTCAATGTTTCCCTTGAGTTACCCTGAGGCTTACAGAGTAACCTATGGGGGCAGGGTGGTCTGGCTCCTTCAGGTTACCATCTCTATGTCTCTGGGCTATAGCTCAGGCAGGCTCAGTAGCAGAAGGCCAGCAGGAGGGCAGGGCAGGGCTGCAGTCTGCTGATTGGCCAGGTGGTGCTAAAGCATACCTGAGCTTTTGCTGTTAGTGCTTGCTGGCTCCACCCTCCTGGGCTTAGACTCTGTACTGTCTCCCTTCTCCTTTCCTTAGTGACACTCAAGGCTGAGGATGTTTCCACTAATTCAGGATTTTACCCTGGATGAGGTATTTAATTCTGTACTTCTCCAGGTAAGGGAGGGTGCATCAGAGCAAATAAATCTTATTCCTCCATCTTGACTTCTGGAAGTTCAGGTATGTAATTTTTAAATATCCAGGCTGTGTGCTATTAGCACCAGGAAAAGCTGCTAACCCTGCTGTGGGCCCTGAGTTTTTTCCTACCTAGCTCCTACTCTGTCCTATGGTGAGATGACTACAAACTCCTCTGGCTGGGTGAGCCTGCTGGCTGACTGGGGCTTTTTCTCAGTCTGCTGTACTCTGCTCTCACATCCATGCTGGTGCAACTCCTATGCACTCTGCGTTCTCCTTACCCTGACTTGAGTAGGCACTTTTCTGGGCTGGGTATCTGCCACTTTCTGTCTCCCAATGGGTTCTGCCACTCTTAAATCCATTCAAATTCACTTTTTAGTTTTGGAAACAGAATTCTTGGAGGAGCTTTGAAAGGTACTGCTTCCTTTCCACCTCTACTGCTTCCTTTCCCAAAAGTTTTTTTTTTAAACAAAGAACACCAGTGTAGTCAAGATTGGAATATAGGAAACTATGGGAAAATCTGTAGTAAATGTAAAGGCCCAGTTTCTCAAATATATAGAGAACTAAGTCAAATTGCTAAGAACACAGGTAATTCACCCAATTAACAAATTATAAAAGATGTGAACAAGCAGTTTTCATATAAAGAAATCAAGCTATGTATAGCCATATGGAAAGATGTGCTAAATCACTATCGATTAGAGAAATAGAAATCAAAACAACTCTGAGGAATCACCTCATGCTCATAAGATTGGCTGATGTGACATAAGTGGAAAACAACAAATATTGAAGGGGATATTGTTAGATTGGAATACTAATACACTGTTGGTGCATGTGTGAATTCATCCAACCATTCTGGAGGGCAATTTGAATCTATTTCCAAACAGGCATAAAACATACCCTTTAACCCAGCAATACCACTACTAGGTCTATATCTCAAAGATATGTTTTTTAAAACAGAAAACACCTTTATGTATGAAAATATTTATAGCAGCTCTTTTTGTGGTGACAAAGAATTTGAAAATGAGGGGATACTTGTCAATTGGGGAATAGCTGAGCAAGATATAGTACATTGTGATGAATATTATAGTGTATTAAATCATGAGCATGATGGTTTCAGAAAAATCTGCAAATACTTACAAAAGCTGATGCAAAATGAAATGAGCAGAACTAGGAGAATATTGTACATAATAATAGCAATATTATGATGATCAACTGTGAATGACTTAACTGTTCCCAGAAATACAATGATCCAAAACAAATCCAAAACATCCATGATAAAGCATGCTTTCCACCTCCAGAGATAAAATTGATACACTCTCAAAGCAAATTGAAGCATAGTTTTTGTTTACAATTTTTTTAGTTTTTAAATTTTTTTTGTTTTCTGTTATTTTTCAATATAGCTAATATGCACATGTATTTTGCATGACCTAATATAAATGATAAAAAATTGTTCACCTTCTCTTGGTGAAAGCAGGGGTTAGAGGGAAGAAGATAATATGTATCTATATGTGTGTGTGTATACACACATACATATACATATATATACATATGCAATGTTACAATTTATTTCATGCAATTGAGAAACATTTAACAAAATAAAATACATTAAAATAAAAATAAATAGTATGAAATTTGTTTTGACAGCATCAGAAAGAATCTTCTTTGTGTGTGTTCTAATGTGTTTATATAGGCTGTTAGACAGTTTAGTGAATAAAGCACAACACTTGGAAAAAAAATGAGTGTGAATCCTGTCTCAGACACTACATAGAAAGTACACACAGACACAGATATAGACATAAACATAAACACAGACACAGACACAAACAGTTTGAGTACTTTTCTGAAGTGGATAAAGTGCAAGGCCTGGAATCAGGAAAACATGAGTTCAAATCCAGACTAAAATACTTACTATCTGTGTGACCCTGGGCAAGTCACTTAACCCTTTTGCCTCAGTTCCTCATCTGTAAAATATGCTATAGAATTAAATGGCAAGCCCTTCAATTTCTTGGCCAAGAAAACCCCACATGGGGTCACAAAGGGTTGGACACAACTGAAGAAAAAAATGACTGCACAACAAGCTTTTTCTGAGTAGACTATTCTCACAAGTACTAACTTAGCTCCTTGTATCTTATGAAAGAGAAATCATCAGAAGAACTGGAAGCAACATTGACAGCCATCAAATCTAGTCCTCTCATTTTGCAGATGAGGAAACTCAAGCCTAGGTAAATTTTCCTTATTCAAACAGGTAGTATCATAGATACTATCGCAGATACAGTTTCAAATCTGCTACCTCTGTCTCCAGAACTAGAACCCTTCTATTTTTCTTTCTCTTTTCTTTCTTTCTTTTGCTCTTTCCTTTCTTTCTTTTTTCTATCTTCCTCCTCTCTTCCTTTTTCTTTCTTTCCTTCCATTCTTTCTTCCTCGTTTACTTTCCTTTTCCATTCCTCCTTCCATACTTTTCCCCCTTTCTCCTTGTTTCCCTTCCTTTTTTCTTTCCTCCCTTTCTTCCTTCTTTTCTTCTTCCCTTCTTGCTTCCATTTCTTCATCCCTCTCTCTTTCCCTTATTCCCTTCTTTCATTTGTTCTTCTCCCCTCTCCCCCTCTAACTTCCTTCCTTTTTCTCTCAATCCCTTCATATTCTCCACCTATCCATCCTTCTTAGTTCCTCAGTTGATCCTTGATGTTTCTTTGAATTTTACTATCAATTCATCTTTCACTTCCTTTTCTCAGAAAAAAAATACATTCTCTGAGTCTTTCTATCTGTTCCTACTTATTGCAACATTTTCTTCATCACCTGTCCACCATTTATACTCATAATAAGATTAACTTATACCGTGACTTTGACTGAAAATACTATTTTCCTCTATTCAAATGGGAAAGGTGGAGCTGGGGAGAGAAGGAAAAAGAAATGCTCAGTGCTTATAAAGTACCTAAGATATGTTAGACATCGTGCTAAGTACTTTCACTTTATTTCGTCCTCTTCATAATTCTATAAAATAGCTATTTTTATTAACTCCATTTTTTTATTGAGGAAAATGAGTCAAATTAAGGTTAAGTGATTGGTCCAGGTTCACACAGCTAGTAAGTGTCAGATACCATATTTCAAGTCATGTTTTCCAGACTTCAGGCTCACAATCACAACCTGCCTGTCAGGTTGTGATTGTGAGCCTGAAGTCTGGAAGACATGAGACATTGTCCCTATAGAGACAATATTCCAACATTTGCTCGACTCATTACACAAAGAAATTAGTTGATAAGCTCCAGCCAGGAGTGCTACACTTGGGTTTAATAACAACATTCATGTTATTCTTTAATGTATATAAAAAAAGATGTCTACTATTACGATCCAGATCAGCTCATGGTCTTTCAAGAAAGCAGTGCCACAAATTCTAAATCTTCTCCAAAGCAAAATTCCGGAGTATGTGCTATGTTAATGGGTGCCTAATGCCTGTATAAAATATATCAATCATTGCTTTGTTTTGTTTTCCTTTATCATATTAAGAATATTTAAATGTTAGGATCTCAAAAACTATGATTTATTGATGTAACTTAATTTGAATCATTAAAGTGGTCTGAAGTAGAAGTTGATTGGGAGTCATAGAAAAGCATGAGAAACTGATTTGTGTGTGTGTGTGATGTCACAGAAACTGCTTTTTTAAATTATATTGTCCATTTGCCATTACATATTCATGTCATTTAGATATGTACATTATTTTGATATTATACTCTGCTTAGTGAGAAACTAAGGCATGAATTGTCCATCAAGAAAAAAAAATCCTCTTTTGAACTATTATCAATGTCAATCTAAGTATTTCTCTGCTTCACTGATTCTGAATGACAGAAAAATAATGTAATGTTATGTTTAATTCAATGGGTATGTATGACTGTATAAAAATGCAGATGGATCCACATCTATGTGACTTTTTTATGCCCCTGTCCATAAGCATTGTTTTATTAATGTCTGTCCTATGTTTGAAGGTCTCAATTGACATCTTCTATTTGTTGCAACCTAAAGATCCCTTTCTTCCCAGAAGACAGTATGTAAGTTTATAGCTCATTATTATACCATTTCAGAAATTTGCTTGGACTATTTTCCCCACCAGGTAATGTTTAATTGATCTTAAATGTTACAGATTGAAATGGCTCCTACATGTTTTATGAAAATTAGAATTTCCCCTAATGTCCTTCTGTGTTCCTTTCTTTTTCAGGCACAGAGGGATTAACTAATCAGTTTTACTGTCATCAAGCTGGATTTGAATCAACATGATTGGATTGGTGTTAATTGGAATGAGAATTCTACCAATTGGAATTTCTTCATTCTGAGAAAGCCATAACTTAACTCTATGTAACTTGAAATATTTTGTACAGACAAAAGCACCTGACAGACACAACTGAATAGAGTCTGAAGTATCCTATAAAACATGAATTTCAAGAAAGCTATATTTTCTTGCCAGTGAATAATGCAAAGACATAGGGAGGGAGAAGAAGAGTGAGTGACCATTCAAAGTAATCTCTGTGGAAAATCAGATTCAACTAAACTCAAATTGTTTCAGTTCAAGAAAAAGCAAAACACAGCCAAAAGAAACCAAAATAGATATGTAACTTATGCCCAGAAATATATTTCCAAAAACAAAATGGCAAGATTGGTCTTGAAGAACGCAACCTTATAGATGACAGCTTTTATTAAGGAGATAGAACTAAGAAATATGCAGGCAGCTAGGTGGAGCAGTGGATTAGGACGGCAAGGTATTGCATAGAAGTAAAGCAGAAGAGTGAGGAGAGACAGGTTAAAAATCTGAGAAAGATAGTAAGAAAAAATAGGAAAAATACACAAGTAATGGTAGCTCGGAATGCGAAAGGGACAAATTTACCTCCAAAACAGTTAAGAGCAGGAATAGAATTTACTATGTTTTAAATAAAGGAATAGTAATCATGATCTCAGAGACAATTAAAGCCAAAACAGATTCAATGCAAAAACTGAAAAATAGATAAACCACACTATGTGTCAGAAATATTATTCAATATTGTTTTAGACCATTTAAAATATCTAGACTGTATAAAATATCTGCCAAAACAGACACAGGAACTTTATGGACATAAACATAAAAATTTTTAAACAAATAGAATCAGATATAAATAATTGATTATTGTTTTTGAGTAGGAAAAGGCAATATTATTTTTAAAATGACAATTTTACTTACGTAATCCATTTGTTCAATGTTATCTCAATTAAATTACTAAAATTTTATTTTAATAAGTTAGAAAAATAAATAGCAAAGTTCATTTAGAAGAGCAATACGACAAAAACTTCAAAGAAAATCAGAAAAAAAAATGTAAAGGGAGGAGATTTTGCATCATCAGACCTTAAACTATAAAGAAGAGCACTAGTCTAATGTAAAATTAATAATTTTGATTATTTTAAATTAAAATTTCTTCTATAAACAAAACCCATGTAGGCAAGAATAGAGGAAATGCAGAAAATTTGGGAGAAAACACTTTCACAGGCAATCTTTCAGACAGGATTTGATTGGGTCGGAATATTGCTGTGTTGTCCAACATGATAGCTGGTTGATTTAGAAAAATATGGAAAGACTTAGATCCTCCATAGGAAGATGCCATACATCCTCAGAGAAACAAATGACAGGTGGAGGAAAGCATGGTAGTCTTACATATATGTGCATGAGTATATATGTGCATGTGTGTGTATATATATATATGTCTATGCATATATACATATATATATATGCTTATAGGTATTTATGTATATGTGTATCTACATGCATACATACACACATATGTGTGTGTATATATGTCTGTGTGTGTATTTGTGTAATTGTAGCCTTCTTTATGGGAGAAGGAGGGGAAAATAAAATACTAAGTATACAACAGGGAGCAAAACAAATAATTAAGGAAGCAAAGAAAAGCTGGGCAGTTTTGAAAACTATATGTAGTATTTATAATATAGCTTTTTCTATAAATGGTATTTATTATTTTATGTTGAATTCTGTATTATGGTTTACTGTATACATGGGATTATTTGTCTTTTCTCATTTTGTATTTAATTTTAAAATTTTAAAAATTCCAAAAATATAGAATGGGAAAGAGGAAAGAAAAGTTCATCAGCAAGAGTACAAAGAAAGTATACCCAAATAAGAAGGCTAGTAAATGGTGAAGAACATACAGAAAATTCTATAAGGATTTTGAGGGAATGACTCAAAAAGGATAACATTTTATCCATCTAAATAAACATAGTTATTTAAATGTACGTTTGCTAACTAAGCATGAATTGCATGTATGTTTAGTATTAGGTTTATCATGAATCATTTCATAAAGAAAAATACAAAGGAAAAAAAAACCCTCCATATGGGAACATGGAAGAGTTGGACAAGACTGAATCAACTAAACAAGGAATATGCATGATCAGAATGAAAGTTGGAATAAATGGTGTTGCTACTTTCTAGATAACTTTATGACTAATATAATTTAAAATTCAATTTTATTTTATTTTCATGTCTGTATTTTCTTCCTCATACCAGTCCCTGGCACAACAATGTGAAAGCAAGCAAAATAAACTCTATTATAAACATGAAGTCTTAACATAAAGGAGCATGGTGGGATTTTGTTTGGGCGACTGGCCTCCTATATCCAAAAGTATACAGATTTTCCTATCATTGATTCCTCAAATCACTTGTATACCTTATCTGGGTTAAGAGGGGATCTTATGGGCAAGGATATTCTTTAATTATCAGATTTTTTTTTTTTCCTTTTTGCTTTCGAAAGCAAACATGCTCTGTGGGTGAATAATTGACGGTGTAAAGATATTAGACATGTATTACAAGCAAATTTAAATGGTATGTATCTCAAAAAAATCTATAATATTCAAATCATAATGGCTTTGCTCCTTTTCCTCATTTTAGAAACCTTTCTTAACTTCAACTATGCATTTAATACAGTAGTTCACAACCTAAGAAGAACTCAGTTTGTATTTTATTTGATTCTATTAAATTCAAAAGAAATTTCCTCACTTAACTATATGGTGAATAGAGACTATCATGCTTGGCCCTGGAAATACAAAGAAAAAAATTGGCACAAATCTTTACCAAAGTAGAACTTACAGTCTAGGAGCAGAATAAGTCACATAAGTATGTGATTATTATTTTACAAATGATGATTCATATTATGGAGGTAGAAACTGTGCGCTGTGTAAGGTCTAAAAGTGAAGGTTTCTGACCTTTTTCACGCTTATCAGGTTCCTTTATAGTTTTCCCATACCATCTCTCCCCCAGGACCTAGACTGGCATTCTAATCTCTCTCCCAAGAAAGGGGTTAAATTAATTAAAAGGGAAGTGGGGTGTCACTTACTCATCAATTCATATTAATGATAGAAGAGGGAAAATATGATCTATTCATAATTAAGATGAATTAAATCAGTTTTCATTCCTTTACACTATCTTTAATCTATAAAAGAAAATGAAACAAAAGAAATATAAAGAAGAAAGTAACTAGCTAATATAAATGAATGAATAAATGATTGAATGCATAGGATGCAAAAAGAAGGAAAAGTAAAGGCATTCTGAGAAGCTGTATTTCCTTGAGGAAAATAAGATCTGTCATGATCAGGTTAAAAAAATAACTTTTAAAACTTATTTCTCCAGATAACATGAAATATATGCAACACTCGAGCTAATTTATTATCTCATTAATAAGGACCACCCCCCATCCAATAACGTGGACTCAATCCATTCACACTTGGCCATCTATTGTCTGTGTCCTTCCATAAGTTTTCCTAATGGGGATCCACCCAAAGTAACAGGATGACCAATGGAGGATATTCGCTGTTAAGGGATTCCTTTTTAATCACTAGGTTTTCCTGTTAGATTTTTATAACAAGTGGATAAAGAATGTCTAGTATTCATAATAGGACATAAAATTTGACAGACAACTAATAAACCTGGGAAATCTAAACATACATCTTGGAAAGACACTGAATGAACACAGTTGCATTGGAAGGGTGGGGCCGCTAAATTACCTTTGGGCAATCATACAGTAATTTTATTAACCCCAGATATTCTACAATAGACAAAAGTTTATCTTTAGTTAAAAAAAATTGTTTCTGGTGATGTCATATGATGCTGACTGATGGATTGTTATAATCCTTAAAAAATTAACACTTTTCAGTTATCCAAAGGGCAATAGAAAGGCACATACTGGTTATGCATTGTTTGCAACATATTCTGAACAGGAAGCATCATTTGTACCTAACTTTTTTTCTGATTGCAATCCTCCCAAAAGAGGATACTCTGTGTAGATGTGCATGTGTGCACACACATATACACACATGTGTATATGTATGTATATTAACTTTATATTGTATATGTTTTTATGTTTTATAATATATATGTTTATGTTTTATACTCTCCTCCATTACATATATACTCTTTGTAAGTAGGAATCATTTCATTCTTTGTACATCTAGCATGGTGCTAGAACATAGTAGATGCTTACAAAATAATTGATCAATTGATAAAGGATGTCATAATACAAGTGTATGACTGAAGCAGTTGGGCCAAGTCATTTGGGAAATGAATTTAAGGAAATGAACAGATAGTCTGCTATACTGGTACATTTGCAATGTCATGAGAATTAAAAGTTCCCCAGAGCAGTGGAAAGAATCTGTCTTGGATTTTTATAGGACAGTTACAGAAGTTTCTTGTGGAGAGGGCATAAATTAGTTGTGATTAGCATCTTTGAAGGGAGTTTCAATATCATGAGATCAAAAATTCAACAAATATTGATGTATAACCTTTTTTTTTGTAATTTTTACTCTTCTCTATGTAGCCCATGTTAATTAACACTTTTAGGCCTCAATGCATAATCCTCATGACTTCTTGCAGCTAAGAAATATATCGCTTGGTGGCCAATCTTTAGGTGATAAGTGTCTCCAAGAATGGTTGGTAAACTCATTATCCTACAATCCATCACAGGTGACATATGCAGAGTCTTTCTATCTTCCATAGGTTGCATTGTGTTGCTTTCAATAAAAAATACAAAAAAAAAATTATCACCATAAAAAAATCATTTATTTGACAGATAAAAATGCTGCTGTAAATCTATACCCCAACCTAGGTATCAAGTCAATTCAAATTAATGAACTACCAGGATAACAATGGAGAAGGAAACAAGGGAGTTAAATTGCATTGCCATTTCTAGGACTCACGAATTGGTTACCTTTCCCAAATTATTTCAAGTTTCTTGGCCTCAGTTCCTTCATTTCTAAAAAGATAACGTGGCAATAGTATAACAGAAAGAATATTAGACCCAGAGACATTTAGAAACTTAAATACAATCACATAGATTTTAAGTGACCAAGGCAGGATGTAATTCAGGCATTTGTGTGAGCAAGAACAATTCACATAAACTTTATGAGTTATCAATTTCTTCATCTCTGGTAATAATAATGGTGCTTGTAGTGTCTGCTTCACTAATTTTTTTATGTATATTTCTAAAATAAAGTATTGGTGAAGCAGCTTTCAAATTTAAAGCAATATAAAATATTTAAAATGTAAAGTGAATGGAACTGGACAAAGTCACCTGTAAGGTCCTTTAAAACTTGAAAACACTGTATTTTTATGAATATTATATTTCAGATAATTCAATGAGCATAGTGGGGCAGTCTAAGAAAATAAGACATTAGGCATGAGAGAAAAGCATTTTGAGTCCTTTAGGTACATTTCAGAAATCCCAAGCACATAGTTACCTAATTCTATTACCAAAAAAAGATAACATTTGACTCCTTAGCATGCTTGGAGCACATCTCACATTGTATCTCTCATCTATGATGTATTGTTTAATGTTTGATGCTCAGTGCACTTGTGTTTCTACTTTGGAAGCAAAAAATAATAATCTTCCATTTTAATAAGAAATTCTGCTATTGCAAAGTTAACATTTTCTGAATTATTGTACATATAGTGTGTGCCAATTATAGGCCATAGAATAAAAGATAAGACTTCAGCCTTTAGGCTAAATCATTTATTTGCAGTGCACTGATGTAGTCTTAATTCAATTTGAAATCTCTCCACCCACAGCTTGGTTAGAGAGAGATTCAACCATTTTTCTTAATTGGCAACACTTGGAGAATCTATCAAAATGACAAATATTTTCCAGAAGGGAGAAAAAAAATAAAGATAAAAAGTTAGGGGCTTACAACTTCTCTCTCTGAAAACAAACAAACAAAAAACCCCACAAAGATGATCACATTTATATGGGTACTTTTTTTTTTCTGAAAGCTGTGTCCAGGAGTTTAGAAATGTTAAAGATCCTATGGTTATTCAGGATTCCGGTCCATACACACCACAAAATGAAGGTGTTAAACAAAGCGTGGGTTCCTCAAACCATGTTAAAAAATGCTGATGGATTTATGACAACCACTGTCCAAAAAGAAATACACATACTTTAGTGTGTTTTTGTCATGCAGGGTACATATCACAGAAGCAAAGCCCTGTGCTTCTTGTGTTTGTAAAGTCTGAGCACTAGCATAACATACTGATATTCCAATAAAGATATTGATGAGACGTGATGGGAGGTACTTTGTACCACACCATCTGACAATGGAGAAAAGTCGATAGCAATTAATAAGAGCATTAATAGTAATTCAAAAAATAAAATTATACTATTTGGGAGAATCACTCATTTATTTATTTGTAGACCTCCCCAAGGTAATAGAATAGTTCATTCTCTCCTATAACATGGTTTTACCTTATCCGTTTTTTCAGACACTGATGCTTTTTTGCATAAGACCTCTAAATGCCTTGATACTTAGGATATATACTACTTAGTACTGACCTGCTTCAGATACTTGAACTACCAAAAAACAACTTATTTATGTCAGGGAAGAGGTGGTGATATTAACATAATCCTTTTTATTGACAGTTGTCATCATATTGCAGTTGATATCATTAACTTTCTATCTCACATGCATCGACTTTTATTAGCTACTGATAGTAGGAATGAGATAAAGGGAAGTGCTGTTTGAGTATGAATCTGTCAGTATGCAAATTATCATGTAACCAGGATTCCCCTGGTAAAGGCAAATCTTATATTCCCTCCCACCTCCTGTCATATTGCTTTACAATCATCATAGGTTGTACTAAAGGTTCCCTCACATGACTAGAATATGGCACAAGTATGCCATGGAGGCTAATTCTGACAGTCTGATAATTAGCAATTCCATGCCATGAAGGCATTAAGTAACATCTGTCCCAGAATCAAAATGATAAGGAAACAGGAACAAATCAATGTGGATAAGTAGAAAGGGTGATTCACCTCATTATGTATGTATGTGTGTATATTTTTATGTGTATACAGACACCCATATCTTATATATTTTTTCTCAAATTCATTTTAAAAATGATTTCAGAAATAATCTATCATCTTATGAAGATGTTTTATTTGTGTATATATTCACGGTTTTGCATGAGCTTGTTATATTTATAAATATTAGTTACTGTTTAATTTTCATCCCATATTAAAACATCTTATTTAATTCATCCATCCCTGCTAGCTATTGTCCTAATCCCATCTCTCTTTTATGACTAAAATCCTTGAGGAAGCCACCTACAATCCCTTCTCACCAAGTTATGATATAAGGGCAGTCAGAAAAGGTGATGAAAATAGGTCCACTGGGCCCACAGGTTCATGGAGCTATTGAATAAGACTGAGCTCCCTGCTTGGGCCACCTTCTCCCTTAATCGTGTAAAGTCTGGTGAGCTTTTGTAAGTTTTTTTTATCTAGATCTAGTGGAAATAAGTATTAGAAAGAGGGGGAGCAAGGAGCCTAGACCTAGGAACTAGTGCAGATTTTATGCTGGTGGAGGTAGGGGCAGAGGGAAGGGGAAACCCCTGGGGCAATACAGGCTAGTTGATACTGAAATTCTACAGTAGTGGGAAGGGACTTTTTTACTTTACTTTTGGCATTAATCTGACAGAGTGACTGAACTTCCCAGTCCAAACATCCTGAGGGCTTCTTTGTTTATGCATTGGGTAGGTTACTCCATTTGTTACATATAACATGGATAAAAATGAAAAAAATTATCTGTTCTTCAATTACCCTTTAGTTTCATCATGATCAATATTTTTTTTTCTCAGTTATACATTTCCACGGCACTGATTCTCCTATGTAATTCCTCTTTTATTCTGAGCCCATCTGGTATCTCCATTCCATTTTGTGTGAGCCTCATTGTTGAGCTTTCATACACCATAGCATTCTGTGACTCAGAGACACATATCATCAGCAGAAGACTATTAGTATTAGAAATGTAGACATTTGCTCCAAGGAGAAGGTGGAGGTCATGAAAATATTTATGGGATTTCTCTTGAGCCATCTATAAGTTTCTCTCCTCATTTTGGCCAAATTTTAGGCCGAAATCATTGTCCATTTCCTTAAGATATTGATAGACCACCTCTATGGGTTGTCTATCCCATTCATTCTTCATTTGATGTCCTTTTATTGTTGGTTAGACTAAACTCTTTTGAATGATTATGAATATAATAGGAAGTTCTACAATGTTTCCAGTGTAGACACAATCAGTACAGTGTAAAATAAAAAAAAAGTATCTGGAAGACCTCATCATTCTGGAATTCTGCCTGCATTTGGAATTTGAATTAGGTAGCCACCATAGAATTGTTAAACATGTAGGAGGAACATATGTATCTGATTTATGCCTCATAAATTATTAATAGAAGATATTTTTGAACAAGGTTATCTCTGTTGTAACATCTTTCAAAGAACCTTAATAGCACATTGACATATGAATGGGAGACAAGTCAAATCAAGTCAACAAGTACTTATTAAATGCTTAACCCATGCCAGAGAATTTGCTAAGCACTGAAAATATGAAGAAAGGCAACAACTATCCCTCTCCTCGAAGAACCCACAATCTAATGAGGAAAGGCAGCCTGCAAACAATTTTAACATACACTTACAATTTTAACTACACTTAATGGGGTCCAGGAAAGTTTTGTTGCAAAAGGTGAAATATTAGATCAAACTTGAAAGAAACAAGAGAGTCAGAAGGTGGAGCTGGAGAGAGACTATTACAGATAGGAGGGACAGTCAGTGAAAATGCGCATTCAGGAGATGGAGTGTCTTAGGTGAGGATCTCTCAGGACCTCAGAACATGTGTATTTCAGTGGCATAAGAAATTTATAAAGATAGAAAGGGGTCAAATTACAAAGGATTTTAAATGGAGGATTGTATGATAGGTCCTGGAAGTGATAAGGAGACACCATGACAGGATAATCAGACTGGTGCTTTAGAAATATGTTTGACAGCTAAGCAGTGAATGAACTGGAATGACCACTGACTTGAGTCAGAGAGTAAAAAGAAATAGCAGACTTTTGAAATTGTACAATGTGAGGTGATGTGGCCCTGTACTAGGGTGATTGGCACTGTCAAAGGGGTGAAGTAGGTATGTATGATAGATGTTACAAAGGTAGAATATGTAAGACTTGGCAACAGTTTGGATGAACTTGGTGAGAGACTAAAAAGCTGAGGTTGACACCTAGGTTTCAATTCTTTATGAATAGGAAGATGGAGGTGCCTTTAATAGTAACAGGAGAAGATGGAAGAAAGTAGTATGGGGCCAGGACAGTGTCCTGTTTTGTGCATGCTGTGGTTAGAATGTTTATGGGACATACAATTTGAGATATCCAAGAGACAGTTGGAAATGTGAAATTGAGAGTTAAGAGAGGTTAGGGACAGATGAGTGGATTTTAAAATCATTGGCATAGAAATAAAAATTGAATCCATGTCAATTTATGAGATCACCAAACAAAATAGTACACAGGGGATGAAAGAGGACACAAGGGCGCTAATGGTTAGTGCAAGTGACCTAGATGAAGATCTAGCAAAAGAGACTGAGAAAAAATAGTCAGTTGAATGAAAAGAGAACCAGGAGAGACAAGGGTTATAAAATCCTAGAGAGAAGAGAATATCAAGCAGAGGGTGATGGATAGTGTTAAAGGCTACACGTAGATAACAAAGGATGAGAACTGAGAAAGGTTCGTTAGATTTGTCAATAATATGATCACTAGTAACTTTGTTGAGGGCAATTCCAGTTAACAATGAATTTAGAAGCTAGACTACAGAGATTTAAGAAGAGAATGGAAGGAAAAGAAATGGAAGAAGGGATTGTAGGTGGCTTCCTCAAGGATTTTAGTCACAAAAGAGAGATGGGATTTAGGACAATAACTAGCAGGGATGGATGAATTAAATAAAGGGGTCTTTTTTGAGAATGATCAAGGCATGAGTGTATTTGCATGCTATAGAAAGTTCAAGGAAAGACAAGTCTACAAGTAAATATTAAGCTCCTACTATGTGCCAGGCTCTATGCTAAGTATGGTTAAGTAGCCAATGAGGAAAAATTGAAGATATCTTCGAATATGGTTACTGAAGGAGTAAGGATGATAGAGAGACAGTTTGCTGGAGAAGACAAGAGAAATGGTATCTTTTGTGGATGTAGAGAAGGCATTTTCCTTGACAAGGAGAAAGGTTACCTCCTCATTTTACTGAAACAGTAAATTGATTAGGGAGGTGTGAAAATATTCCCCTGCCACAGGGATGGCAAAGTTGAGATTAAGTAACATAAATTTTTAGTCAATCCAGTTAGGCCGATTTCATAATTTTCTCCTGTTTTTATTTTTCCATCAGCACCTTAGAGAAAATGTGAAATTAATGCAAGATTGGCACTTAAAAGGGCACCACCCATAATAAAATATCATGAGGAACATAGGAAGTAGAGAAAAAAATAGTGTTGATTTTATCTAATTCACTAGGTGATTAAGATTGACCTGGTGTGGGGGAACACAAAAAAAGTAAAACTAAAAGGTAGAAGGTCTTGAAGATGAACAAGGTTACTGTTTGTAAGAGAGAAGGACAGATGGAATGACAGAATGTGTTAATCATATAAAATAATTTGAAGTTCATGAACATGGAAGTAGAACACCTTTGAATGATGACAATATAAAGGGAAGATAAGAACACTTTCTCTGTCTTTTCTGGGGTGGTGGGGTAGGAAGATCATTAGAAATGCTCCCACAAGCTCTTCATACTGGAAGTACATTCTGTCCCTGCTACCCATAGTCAAATTGCTTTATTTCTTCCAGAATCACATTTAACAAAAGTGTCCAGGATTCTAGATCTTAATTCCTCTCTAGACACCAGTCCTGACTCTAAGAACTTTCTCTACCATGTTCCAATGCTGGTAACTTTTTCTCCCCTTCACCTCCTATTGTTTTACTCCTGTTATGTTACCTGAGGGTAGGGACCATCTTTCTGCTTTTAGAATAAATATTTGTGGATTTGAATTTTCATATTAATCTCAACCACTGTGCAACCAGTTAGGCATGGAGGAAGGGCATGAATGAAAATACAACGAATCATGGGAAGAATATGCAGGTAAATTATTTTGTTAGGAGGAAGCTAGGCCTCAAAAATTCAAGATGTAAACATTGGGAAAGTGGAAAAAAAGTTAGAGATGGAAGGCATTTTGTTATCTATATTGCAATTAAGATATAATATATTTGAATAAAGCCTCTTAAAGGAAAATTCTACTTTGGCATATATATATATGTCTGTATATTTATATGTGTGTGTATGTATGTGTGTGTGTGTGTGTGTGTGTGTGTGTGTGAACAGAGGTGGAGCCAAGATGGTGGAGTAAAAGCAGGGACTCACCTGAGTTCTCCTACAAATTCCAACAAATTCCTTCACATACATCTAGGGAGTGACTATGAACAAATTTTAGAGCAGCAGAATGCACAGGGAGACTATGTGGTAGATTTCCAGCCCAACACAGCCTGGAGGGTGGACAGGGAGGATCTCTTACACCAGACTGGAAGAGGACCATGCAGGCTGTACAAGAGGACACCATAGCAGGGTTGCAGCAGACCCAAATGGACTGAATCATTGGCAGCAGTAGTGATTCCCAGACCTCTTGTTGTGGTTTAAACCCAAGGATGCCAAAAAGCTGTTGCTGTTTAAACCCAGGAATGTCAAAACTATTGAGGTGGGGTCCCTGCCCACCCTAAAACTGTTGTGGTTTCAAGATGTGTTGTTGTGGAACCATCTCAAAGAATTCAGAGTCAGGCCACCTCTGATCCAAGTATAGGCATTTATTGGGATTGACACATCTCATAAAGCAGGCTAAGTACCAGGAGGAACCAGCAACTTTAGAGAAATCAAGATGGACTTTTGTAGGGTAAAGATGCAATTACATAACAGAAATTTACATTGAATAGAGGAATATTATTAATATTAAAAAGGCAAGAGGAGTTTGTTAAGGGATTAGATAATGAAGCAGGGGTCCCATCTATGGTTCAGTGGCTAAACATTCTGGTTATTCTGCCCTTCAGCTGGCTAGCTATTGTGTTCCTGTCTGGTTAACACAGACAGTTAAGTATTGGGGTCCTGTCTTGGGCTACATGGATGATGTGATCGTGATTGAATACAATAATACAGCTGTTTCTGTGGGAATGGGTCTGGGGGTAGTGACCAGGTAGAGGCAGTAGCTAGGTTCACATCACATGGATGCACCTACTGTTTCTGTGGAAAAAGAGTTCAGGGACACATCTGTTGTTCCATTGAGCAGTGAAGCATATACAAACAAGTTAGGACATTGGGGGGGGGGGTATTACTTAGGTATGGTGGGCCTGCTGTTCAATAGGACCAGGCCTATAATGAAGTTAGAATATTGGGGCTGGGAACAGCATTATTAGGATTCCATCACTCTCAGCAGAGGACAGAGATCTGAAAGAATTGGTTGAGAGAGAAGTGGAGTCCTTCAGAGGGCCTGTGGCATCATCAGCAGCTACTTCTGGTGACATCAGCCCAGAGATTAAATATGTGAAAGTCACCTATGTACACTTCCAAGACCAAGATGGTGGAGTAAACAGTAACTGCTCCCACCCTCCCTTCTTGACCTTGAAAAACCCAGAGAATGTTGCCCCAGGGAGGAAAAAAAAAAAACTAGAATGGCTGAGTCAGCAGAAAAGGTATGGGAGGCTTTTAGTTTGGGAGGCTTGGGGGATTAATGGGAAAGTTCTCTCTTGCTGTGGCTGAAGAAAATCAATACAGGATGAGAGGTATCCCAGTAAACCAGCAGTAAACCTCACCTAAACTGACCAACGGGAGTTCCTGAGACCCAGAGTGGTAGATCTAGAAAGCACCAACACCAGTACCCCAGGTGTGCCTTTGTACAGCCAGAGGAATTGGTAAGCAACAGTATGGATGTACATTTATCAGCAACTGAGCCTAACTATGCTGTAGTAGTGACCTAGAGGAGGAGGAAACCTCCAGTAGCCAGACCATTCCTTCCCCACAGCTCACACTCTGAGCTTCAGTATAACCCCAGGAAATGCAAAAAGACTGCACCTGACTTCAATACACACCAGCCAGATCCAGTTCAGCACCAGGAAAGTTACATTATTACATAGCTTCTAGCTGCCAGAACAAGAGGCCACAGCACACAAAGCAAGTTACCAGACCCATAGCCCCCAGAACAAGAGGTGTAAGACAGAGACCCCTCTGCCCCAGAAGCAGAGATCCACTTTAAAAGCCATGAATAATGCAATCACAATGAGCAAGAGGCAAATTAGAAAAGCAAAGACCATAGATTCTTATTATGGGGACAGGGAAGATCAAAATACTAATTCAAAAGAGGACAGCATTGACACTATACTCATGTCTGAAACCTCAAAAGGGAATATGAACTGGACTCAAGCCCAAAATGCATTCTTGGAAGAGCTCAAGGATTTTAAAAGTCAAATTAGAGAGGTAGGAGAAAAAATGATCAATTCTTTTAAAAATACAGTAGACAAAATAGAAGAAAAAGCACTGAAGAAAACAACTCCTTAAAAAGTACAATTGACAAAATGGATAAGGGGGTAGAAAACCTAACTGAAGACCAAAACTCCTTAAACAGCAATATTGGTCAAATGGAAAAGGAGGTACAAAAGCTAACTAAAAAACCAATTCATTAAACATTAGAATCATCAGGTAGAAACTAATGACAATATGAAGCATTAAGAATGAGTCAAATGAAGTCTAAAGAATGAAAAAAAAATAGAAGAAAATGTAAAATATCTCAAAATGAAGACAACTGACCTGGAAAATAGATCCAGCAGAGATAATCTAAGAATTATTTGTCTACTGGAAAGTCATGCTGAAAAAAAGAACCCAGATAGTATCTTTCATGAAATCATCAATGAAAACTGCCCCAAGGTCCTACAGCCAGAGCATAAAATAGTCATCAAAAGAATCCACCAATCCCCTCCTGAAACAGATCACAAATTGAAAACATTAAGGAAAATTGTAACCAAACTCCAGAATTATCAGGTGAAGGAGAAAATACTGCAAGCATCCAGAAAGAAACAATTCAACATTGCAGAACTATAGTAAGGATTACACAGGACCTTGCAGCTTCTGGATTAAAAGATTGGAGGGCCTGGAACTTGATATTTCATAAGGCAAAGGATTCTGGGCTACAAGCAAGGATTAACTACCCAGCAAAATTGAGCATAAACTTTCAGGCAAGAGGGTGTTCATTCAATGAAATAAGGGACTTCCATACTTCCCTGATGAAAAGACCTGAGCTCAATGTCAAATTTGATCTTCAAATGCAAGACTCAAGAGAGACATAAAAAGGTAAACAGGAAAAAAAGAAAAAAAAACAACTTTGTTATTCAATAAAAGTAAAGTATTTACACCAATATATGGGAGGATAGTACTTTATTAATCTTAATAATTGTATATTTATTTTAATATTTAAAAGCATGATAGATAGAGGGTATGGGTATAAATTAATTGATGTGATGATAAAAAAAACTAATTAAGGGGTGCAAAGGGACTGTAATGGGAGAAGAGGCAAGGAGGAGACAGAAAAGGATAAATTACCTCACATGAAGAGGCACAAAAACATATTATACTAGAGGGAAAGAAGGGAGGAAGACGAGCATTGCTTAAGCTTTACTTTCATTGGCTTTGGTTCAAGGAGGGAATAATGTACTCATTTAAATATAGGAATCTTACTTTCCCTTCTGGCAGTAGGAGGGGAAGGAGGAAAGAAAAGGGAGGGGATGCTAATAGAAGGGAGGGAAGGTTGAAGGAAGGAGTGATCGAAAGCAAAAATCTTTTGATGAAGGGAATGGAGAAGGGAGAAAAAAGAGCATAAATGGTGGAGTGGGAGAGGATGGAGAGAAAGACATGGACTAGAGTAGAATATATTATGCTTTAGGTGAAGTAAAAAAAAAAAAAAGCAAGTATAGCATTCCTAATCTAAGAGAAAGCAAAAGCAAAAATAGATCTAAACAAAAGAGATAAGGAAGGAAACTGTATCCTGCTAAAAGGCACCATAGACAATTAAATAATATTACTAAACATATATCCACCAAGTGGTATAGCATCCAAATTCTTGGAGTAGAAGTTAAGAGGGTTACAGGAAGAAATAGCAAAACTATACTAGTGGGGACCTCATCCTCCCCTCTCTGAACTTGATAAAACTAACCTCAAAATAAACAATAAAGATTTTAACTACATGAAGAGAATTTTAGAGAAGGAAGATATGGTAGACCTTTGGAAAAAATTAACTGGGGATAGAAAGGAATATACCTTTTTCTTAGCAGAAGATGGCACATACACAAAAATGACCATGTATTATGGCATGAAAACCTCAAAATTCAGTTCAGAAAGAAAGAATTATTAAATGTGTCCTTTTCAGATTATGATGCAATAAGAATTGGATGTAATAAAGGGCTATGGAAAGATAGACTAAGAATTAATTGGAAACTAAATAATCTAATACTAAAGAATTAGCAGGTCAAACAACAAATCACTGAAACAATCAATAACTTCATTGAAGAGAATGACAATAATGAGACAACATACCAAAACTTTTGGGATGCAATGAAAACTGTTCTTAGGGGAGGTTTTATATCTCTGAAAGTATTCATAAGTAAAGTAGAGAAAGAGGAGATCAATGAATTAGGCATGCAAGTAAAAGGCAAGAAAAAGAACAAATTAAAAATCTTCAATTAAACACCAAATTAAAAATGCTGAAAACCAAAGGAGAGATTAATGAAATTGAAATTAAGAAAACTATTGAATTAATAAATAAAACTAAGAGATGCTTTTATGAAAAAAACAATAAAATTTATAAACTTTTGGTTAATCTGATTTTAAAAAAAGAAAGAAAAATGTCAAATTACCATTCTTTAAATCATGAAGAAGAAATTAAAGAGGAAACTAAAACAATAATGAGGAATTATTTTGCCCAATTATGTGCCCATAAATTTGACAGTTAGTTAATTGGATGAATATTTACAAAAATATAAATTGCCCAGATTAACTGGAGGAATAGTAAAATATTAAAATAACCCCATCTCAGAAAAAGAAATTGAACAAGCCACCAGTGAACTCCCTAAGAAAAAATCTCCAGGGCCAGATAGATTTACAAGCAAATTCTATCAAACATGTAAAGAATGATTAATTCCAATACTATGTCAACTCTTCGGGAAAACTGATGAATAAGGAGTCCTATCAAATTATTTTTATGATACAAATATGGTACTGATACCTAAACTGAGAAGAGCCAAAAGAGATAAAGAAAATTATAGATACCAATTTCCCTAATGAATGTAGATGGAAAAATTTGAATACAACGTTAGCAAAAAAAAATTACAACAACTAATCACAAGGATAATACATTTTGACCAAGTATTAAAAACACTAGAGAATACAGGAATAAATGGAGCCTTCCTTAAAATGATAAGTAGCACAAACCTAAAAAACCTTCACCAAGTATTTTATGTTATGGAGATAAGCTGGGTCCTTTTCCAATAAGATCAGAGGAGAAGCAGGGATGTTAATTGTCACCACTGTTATTCAACATGGTACCAGAGATGTTAACTTTAGCCATAATGGAAGAAAAGTAAATTGAAGAATTAATATAGGCAAAGAAGAAATTGAGTTATTACTCTTTGCAGATGATATGATGATATATTTAGACAATTCTAGAGAATCATGTAAAAAACAATTTGAAATAATAAACAACTTTAGCAAAGTTTCAGGATATAAAATAAACCCAGGCAAAGATTGGCATTTCTATACATCACTAACCAAGCCCAACAGCAAATAAAGTCACATCTAAATAATTGGAAAAAAAGAAACATTAGTTGTTAATGGGTAGGCTGGGCAAATTAATTTACTTATCCACTCATATATAAATCAAACTACCAAAAATTTATTGTATAGAGCTAGAAAAAATGATATTAAAATTCACCTAGCAGAACAAAAGAATATCAAGGGAAGTGATGAAAAGAAAAGCTAGGGATGGTGGCCTAGCCCTACCAGATCTAAAATTGTATTATCAAGCAGCAGGAATCAAAACTACTTGTTACTGTCTAAGAAATAGAGGGGTAGATTATTGGAATAGGTTAGGTACAGAAGAAACAGTAGTCAATGATTGCAGAAATCTACTGTGTGATAAACCCAAAGACCCCAGCTTCTGGGATAAGAAATCACCTATTTGACAAAATTTGCTGGGAAAACTGGAAAATAATATAGCAGAAACTGTGCATAGACTACGTTTGACACCATAGAACATATATAAAGTCCAAATGAGTACATGATTTAGATATGAGGGCTAATACTATAAAAAATATTAAGAGAGTAAGGAATAGTTTATCTATCAGATTTGTGGAGAATGGAGAAATTTATGTTCTCTATTCACATACAAGAGAATAGAGAACATTATAAGATGAAAATGGATAATTTTGATTACATTAAATTGAAAAGTTTTTGCACAAACAAAGCCAACACAACCAAGATTAGGAGGGAAGAAGAAAACTGGGAAAGAATGTTTACAATTAATATCTCTGATAAAGGCCTCATTTCTAAAACATACAAGTCATTCCCCAATTGATAAATGGTTAAAGGATACGAACAGGCAGTTTCCAGATGGAGAAATTAAAGCTTTTACCATATTAAAAAATGTTTTAAATCACTATTGATTAGAAAGATGCAAATCAAAACAACTCTGAGGTACCACATCACACCTATCAGATGGGCTAATGTGACAAAACAGGAAAATGATTAATGTTGGAGAAGATGTGGGAAAATTAGAACACTAATTCATTGTTGGTAGAGCTGTGAATCCAGCCATTCTGGAGAGCAATTTGGTACAATGCCCAAAAGATTATAAAAAGTACATATCCTTTGATCCAGCAATACCACTTCTAGGACTATATCCCACAGAGGTCATAAAAATGGGAGAAGCGCCCACATGTACAAAAATATTTATAGCAGCTCTTTTTGTGGTGGCCAAGAACAGGAAATTGAGGGGATGTCTATCAATTGGGGAATGCTTGAACAAGCTGTTGTATTTGAATGTAATGGAATATTTTGTGCTATAAGAAATGATGAACAGGTGAACCTCAGAAAATCCTGGAAAGACTTTTATGAACTGATATTGAGTGAAGTGAACAGAACCAGGAGAACAATGCTCCTAGAAACAGCCACAGTGTATGATGACTTATTTTGATAAACTTAGCCCTTCTCAGCAATGCAAGTACCTAAAAACATTCTAATGGACTCATGATGGTAAATTCCATCCACATCCAGAGAAAGAACTATGGAGTCAGAATGCAGAATGAAGCAGATTATTTTCTCTTTTTTGTTTTTGTTTTGTTTTGTTTTCTTTCTCGTATTTTCTCTCATTCATTATAATTCTATGCAACACGACTTATGTGAAAATGTGTTTAATAGGAATGTATGTGTAGAGACATACCAGATTGGAGTAGGAGGGGGGAGACTGGAAGTTAAAATTTATAGAAGTGAATGTTGAAAACTAAAAATAAGTTAATTAATAAATTAATTTTAAAAGTAGAAAATAATATTTTGAACAGAAGAATCTTAGGGATTTTATACCTTTTAATTAATTGGTTGGCTCTAAAGAGTTCAGTATAATATCATTTTTTTATAGTTTGCCATTTCTCTTTTCACATCTTCATCAAGGTTACACATCATAGGTTTGTATCATATTTCTTTAAGATTTTGTAGAAATGGAGAAGTTATCTAAAGTTACTAATATTCTCTTGTTTATCACTTGTTTAGATTAATACATGTCAAGATTTTATCCTCTGCTTTAATATTTTCCACTCTTTAAGATACCTTGTGAATCAGTACCTCACTGACACCAAAATTATGCTTTTTCCTTTTTTAATAAGTGATCGTGTCTACCTTTTTTTTTGAGACTTAAAAAAAATCAGTACCACTTTCTTTTTTTTGAAATATTGATATCTTTCTGTCACCTACATTAACCTATATATCCCTTCCTATTTCCCCTCCCAGACAGTTAATCATTAAAATAAATTAATAACAAAAATGGAGCTAGGATGAAGTTTAGAGAAACCAAACAAGATGTTAGAAAAGTACATCAATGTATGCACTTTTCTGATCCCATCATCCCACACCTCTGCAAAGGAATTGGAGCAGACATTTTTTTGTAGCTTTTCTTTGGAACCAAGATTTATTACTATAAATCCCCAATATTCAATTTAAAATGTTTTACTTGTGTTATTTCACTTTATATTATTATTTTCACTCTGTATGGCTTTTCCTTGTTCAGTTTACTTCAACTTAATCAGTGTAGGTGAATCTGCATGTACTTATTTGAATCCATTGCATTATTCATTTATTATGTAACAGTAATATTCCATTATATTTTTATACTTTAATTTCTTTAGACAATCTTCAAAAGATGTCTTTGCAATAATAAAAAAGTGTGTTATTAAACTATTTTGGTCCATATGGCGTCTTTCTTTGACTCATTATTAGCAGTGAGATCTCTGGTAAAAAGAAAGAAAGAAAACAATGGGTAGACATTTTAGCCATACTTTTAGGAGAATTCCAAATTAATCTTCAAAAATAGCAGACCAGGGGTGGCGATGTGGAGCAGTGAATAGACCACCGGCCCTGGAGTCAGAAGGACCTGAGTTCAAATTTGGCCTCAGACACTTGACACACTTACTAGTCATGTGACCTTGGGCAAGTCACTTAACCCCAATTGCCCTGCCTTCCCTCTCCAAAAAAAAAAAACACACACACACAAACACACACACACACATAGCAAACTGATTTAGAGATCTATTAGCGATGCATAAGTGTTCCTACCTTATTGCACCTTGTCACATTTTGACTGTATTCATAGTTTGTCATCTTCACAATTTGTTTGGCATGAAGGGAAACTTTCATATTATTTTGATTGCATGTAAATAAAAAAATTTTAATAATAATTTGTAGTGAAGAATGGGTAAAGTTGGAATCAAGGTAGTGGAATAGGTAGAGCCACCTAGTTGAACTCTCCCAATATCCTTCTTCAAATGACTTTAAAATAGTGCCTCAAGTCAAGTAGAGGTGAGACATTTTCTAGTCTAAAAAAACTTAAGAATTCTGCAGAAGAAATTTGTGGCACTAGCGTGGAGGCCTATTTGAAGCCCACATACACTACAGCAGCAACAGAGGCTGCAATCGCAGCAGCAGCTTCAGGACTTCTCAGCCCCAAAATGGCAAGAGGGTCACATAATTGGCCAGAAAGAGATTACAAGGGACCCTTTGCTGGAACTGGGTACAGCTGGTAGTGATTGACAATGCCATTGTTCATACACAGCTCTTGATTGTAGTTCCAGGTAAAAGAGGAATGCTGGTGACTGATCACAATAAAGCAAGGACTCTGCTCAGAGTTCCAAAGGCAAGAGGAGCAAAGTTATTGGACCTACTGAGGAACAGGGACCCTTCTTTGGTAAAGACTAGCTCATAGACCAGGACAGCAGTAACCATTACTCTGTCAGGATCACATCACCTAGGAAGCACCAAAAACTTACAGATCCCCAGAAACCTCTCTTGAAAAAAGCAGTATGAAAAAGCCTGAAGTTTGGAAGAGGGCCTCTGTACCAACAAGTGAACAGAGACCAACTTTAACACAAAGTTCAAAGTGAAGTAGATGTGTGGGAAAATGATAAAGGAATAACAACCACAAAAGCAAAGAATTTGACAATAAAAATCGATTCTGGTGGTAGAGAAGACCATGACACAAACTCAAAATAAGACAACAAAGTAAAAACTTCTGCAAAAAAAGTCTCAAAGAAAAATACACCAAAGCCCCAAATGGAATCCTCAAAAAGAATTATAGAAATAGATAAGAGTAATAGAAGAAAATTGGGCAAAGTAATGAGTGTAATGCAAGAAAAATATGAAAAGAGAATTAACAGCTTGGTTAAAGAGCAAGAAAAAGTATTTTAGAAAATAGCACCTTAAAAATGGCCAAATGATAAAAGAGGTGCACTAATTCACTGAAGAGAAAACCTCCTTAAAATGCAGTATTATCAAATGGGAAAAGAAGCACAAAATTTCCCTGAAGAAAATGCCTCTTTTTAAATTAGAATTTGACAAATAGAAGCTAATAAAAAAGAAAACATCAAAAACCAATGAAGCAAAGTCAAAAGAATAAAAAAAAAACACTTGAAGAAAATGTGAAACCTTTCATAAAAAAAAAAAACAAACAACTGACTCATAGAATAGATCAAGGGGAGATAATTTAAGAATTAATGGACTACCTGAAAGTCATGATGGAAGAAAGAGCCTAGATGTCATAGTTCAAGAAATTTTGCTTTGATATCTTAGATGCAGAGGGTAAAATGGAAACTGAATAAATCATCCAATGACCTCTTGAAAGAGATCCCAAAATGCAATTTCCCAGGAAAGGAATAGCCAAATTCCAAATTTCCCAGGTCAAAGAGCAAATATTTTAAGTTGCCTGAAAGAAACGATTCAAATATTGTGGAATTAAAGTCAGGATCACACAAGATTTAGAGATCTCCACATTAAAGGAGTAGAGCACTTGAAATATGATATACTGGAAGACAAATAAACTAGGATTATAATGAAGAATAACTTTCACAACAAAATTGAAGGTACTCCTTCAGGGGGAAGATGGGGAATTTAATGAACTAGAGGACTTTCAATAATCCCTTATGAAAAGACCAGAGCTTATTAGAAAATTTGATATTCAAACAGAAGCCAAGAGTTGAGTCCATGAGAAAAATAAAAAAAAGGTAAACATGAAAGAGTAATCATAAAAGACTCAAACATATTAAACTGTTTACAATACTATAATTGAAGATGATACATCTAAGTCCAAAGAACATTATCATTGTGGATCAGTCATCATTTGGGCAGGCAAAATGAGTGTACATAGATAGAAGCTAAGGGTGTAATTCAGTTACATTGATTCAGTTATGTTCCTCAAAAAAATGAAGGAGTGAGAAAGAGAACTCTACTGGGAGAAAGGGGGGAGGGGAAGAGGTATAATAGGAATTTTTTTTTTCTCAAAGAGGAAAGCAAAGAAAGAACTGTAACGGAGGAGAAAATAGGGGAGTCAGTAATGCTTGAACCTCACTGTCTTTGAAATTGGTTGAAAGAGAAAAGAATACAGACACATACACACACAGACATAGACACAGACACATAGACACACACAGACACACACACACACAGACACACACACACACACACATACAAAGTTAGGCATAGTAATGTAATTTGCCAAATAGGGAAAAGGAGCAGAAGGGATAATAGAAAAAGTAGGAGGGAAGGCGAATTAAGGGAGGCAATGGTTAGAAGAAAAACAGACCATTAAGAAGGGACCAATTGAAAAGATAGAAAGGAAGAAGCATAATAAAATGGGAATAGAGGGAAATACAGTTAAAAATTATAACAGTTGGGGGAGGGGGTAGAGCCAAGATGGTAGAATAAAAGCACAAACTTGGGTGGATTCCAGCTCCAAGCAATTCCAATACCTGTAAAAAAATGACTCTAAACAAATTCTAAAGCTACAGAACCCACAAAGTGAAAGAGAGAAACAAATCTCCTGCTTAAGACAGCGCAGCAGGCCAACAAAAATTGCCTATCACACCGCTCTGGGATCTGAGCACACTCCTGCATGAGTTGCATGTTTCCAGCCCCAGGGAGGCCCCAACCAGCCATGACCACAGCAGACTTCAGGAGAGTGTATAAACAGCAACTGTGGCAGCTTCCAGACTTCTCAACCCATAAACGCCAAAGTAAAAGGTCAGTGAGAAACTCTGTTGGAACAGGGGTAGATAAAAGAACAGGGTCCAGCTCCTGCCCCCCAAGCAAGAAGAAGAAGAGGCATGGTGGCTGCTCCACATGGCTGTCTCAGGAGTTCCTTGCCTGCAGATTGTAGGGCGACCAAGTGACCATTCAGAAGGTAATCACTCTTGTTTTGACCTCCTTGGATCTGGATTGCAATCTTGGATGGTGGTCCTGGAGTGTGTGACCAGTGAGCCAGAGCTTGTGGGAGTTGGAGAGAGGGCATTCTCCTGATAGCTCTGGCAGCTGCAAAAAACTCCATAAATTTGAGACAAAGCTCTCTCTCTTCTGGAAGCAGAGTTCTACTGTGGCAAAGAGCTCAAACATCAGGTAATTGGCTAGCGATATGAGCAAGCACAAGAAGCAAAAATAGACCATAAAATCTTTTTTGGCAGACAAAAAGGATCAAGGCTTGAAGTAGGAGGAAGATAGCAAAGTCAGAACTTCTGCATCAAAAGCCTCCAAGGAAAACATAAACTGGTTACAGGCCATGGAGGAGCTCAAGAGGGATTTTGAAAATCAAGTAAGAGAAGTGAAGGAAAAATTGGGAAGAGAAATGAGAATGGTGCAAGAAAATCATGAAAAGAGAGTCAACAGCCTGCTAAAGGACACCCAAAAAATACACTGAAGAAAATAACACCTTAAAAAACAGACTAACTCAAAAGGCAAATGAAGCCCAAAAAGACAGTGAGGAGAAGAATGCTTTAAAAAGAAATATTTGCCAGAGGGAAAAGGAATTTCAAAAACTCACTGACGAGAATAACTCCTTCAAAATTAGATTGGAGCAACTGGAAGCTAATGACTTTATGAAAAATCAAGATACTATAAAACAGATCCAAACAAATTTTAAAAAATAGAAGGCAATGGAAAATATCTCATTGGAAAAACAACAGATCTGGAAAACAGATACAGGAGAGATAATTTAAAAATTATTGGACTACCTGAAAGGAATGATAAAAAAAAGAGCCTAGATACCATTTTTAAAGAAATTATCAAGCAAAATTGCCCTGATATTCTAGAACCAGACAGCAAATTAGAAACTGAAAGAATTCAGATTACCTTTACAAAAAAGATCCCAC
>CM053588.1:272442303-272466729 GCA_028646515.1 Pseudochirops corinnae
ATAAGCATTAGACAGAAGTCCAACAATAATTTCTCAAAAATTCTAAAATTTATTTTGAAAATAAAATAAGAGTAGTAGAGGGGAAAAAAGGAGAAAAACAAATGGGAGCCATGAAGAAAAATTATGAAAAAAAAAATTAGCAGCCTGTTGAAAAAGGCATAAAATTACTGAAGAAAACAACATCTTAAAAAAAATTGATCAAATGGGAAAAAAAGATATAAGAAACTGTGCTGATGAAAAAAAAAATATTTTATAGCACAATTGCCTAAAAAGAAAAAGAGGTACAAAAGCACATTGAAGAAAATTTAAAAAATAAATAAAATTGGATAAGTGAAAAATTATGATAATTAAGATATCTAGAAACAATAAAAGGACAAAGGAAAAAAAAGAAGAAACTATGAAATATATAATAAGAAAAATGACTAACCTGAAAAAATAAAAGAATGATCACCGAAGAATTTTTGGACTTTTTGGAAGTCATGATCAATGAAAGTGACTAGGCATCATATTTTAAGAAATTGTGAAGCAAAAATTCCTTGATATCCTAGAACCAGAGGGTAGAATAGAAATTGAAAGAATCTACTAATCATGTCCTGAAATAGATTTTAAAAATGAGAATTCCCAGGAATATGATAGTTTTAAAGGAAACACCCCTGCCCCAGGCCCAGAAGGGACACTTAAATGAGTTAGAGTGTGCTCACAATTGCATAAGTGTTTGTTGTTTGAGAAAAACTTGCAAAAATGGAACAGAGTGAGAGAATTCTCAGTTGCTCAAAAGTGGGTGTGGAAAATGGTGAGATATTGAGAGTTTCTAGAGCAGTGGTTCTCAAACTGTGGGCCACGACCCCTTTTGAGGGTCAAACAACCCTTTGACAGGGGTCGCTTAAGATCATTGGAAAACACATATTTCCCATGGTCTTAGGAACCAAGACACCACTCTATCCATCTCCAGGCGGGTCTGCCCACATGCAGATATGCCCACATTCTAGTATTAAAGGGTAGAGGCATTGGGAAGGTTGAGAACCACTTTTCTAGATGTTTTCAGGCAGAGTGAGTGTTAAGGGAGAAGACATCTGTAACACAATCAGCCAGGAACAGGATGTTTATAAAGTCCTGAGCAGTCTCAAGGCTACAGATGCTGCTCAAGGCTGTTTCCCAACCAGCCAAGGTCAGTTCTGTGGTTTCTGGTGGCTGCAGGCATCTCCAAACACAATTGGAGTTAGCTCACCAAGGATCACTGAATGTCAAGGAACCCTAGGCTCCAGAAATCCTGATCAGTCGGTTGTTGCGTTACTCTACTGTCCTGCTCCCCTATAAATAAGGGAAGCTCCAATATATCTGATAGGTTGGTCATTACAAAGTCCATATTCCCAATAACCAAATTCTACAGCTCAGAGATCAAAGAGAAAATGTTTAAAGGATCCAGAAAGAAACCATTCAAATATTGTGGAGTCATAGTCAGAATAATATAAGGTTTTTCAGCTTCCATGGTAAAGTAAGAGAGGTCTTGAGACCCCACCTGAAAAGATAATTTTGCTTTCAAATATAGTTCTCAGGAGAAACATTAAAACATAGATAAAGGCAAATATCTGTATTGATTATCTTGAAATAATCTACAGAAAAAGTGGATGGATAAGAACGTGGGATACACTAGGAAAATGGGTAAGGGAAAAGAAGAACGAGGAAAGTTATTGTGTATAAAACATGTGTGCGATCAAGAGCTTTTATAGCAGAGAGGAAAATGGTGAGGGGGAGGGCAGGTAACATTTGACCTCACTCTCATTTGAATTGGTTCAAAGATGTAGATAGATAGATGATGATGATGATGGTAGATAGCTAGATAGATAGACAGACAGAAAGACAGATAGATAGATAGGTAGATAGGTAGATAGGTAAATAGATGTACATATACTCTCAACTGGGTATAGAAATTAATTTTATCCAAAAAGAAAATAGAAGAGGAAGGCAAAAAGAAGAAATGGTAGTGATCAGAGTGGAGATTAAATGAGACAGTGGGGAGGAGCAACACAGACTTTTGAGGAGGAATACATTGAAAAGAAATAAAGAAGACAAAACAGAAATAGGATTGAGTGAAATTCATAGTTAATAATCAAAACAGTTATTGTGAATGGGATGAACTCACCTACAAAATGTAAAGAGACAGAAGAATGATCAGAATCCATAATGCAAGATTACACGGTTTACAAGAAACACACTTAAAACAGAGAAACACACAGAGAGTTAAAATAAGCTGCTGGAGTAGAATCTAATACGCTTTAGTGAAGTAACTAAGGCAGGGGTAGCCATTATGATCTCAGACTAAATGAAAACAAAAATCAGCCTAGTCAACAAAGATAAGCAGAGGAATTACATTTTGATGAAATGTACCATAAACAATGAAGTAAAATTGATATACACACATATGCACACACTTACACACTGAATGGCGTAGCATTCACAATCTTCAATTAAAAGTTAAATGATTTGTTGTTGTTCAGTGATTATCAGTCCTGATTTTATAATCCAATTTGGAGTTTTCTTAGCAAAAATACTGGAGTGGTTTTCTATTTCTTTTCTACTTTGTTTTACAGATAAGGAAACTGACAAACAGAATTAAGTGACTTGTCTTAAATTACATAGCTAGGATATGAGTGAGACGAGATTTAAACTCAGGAAGAGTTCACCAGCTGCCAAATGAGTTAGAGGAGTAAATGGATGGTAATAGTATACTTGCAAAGGACTTCAACTTTTTCTTCTTAAAGCTAAATTAATTTAACCATACAATAAACAAGAAAAAAAAAAAGACAAGTAGATGAATAGAATTTTTTAAATGTTAGAAATGATAGACCTGGGGAGAAAATGGAATGGGGAATGAAAAAACGTATGACTTCTTTTTAGCTGTGCAAGGCACCTTCAGCAAAAATTAAGCATGTATTAGGACATAAAAAACAGACAACCAAATGAAGAAAAACAGAAATATTAAATGAACTCTTTTCTGATTATAATGCAATAAAAATTACATTCCAAAAGGTGTCATGAAAACATAGATTAAAATAAATTGGAAAAAATAGAACAAATCAAAGAAATAATCAATAATTACATTAAAGTAAATGATGGTAGCAAGATAACTGCAAAATTTGTGGGTTGCAGTCAAAATGGTATATAGAGAAATTTATATCCCTAAAAACATATGTTATTAAAAGTGAAAGAGAACATATTAATTAATTGGACAATTAAAAAGTAAACTAAAGAAAGAACTTAACCCCCAACTAATTAGACACCAAAATGGGAAACCTGAAAACCGAAAGAGTGAAAAATAAAATTGAAAGCAAAAAAAAAAAATGAGATAGTCACTATAATCAGAATCTCATTTTATGAAAAATAACAAAACAGATAACCTGTGAATTTGACTAAAACAACCTCAAAACCTAAAAGAGTAAAGGTGACACCAAATAAAAATGAAATTAAAAACAATAATGAGTTATTTCACCCAATTATATGCCAGTAAGCTGATCTAAGTAAAATGGATGAATATTAATAGAAATATGAACTACCCAGATTAACAGAAGAAGAAATAGAATATCTAAAAAACCTTTAGACAAAGAAATTGAATGAGTCACAAAAGAGACATTTAAGCCAAATAACCTTAGAATAATAAAAAATTAATTTGAATATTTCCAGCACCACAATAATAGAAGGGTATAAAGGCTAAGAATCAAATAGTATAACAACTGTAGCTGCAGAAAACTGTATTCGTCATGAGCTCTCTCCATTCACTTTTTTTTTTTTTTTAAATTATTTTCTTCTGACTGAAGAAATAAAACTGGCTTTTCTATAATAAAGCAGAATTTAAAAAAAGAGGATTGCACCTCAAATTTCAAATCCATATCAGGATTACTTGCTATTAATTTCCATTATTCATACAACTTTCTTTTCTTTCCATTCCATTCCCCTTCCCCAAACCTAAAGATGGGCACAATTAAATATGAATACACAAACACACACACACACACACACACAGAGCTATGCATGTAGGTATGCACGTGCATGTGTTCATATCTATCTTTCTATATCTATATACATCCATATGTCTGTCTCTATATATTTATGTGTTCAATCATACAATCAGTATATAATCAGTCCTTTCTCTGGGTGTAAATAGCATCTTCCTTCAAAGGATATTTGTGGTTAATTGGAGTAATTACAGTATTCAGAATGACTTGGTGTCTCAAAGTTGTTCTTAAACCAGTATTAAAGGGACTGTACAATGCTTTCTTGATTCTCCTCATTTTTCTCTTTATTATTTCGTTCAGTTCCCTCCATGCTTTTCTGAGATCATTGAGCACATTATTCGGTCAAGTGCATAGACCACAATTTGTTTAGCCATTCCCCAAATGACAGACATCCTCACAATTTTCCATTCTTTGCTAAGGTGCTATACATATTTTAGAACATGCAAGTTCTTTTATTTTTTCCCCATTAATCTTGGGAAACAAACATAAGAGTGTTGTATTGCTGTGTCATGTGGTATTCCATTCACTTTCACAATACCCCAAGTCACTATCCATATTTAGTTTGTTAAACAAATATATACCAACCACTTTCCATTACCATCACCTGTGTCCTCTAGCAGGCAAAAGTGTTAGGTAAAATGTTAATCATTTTTGTATTATCCTTTTGCCCCTGTGCCCCATAATGACTCATTTTCCTGATAACCTTCACTATGGAGACTAAATGTATGCTAGATTATGAAACCAGGTAAGTAATGACAGCATTTATTCATTTTCAATATTCTTTGGCTACTATCATAGTCAATCTACTAATTGTACATACATTTACTCTATTGGAAGACCCTGAGTTACTTCATTTATTTCCACGTAATTAATACTGATAATGTCCCTCACTTCTTTATGCTTTAACATCTTATATGGATTCTCTCAATGCTGCTCAGCAGGTTGAAATGTATATATTAAACTTCATGTGCTCAATACATTTCACAACAATTCACTGTACAAGTTTTCCGGAAACAGATTGCATCACAAAAGTAAGGGCCTCCTGCTATAGGCAAATTATGATTTCTCAAGGAAATGAATGATATACAAGTTACATAAAAACCATTAATGGCACATGTAAATGAAGCAACAATTTAAAAAGTCATTTGTGAAAAAATGTGAACAGTTTAGTAAGTCGGAAATGTTTATAGTTGGAGGAATGAACTTGATTAAAGAAGCAAAAATTCTCCATAGCAGAGTCAAAAATATAATGATTAACACATGGCAGAAACATCATGGAGTGAAAGGTATTTAAACATCACTGAATCCATGACAACTAACATAATAAAAAGTCTTTTCTTCGGAATAGGAGTCTGCTATTGTTTCTGGAATCTTGAATTGTTAGCATCTTTAAAAAAATATCATTTTGCTGCTACTGAAAAATACAACACGCATAGAAGGGATTCTTGATGCTCTATTGAATAAATAAGAGAAAGAAAAAGATATTCAAGTAATCCAGAAAGGTGCTATGAAAGCAATTAACTGAAATCAGCACCTCAAATTGGGAAACTTTGTGTGTCCCTTCTAGCATGTACATGTTAAATTAATAGATAAGACATCTATTAAGGAAGTACTATATTATTGCCACTATGCCAAGCAGTGGGGCTGAAACACAAGCCAGAAAGCTAATCTCTATCCTCATAGGGCTTGTGTTCTAATGGAGGAAGATAGCACATAAAAAGGAAGGTGTAAGGGAAAGGAGACCAAGGTCATGTATGAGGAGGCAAAGAGAGGGTTGAGCCTGGAGTGAAGTCTACATGGCTGTGGCCCCTCTAAATGTCAAGGAAGTATTTAAAATTCCATCATAGTGGGAGAGAGATCAAAAGGGTATGGTGCTTCTTTTAAATGACTCTTTCATTTCTGGCTATATATTTAAAGCCAGGAGGAATTATTTATTAGCATTTTTGGGAAATGACTTAATTCAATACATAAGTGATTGTTTTATTTGAATTGCAATAAAAATGTTTTATCACCCCACAGGCTTGGATAATGCATATATTTGAAATGCTATAACTGTTATTAAATAGGGTAAAATGGAAGAGGTGAGGCTCTTAAATTAAAGTTCCTTTACCCAGGCCTTGGTATCCTGGGAAATGATGTGAGAAGATGGTCTTTGAAGACTTAAGCACATGAAGCTTTTATTAGAACGTTAAATCTCCAACTGGGTTCTAGTGACTATAGCGGTGAAGCACCAAGCAGTTTAGAAGTTGAGATGAGGCCTCTGAGGAAATTCAAAACAGCATTTTCATTCTA
Source organism: Pseudochirops corinnae (assembly GCA_028646515.1). Lineage (NCBI taxonomy): Eukaryota > Metazoa > Chordata > Mammalia > Diprotodontia > Pseudocheiridae > Pseudochirops > Pseudochirops corinnae. Next base: position 272,448,609 of record CM053588.1, read on the forward strand.
CAGATGAGGAAGCTGATGTCCAGAATTTAAAAACTTACTCCAGGTGCAGTTAGGTGGCTCTGGAGTCACGAAGACCTGTATTCAAATCTGGTCTCAGACACTTGACACACTTATTGGCTGTATGACCTTTAGCAAGTCACTTAACCCCAACTGCCTTGCCTTCCCCCCTATTAAAATAAAAAAAATTACTCCAGACCACACATATAGAAAGTGGCATTACTGGCATTTGGATACAGGGCCACACTTCAAACCGAGTACTCTTTCTACTATACCATTCTCTAAGGATTTGCCACACCAAAAGTCTTAAATAGAAGTTGAGAGATTTGGGAGGAACAGACAAATCTGTTCTCTTGAAGGTACTCAAATTAACCAGTCAGTTGGGTGATATAGTTTTTGGATGTCATTTACTTAACTCCACTTAAGAATACTGTTGTTCCAAGAGCTCCCCTAGGCTTCTTCTATCTTAGTGCAACTTCATCTTTCCTATATAGCTCACAGGGTGTTGAGATGTTAAGCTACAAATGCTATAGTTCCTCTATCAATGATGATGCAAAGGAAGGTAGCCAGAGAGACAGAAAGGTAATAGATACATAGATTGAAAAGACAGATAAAGCATTCATTAAAATCTTACTATGGACCTACTACTATGCTAAGTTTTGGGGATAGAAATACAAACAAGCCAGATACTTCCTGTGCTCTGGAAGCTTCCATTTTAGTAGGGGATGATAATATACATGAGAGAACTAGAAAAGGAGAGAGTCATTTTCTCGGTAGCATAGTTTGGTTCAGGCAGGGAGAGGGAGGCTCCATTCTGCACTAAGTTACTTTGCAGGGCCCAGGATAATTCCAGAAGTGTATTCCAAAGTGCTTGTGGGGAGAAGGTGGGACAAATGAAAGGAGACTGCTATAAAATTTGTGTCAATTTCTACATATTGTTTAACAGCTAGTTTCATCTCTCAATTCTTTTAAAATAGTCTGTCTTAGTTGGGTTTCAAGTCAAGATTTCTGCTGACTGCCTTTTTCTTCTACTTTTTTTCAATATTTTAGTAGGTGACAACTGTTTGGAATCTTTTATAATCTTCCTCAGAAGTGTTTTACACATCAATTTATTGTATGAGTAATTTCTGCCCTTTTCAGGTATCTCTCTTTATATGACAACGGAATTGTGTTTGCTTCTTAGGGTGGATTCTGTTAGCTTGATTTTGTTTTGTTTTGTTTTGACTTTCAATTTCCTCCTTCCTCCCCTGCTGCTGTTATAGCAATATCTCCATGTTGTTTAAGTTTATATAGGAATTGTACTAGTAAAGATTTTTTGGCTTTTCTTCCCCATTATCTTTTTATTTAAGACTGGAGTGGCTTGTTTAAATAGATCGATTTGAAGTTGTTATAATTATTGATGTGTTTTTATTATTCTTTAGCATTTCTTCTAATCTAATACTTTTAAAACAATTAAATGGTCTGCCTATAAACACCAGATTTTGACATTATTCTCATATCAATAGCCATTTATTTATGTTTTTAAAATAAGGTCAATTATTTACATGTGTGTGTGATGTTCACTGAAAATCATTCCTGGAACTTTCTTACTACTTTGTGGAAAAAAAGCATTAGTGACATAGCATCATAAAGATCTCAGAAGCCATCTAGTCCAACCTCCTTAATTTTACAAGTGAAGAAACTCAGACTAGGAAGATTAGGCATCTTGTCTGAGGTTACACAGGTAATAACTGTCAGAGAAGAGACTGAAACCTAGCTCTCCTGATTCCATATCTAATGGTCTTTCATATTTACATAAGCTTTGGGAAGTGTAAGCAGTCTAAAACAATTTTTCATTGTATTTCATTTCTAAGAACCCTCTCCCATATGTTTTGCAACATATTATCATCTTCATACTGAATTTACCAAATGTTAACATATATATTCGATGGAATCCTAATAAAACTGTCCTCAGCCTCTATAGTCTAACTTCCTTATGGGTCCCACTGAACAGCAGGCATACCCTGATTTGACCACACAATCTGGTTTAACCACAAGTCACAGGCCCCCAGACTCAATATTGCCACTGGCCCCAGCTAGCTATTGCTGCCAGATCCAAATCACATATTTGGACAGGTGTGTTCTTATATTCTACTACAATCACACCAAGACAGGACCATAATACCTAAATATCCATCTTGACTAGAGAAGACCACAATAGCTAGCCAATCAGAAAGTAGCATGATGGGATGTTTGACAACCCAACCATGAAAGGGACCCCCTCTTCCATTATCTAATCCCTTAACAAACCCCTCCTGCATTTTTATTATTAATCATATTGCTATATTCTATGTAAATTTTGATTGTGTAATCAGCATCATATACACTATAAAATTCTGTCTTGCCTTACTGAGATTGCTAGATCCTCTAAATAACTTAGCCACTCACCAGAGCCTGAAACCTCAGAATCACAATAAATCCTTAACTGACTTAAAGATGGCCTGGGCCTTTAAAACTCTTTGACACATCCTGTCATACGACAACCTGACCCTCATCATGTTGACTTGATTTAGAGGATTTTTTCAAGTTCTCCACTAAATTACTCTGCTTTTATTTTCTGCAATAAAATTTAACGGAAGAAACAGTTATTAAGTGATGTTTAAGACATTGTACTAGGTTCTGGGAAAGTAGACAAAAGTGCAACAGTTTGCCTAGTCCATTCGTTTATTTTCAATTTGGCAATGTACCCTTACAACAAAATTTTAAGACAAAGTAATTATGAGAGGGAGAAAAAAAATAACAAATGGGTGAATTAAGAAAGTTTTAAAATAGGCACATAAACTGAGCTCTAAAGCAAGCAAGCAATCCTAAAAAGGAGAGGTGGAGCATGTATTCTGAACACCAAGGACAACTTGTACAATGGAAAAGAAGTGGGAGCTAGTTAGACAGTTAGGGGAGCTACTACTGTGCTAATATTGGATGACAGAGTCAAGGAAAAGGCATAACAATGGCTTGTATGGAAAATTAGGTGGGATTCAGAGTGTGAAAGACTTTGCATTTCAGGGTGAGTACTTTATGTTTGACCTTGAAATATAAAAACTACTTAAGATTTTTGATTAGAGGACAATATCACAAGTAAGTTTTAGGGATGCTGCCTGAGTAGCCATGTGGAGGAAGAAAAATGGATCAGGTGGGAAGAGATGCAAAATAGGAAGAATAACTAGGAAATCTTTGACATAGTCAAGCAGGAGATGGAAAATAAAATTGTGTGTCTACTTCTATATTCCGCTTGGAGGTCTTTTTAAATAATCAACTACTAATTTATTGATTTAATATAGAAACCTTGTTTGAAGTAGCTTGATTGAGTTTATGTTAATAACAGAAATTTAAAGAATAAGAAATAAGCTCACTTCCAATAGAATAATTGAAGAAAAAAATAATAAATGCAGTCCTAAATGTAAATCGATTAAACTCCCTAAATGTGGAAGCTAGCCTGGGAGTCAGGAAGACTTGAAAGCAGCCTCAGACAAGGTGTTTAACTTAGTCTGCCCCAATTTCACCAACTGTAAAATAGAGAAAATTGTAGTATCTTTTTCATAGGGTAGTTGTGACCATCAAATGTTTTAATATTTGTAAGATGCTTAGCACAGAGTCTGGCACATAGTAACTAGTTAACAGATGATTGTTTGTTTCTCTCTTGCTTCCTTCTTTAGCATAATTTCCCCAACCATGGAGAATAGGAATATTATTTTTAATTTTTAAAAATTGAAAAAAAATATTGAAGACATGACCTATATGCTTGATTGCATATTTTTTTAAAATTTGCACAACAAAAATGTCTCAAAGGGAAATTTTAAATTTTGTAAAAATATTTGAAATAAAATTATGAAATAAATGTTTGATAGCTAGAATCTAAGAGGAACTCACACATATGTAAGTGACCAAAACAATCACTGCTGTGGAACAAGGTTCAACTTTCAAAGGTAGAAAAAATGATTAATAATGACATGAAAATAGATTGGAAATTTCTAATATCCAGATAAATGCAAGTCTAAACAATCTAGATGTACTACTTTACACATAGTAGAAGGGCAAAAATTGCAAAAGTGTAAATTTTAAGATTGACAGAGCTATTGGGAACTAAGAACTCAAACATATTATTAGTTGCAAGTATTTGGGAACACCATAAGTAAATTTACATGATTCTCCAAAGCGATCATTATTTTTGAGATAGGCAAGATTAAAAAAAAAATGACATAAAATTGCAAATTTGTAAAGTTGTTTGATATTTTTATTTTTTTAATTTTTCTTTTGTTTTCAACATTCATTACCACAAGATTTTTGAGTTCCAAATTTTCTCCCTGTCACTTTCCCCCAATCTGTTCTTTCTTATGTACTCTACTTTTCCTCCTCCCCCCTCCGCCCCCCTGCTTACTTTCTTATAGGACAAGACAGATTTCTATATGCAAGTGTCTGTATATCTTATTAACAGTTGCATGTAAAAAACAATTTTTAACATTTTTTCTAAATTTTGATTTCCAGATTCATTCCCTTCTTCCATCCTTACCCATCCCACTAGGAAGACAAGCAATTCAATATAGGTTGTACATGTGTAGTTGCACAAATCATTACCATAGTAGCTATATCGTTAAAGACTAACACTTACTATATACCCCTTTATCCTATCCCGCCCCTCATTTATTCTTTTTCCTACTTTGATGCTTTTGTTTTTCAAAAATGTTGTCTTCTAACTACCCTCTCCCCAATCTGCCCCTTTCTATCACCCTCCTCTTTCCCCTTACCCCCTACTTCCTGTAGGGTAAAATACTCAATTGAGTGGGTATGTTATTCCCTCCTTATGCCAAATCCAATGAGAGTAAGGGTGACTCATTTTCTTTCACGTTCCCGCTCTTTTCCTCCATTGTAGCAGTTATCTCTTACCTCTTTTATGTGAGACAATTTACCCTATTCTATCTCTCCCTTTCTCCATCTCATAATACATTCTTCTCTCATCTCTTAATTTTATTTTTTGGATATCATCCCTACATATTCAACTCATCCTGTGCCCTCTGTCTAGGTATACATTTTCACACACACACACACACACACACACACACACACACACACACACACACACACACATGCTCTCCTATACATACATATATATTCATATATATTACCTTCAACAATTCCCATCCTGAGAAAAGTCTCATAAGTTACAATGACCATTTTTTTCATGTGGGGATATAAATAGCTCATCTTTCATAAGTTCATTATGATTTCTTTTCCCTGTTTACCTTCTCATGCTTTTCTTGTGTCTTGTATTTGACAGTCAAATTTTTTATTCAACTCTGTTTTTTTTTTTTATCAAGGATGCTTGAAAGTCTTCTATTTCATTGAATATCCATATTTTTTCCTTAAGTATTATACTCAGTTTTGTTGGGTAGGTGATTCTTTGTTTAAGTCCTAGCTCCTGTGATCTCCGGAATATCATATTCTAAGTCCTTTAACCTCTTAATATAGAAGCTGCTAGATCTTGCGTTATTCTGATTGTGCTTACACAATACTCAACTTGTTTATTTCTGACTGCTTCTAATATTTTCTCTTTGACCTGGGAACTCTGGAATTTGCCAATAATATTCTTAGTAATTTTCTTTTTGGGATCTTTTTGAAGAAGTGATCAGTGAATTCTTTCCATTTTTATTTTTCCCTGTTTTTCTAGAATATCAGAGCATTTTCCTTTGAGAATTTCTTGAAGGATGATGTCTAGGCTCTTTTTTTTTTTTTTGTAATTGTGGCTTTCAGGTAGTCCAATAATTTTAAAATTATCTCTCCTTGATCTATTTTCCAGGTAAGTGTTTTTTCCAATGAGACATTTCACATTGTCTTAATTATTTTCATTCTTTTGAATCTGTTTTATAGTATCTTAATTTCTCATAAAGTCATTAGCTTCCATTTGTTCCAATCTAATTTTGAAGAAATTATTCTCTTCAGTGAGTTTTTGAAATTCCTTTTCCATCTGACCAACTCTGCTTTTTAAGGTATTCTTCTCCTCATTGGCTTTTTGTACTTCTTTTGTCATTTGAGTCAGTCAATTTTTTAAGGAGGTTTTTTTTTTTCAGTCTTGATGTTGACTATTTTTTCATGATTTTCTTGCAAAATTCTCATTTATTTTCCCAATTTTTCCTCTACTTCTCTTACTTGATTTTCAAAATTCTTCTTGAGCTCCTCCATAACCAGTGAGCAGTTCATATTTTTCTTGGAGGCTTTTGATGCAGGAGTTTTGACTTTATTGTCTTCTTCTGGTTCTATGTTTTGATCCTCTTTGTCCTCAAAGAAGGATTCTATAGTCTGATTTCTCTTTCTCTGTTTGCTTACCTTGCATCTAATTTCTTGACTTTTGAGCTCTTTGCCACAGTAGAACTCTGCTTCCAGAGTAGAGAGTGCTATGTCCCAAATTTGTGGGGTTTTGTGCAGCACTTGTCAGAGTATTTTTCAGCAATCTGCCTCAAAACTGTGAGGAGGATTTTCTTTCCACAGCCTCAACAAGCTCTGCCACATCAGAGCTCCTCACAATAGAACCACCACCCAAGACTGCAACCCAGATGCAAGAAGAAAATGCAAGAGAATCCTGTCTTAGTGCCAGCATAGAACTTCCTGAAAATGCCCTCTGGACAGTCACTTTGTCCCCCTATGATCTGTAGATCTTGAGCTGAAAACAGCAGCAGTGGCAGCAGTTGCAGTTGCTGTCACCTCTCTTTCCCTGGGGCAGAGACAGGACTGTGCTTTTCTCTCACCCACAATCAACAGGTTTCCTCACTGATGTATTTTTTTCTCTTTGGCATTTATGGGTTTAGAATTCTGGAAACCACCACAGCTTCCAGTGATTCACTCTCTTGAAATCTGCTTCAGTTGGTGTGGTCTACTGCTCTGGGCCCAAGCGTCTCATGGGGACTGTGCTCCATTCCCAGCCTTATGCAATAGACTCTTCCTGTCTGTCTGCACGGCTGGCTTCAGCAAGAGATTTGCTTCTCTCTGTCGCTTTATGGGGTCTGTAGCTCTACAATTTGTTTAGAGTCATATTTTACAGGTATTGTTGGTGGTTGGAGTGGGAGCTCAAGCAAGTTTCTGCTTTTACTCTGTCATCTTGTCTCTGCCCCTTAATATTTTTAATAACAAAAGTAAAATAATATATAGATGTTAATATATCTAGATAAATAAGTATAATTGTTTTTTTTTATTCATTTGGTTGGTTCTGTTTTTTAATTACTAAGGGATTATATATGATTTTATTCCTTTTGAAGTTTCTTAGTTTTTGTTTATGGCTATTAAATTCATCATTTAGGTATGTGAAAACAATGTAAAAGAATAGGATTCTGACAATGAAAATTTGCTCTCTTTTGCTAATTTTAGGCAATCAATATGGAGAATGAAATATGGATTCCTGATGATGACAATTTACATTTTACTCAAGATAGATTTAAGGGAGTATCATTTTTTGTCAAACACACATCTTCTTATAACACCAAGAAAGGAACACCATTCATGGGACAATAAAGATCCCAACAGGTCAATCAACATGAAGTAAAAATTGATTTTATTAATAACAGATAAATTAAAGAATACAAGGTTGGCAATTTTCAATCTGATTTAAATCAAACATTCTTGGCTGAATTTAAATATTTTAAGGTTTGAGAACTGTCCATGAACTTAATTTTGTGTATTGGAAATTGCCATGGATTTGGAGTTATGGGACATGGGTTCAAATTCCACTTCTCATCTGAGCTATCTGTGTAAGAAGTTGTCTAACCTCAGGTCTTAATTTTCTTGTCAGTAAAATGAGGATATTGGATAAAATGGACTTTAAGAGCCTTTCCTGCAATAAATCTACGATACTATTAATTATGTTGAATTTTCTAACAGATTTTCAAATCAAAGAACAATATATTGAAAAATCCTGAAGTAATTCAGAATGGGCAATTTGTCCTGAGGTAAACTATTTAGCTATTAAAGATGAATCAGTCCCCTTCCTCTGTAGGTGCTTTCAAACTCAAAATGGTGCCTTAATGTTGCAAATAACCTCAGTCACTAAATAATAGACTCTGAGTCCTTGGACATTAAACACAACTATACAAAGACTGTCTATCCAACTTGTCCCTTAATTAAATCAAAGCAAATAGTATATAGATGCTTCATGTTGTAAATACCATCTACTTAGCCTTTTTTGCATCCAAATTTCAGGTAAATTTAGGAAATAGATGCCTCCACATATAAAATCATGGATTCTACATTTAGAAATGGAAAGTTATTTCACCATATAGTAGAACACATTTCTCTCCTGCCCCCTTAACTGATTTTACAGATGAGAAAATTGTGGTCCAGAGACAGTAAGATATTTTAAAAAGAAAACTCAGAATTTGAAAACAGATCTTTTGACTCAAATCCTATTTCTCTTGCTATTGTTCTATTATTTTTAAAATAAAATAAATTGAAAGAAAGACACAACAACCCCATGATTCTCAGAAATACCATAATGTTTAATAATATTATGCTTAGCATTTGTCTTAGAAAATAATAGAAACAACAGAACAACTTCTCATATTTCCTTAAGTCAAAGATCAAATCATCTTATTTTCATGCTTATTTTTAATAACAACATCTGGGCCATATAGGAACAAAGACATTACAATTACTATTACTTTAAAGAAATAAAGCAATGTGAATAGAATTAAATGCCTAATTCAACAGTGTGCCTATTAAAAACTGATTCATCAGATAACCTATTACAAATAGATTTATTGGCAAGGTGGGGAAAAGAGAAAAAGACAATAGCTGAGTAAAAATAGAATATCAGATCAGCAAGGAGGTTATATATTGGATCATGCCAACCTTCTGGACAGGTGCTAAACTCAAAATCCATCTTAACTGTCAAATATACTTGGTAGGTAGTCATTGAATTTGGAAAACATTTCTGAAATTAACAATTAAACAAGGAAAAGGAAGCATGCTGTTGATAGAAAAGAGCTTATTAAAAAAAACACACATTTCTTTATGCATTTAATAGATTCTTGATCAGATGTTGGAGCATTCTCTAGTGTGCATCAACTGCATCAGATGTTATACACTTAGATCTTGGTTATTATGAGTTTTGTAAGCAGCACTATAAGGGATCAAGAAACTTGTATGGCCAGCATCATATTTCTGTAACAGACATGACTGCCAGATAATTAACCTTGCTGTTTGTTTAGCATCCACAGAATGCTTCATTACCAATTCAGTCAATTATCTCCTGGTAATGGCCACTGCAGAAGGTAAAATTGCTTAATTAAAATTATTGAGACCAAGGAGGCACTCAGATTGGTTCCATGCATTAGAAAGGGGAGATTAATCTGAATGAGATACGCACCTCATTTGAAGCTATCCTGTGTCATCACACAATGCCAAATTCATTTTTTTCTCATCAGAAATAAATGTACATTTTTTTCTTTCCCAATTACATTTTTTTAAAAAATAAGACAGCTGCAACAGGAGGAGAGAAGACATTTCTGGAGGCTAATTATGCTACAGAGAGCTTTAATGGCTACAAGTAGAACTATGGTCATTGCAGTGGATGAAACTGATCAAAAAGTGGAAATGCCTTATTGCTTGAGAGATAGAAGCATGCATGACCATTCTCTCAAATTTGGATGCCAATTTCCTAACCCTACCAAAAACAAATAAACAAAAATATATTAGATTTACATCAATTAAAGTTCTACAGACATGATTCTGAATGCATTGAGGAAATTACATATTTATTCAGTTTCTATACAAGCATCAATGTAATAGACTCTACTGACATACTGATAACAACCCTGGCGGGCGGTGCGGTGGGACGGGGAAGGCCAGTAGAGTAATGTGTTTGTTTTTCCTAAAGATAGACTCCATTATTTATCCATCCTTGTACTTGTGGGTAAATCAGAAAAGAATGGCACTTCATTTTCTTGACTTAGGATGAATATTCTAGTTGAACATCATTAAAATATATTATATTTTATAACTCCAGTTAGAAAGAGTAGCACCTTCATGAGGTATTTATAGCCAAGAGGCAATGTGAGTTGTTAAAAAGAATTCTGTTCTTGGCATTAAAATGGGGGTTAAAATCTGATTCTATCAATTATTTATGGTAAAATTTGGTATTTAACATCTTTGGGTCTCCATTTACTTTTCTATAAAATGAAGAATAAAAGTAGGATTTAGAGTTTCTAAGTTTAGATACTTAGAAACCAACTAGGTCAAAACTTCATTTATAGATGAACAAAATGGGTCTTAGAGAAATTACTCAAGGTCAAACAGCCAAAAACCAAATTATGCTGTCATTCAGATCCATGTCTTCTAGTATAAACCACATGTTCCTTATAGTGTTTTCATCCCTACACTGTTTTCATCCTTAAAATACCTATGTTTCAGTATTATTCTGAGCCTCATTTTGTTAAAACTGCAAGTAACTGTGTAAAGGGCAGTGCAGAGATGTTAATATTATTTCCAAACATTTCAAGATAGGAAGGAAGTAAAAATGATAGCTGAATAACGCTTCCAACCTTACCCACCAGAAATACATTGAACCTCTGATTCTTAGAATTGAAAACTTCCTTAAGGCTCAGCTCAAGCATCATTTACCTGTTACCTAAATCCCTTAGTTGTTATATTAATTCTCTGCCTCTTACTGAAATTATATCCATATAATGCACACTCTGATATATTTATGTATTCACAATCTATTTATATACACATAGACTATGGATAAGCATGTGCACACATGGACATGTATTGGCATATGTGTGCGTAATGACATGCATGCACACTCATGAACCAATTTGCATGCTGTATCTTACCAGTAGAATGAAGTTCCTTGAAATCAGATAATTTTTGTTGTGTTTTAATCCCTAATACTTTTGCACAGAGTGGGTATTTAATAAATTTTAGACTGGATTTTAGAATTATGTTTACTAAATATGTTTTTACAAAATTACAGCTCCAGTGCTCTAAGTTCTTTATTTTGCTCTCCTTGTCATCCTTTCCCAACCCTCAAGTAAAGGAATGGATTAATACAGCTCAATGGGAATTTACTTTTTGTTATTATACAACTAAAATCCTTATTTAAAAGAAATCATAATACATAGTGTGAATTCAATGAAGCAGGAGCCTTTCACATCATTATAGAGACTGCACAAATGGCCAAAACTCAGGCTTACAGGATGCTGAGGATGAGAAAGAAGGCAGAGGAAAAGTTATTTTTTCATAAGCACTCAGGAAAATATAATGTAAAAGTGTAAAGTTTTTTTTTAATTGGAGTTGAGACCAAAATTAAACACCCACATACACACATACACACTATATTGTGTCTGTGTGTATGCATATATATTTCCATCATCTTACTATATATTATGAGTAATTTATCCATTACATGTGGCACTTTGCTTAGATATATAACAAGAATTTATGCCATTTTCGGTATTAAACAACCTATATGATCTAACAAAGTACTATAGTCCCATAGCTAGTACTTGTCAACAGTTACACTTGCATCCATTTCTACCTAAGTCTCTAAGTCCATTTTACTTTATGGTCTATACTGTGCTGAAACTTTAGATATGGGTCATGGGAGTTGAGGAGATGAAATACTTGGAAGTGAAGGTACATAAGGTTACATTAGCATGTATATTGAAATTCTTGAGTGTGCAGATATTAACTATTTTGAAGAGTAAGACTTAGCCAGGACAATTGTATAGAATATGCCAGAAATTAGATTTAGCCAAACACCTTATACTGTGTAGTTAAAATAAGTTGTAAACATCTATATGAGCTATATGTTACTTTTCATCAGTAAGATAAACAAAGAGGAAAATGGAAAGAAACACATGTTATGGGGAGAATTTTTAAGTTGACTAAAAGAAGAAATGATAAAAAAGAGAGCAGAGAATTGTGATTATAGAAATTGGAAAAAAAACAAAAACATTTTTCCACAATTAGAAGGCAACAAGAGAATAAGCATTTATTAAGTGCTTAGTATGCCTTTAGGTGAGAACAAGGTATCAATTTCTGAAAAGACTGAAACAGAACCAGGATGGGAACTAATTTTGCCAAATTATGGCCTTCCCCCAAGATAGAGACAAGAAAGAGGGACTCACCAAGAGAGCTTCCATCATGAAAATACACAAAGAAGAATAATTATTTGAGGGCAATGAGGCCCCAAGTGCTGAGGGAAGCTCTAGGGTTTAAAAAAATTAGCTGAGAAAAGGCAGCACAATCCAGAAAACAATAAATAGAGCCAAGAAGAAAATGAAGAAAATTAACAAGTAAGTTTTTAATTGAGGGAAAACCTTTACAGTACATATCTCTGATTAATATCTGATCTGTAAGATACTTAGGAAATATTTTTTAACAATTTTAAAAAATGGCAACATATAATGTCAACAACAATTCAACAACAGAAAAAATGTTCTGAGAATACAAAAGGTTTTGAAAAGAAAGAACTTTCAACTATCAATGAAATTATGAAAGAATTTTTAAAATGCTAATAATAAAGGAAATAACAATTTAAAACATACCTGACTTTTCCCCTCATGTCCATTAGATTATCAGTGATGACGAGACTAAAATGATCAATTTTGGAAGTTCTGTGGAAAGACAAGTGCATCAATGTACTCCTGCTGGAGTTGTAAATTGGACTTAACATTATTACTAAAAAGAGAAATGAGTTCATACCTTGTGATTCAGCAATATCACTATTCCCACTGAAAGGGAACTTCAAAATGTACAAAATATCTGGAGTAATATTTTTGTAAGAAAAATCAGTGTCTCTAAATTGTGGATAGTCTGGACAACATGTGCCATATGAAGTCATAGAATTGTATAATTAATTGCACTATAAAGGCTGGTGAATACGTAAAATTCCAACAAACACAAGAAGCCCTATATGAACTGATACACAGTGAAGTAAGCAGATCCAGGAAAACAATTTGTCGATGAATTACCATTTATATGGAATTATTATGTGGGGACAGATATGCTTAGTTCTTTGGGTACTTTATAGGTAAAACCAAAATGGTAGTAGGAGTACTTCAATCTCACTTTAGTAAATCACAGGGGGTAAAGTGGCAAACAGTATGGAAAGTAGAGAGACAAATGGCAGAGGGAGCAAAAAGGTGTATAGAATAATGTGGGATGAGAGATGGGGTTGTAGAGGAAGGCAGGGTGGGAAGAGAATGGAGTTACGAAGCTTAGAGAATTATTTATCTAACCATAAATTGGAATTGGGAGCACTTGGGCAATATAAACCATTAGTACTTAGGAACAGTGCTCAGAAGGCATGAGTTGGGTCTCATTTTTATAGGGTTTTGTTTGGGGACAGATGAACTCTTATGCACACCATCCTGGGAAGAGTTCACTAACTCTACATAATCTCAAGATTATCAGCCAAATTTGGTGTTCTGCTGTTCTTATTCTGAAAATTCACAGCAGATATGAGGTTTAAAGACCATGGCAGTTAGCTGGCCCATACAGCAAGGTCTAGCAAGCTGGTTTCCCATGATTTAGCCTATAGACTCAGGATGTGACTTTTAGTTAATTTATGGTATCATTTGCAAGAAATTGTTAGGCTTTATGATCAATGGAACTGGTCTGTCCATGTCTTCTAGATTCATCTGTATAATCTTATTCTTGCTATTGTTACTTTATGCTGATAACTTATAAACTTGCTATACTAACTAGAATGGGTAGTGGTGGTCAGGGATACCAGCACAGGATACAATTTTAACATATCCTGTTACCACAGTAATGTAAAAGAAAACAACAACGAGACTCTTTGGAACATTGACAAATGCAGGGAGCAATTATGATCAGAGGACTACTGGTGAAGCATACTTTCTATAGTTCTGCAGAAAAGTGGTGGAACATAGCTGACTAATAAGGGGGAGTACAGAAGCCTTTTTAGAAATGGCAAACGATTTTGTTTTTATTAACTGCAACTGAGTGTGTGTGTGTGTGTGTGTGTGTGTGTTTTAAAAGGACAATACCATTGGTAAACGATATAAAAATGAAAAAATAGAACTCTAACAAAACTATTTTTAAGTGATATTTTTACTGAATTCTGGGAAAAATAGAATTAACAGGAGGCAAGGAATTAAAGAGAAAAAAATATTCTAGACTTAGAGATACAAGTGAATGAAGTATATCTCAAACAAGAGTTTGTTTGAGGACTATTCTGAAAGAATGAGTGAGAAGCAACATGTATGAGTGAAAATATTATCACCATGTAACTGTGGTCAGAGGGACACAAGAAAAGGACTTCTCAATTTTTGAAAGGTTGGTTAGAGCAGCAGTGTTTTCTGGAGGTGCCCAGGTTCCCATGAGTTTAAGACTAAAAGATAAATGTAACAGAATGTAGTGGATATTTTAAAATATGAAACAAGGAATCCAATGAAAAGAGTCAGGACATGAGAACAGTAAATAGGGAAGGGGTGTCAGAACTGGGTTTGGAATGAAAATAAGAAAAACTATTAGGGGAAAGAAAGAAGGAAACAAACACCTATAACAGTGGTTCTCAACCTTCCTAATGCTGCCACCCTTTAATACTCGTATGTGGGCGTATCTTCATGTGGGCGCACCCCCCTGGAGATGGATAGAGGAGCAGTGTCTCTGTTCCTAAAAAAGTGTTGTTCGACCCCCGAAGGGGTCGTGACCCACAGATTTAGAACCCCTGATCTATAACAACAATAGCAGCAACAACAACAAACAACAATTTCTGAGTTATCTCATTTGATCATCACAACGACCCTGGTGATATAATTATTTTCATTTTAAAGATGAGGAAAACAGGGATTCAATGCTTTGCCTAGAGTTACACAGCTAGTAAGTGACTGAGGCTGAATCTGAGCTGAGGTCTTACTGAATACAGACCTGGTGGTCTATTCACTGCCCTTAGGAAAGGTGCATCTTCAGCAAATAGGTGGTGATTTTGAATCCCAGGTATTGGAGAAGAACATGTGGGAATTTCATAGCCATACAAAGGAAGAAAAACAAAAACAGTTCATTGGCGCTCTTGTCTTCTTCAGAATTCTAGGACACTTCTCTCTTCAAATGCCTGGGATCTGTGAGGAGAAGTACATTACTTAAACACTTGGCTTCTTTTTTTTTTTTTATCATGAGAACTTGATCTCTGTGTCATAATGCACCACAAACCAAGGTCCCTGCAACATCTTAATGAAGTGTCAGTGAAGCATGTTTAAGGATCAGAGAGGGCTATATTACATATTATTTTATTCCATGCCCCTTAGAATCCAAATAATATTGCTGATATGAGTTCTTACCAGGTCACTTATCTAATGCTATGTTTAATTAAAATCCTCACAGTCACTTATTCCATCAAGAATTTGCAGTGTCTTTATCATATATCTCTCTGACCTAATCATCCAGATGTCTCAATATCCACCCCCCCATACACATACATATCTAGTCAGTGCCTAAATTGATATACTCACCATTATTTCTATTTAGGCTTTCTTTTTCCTAAACAAAAAAGGCATTTAAATGTGTAGAGAAAAAAAATCAAGATAACATTCATAATCTTAAGAGAGGAAATAAATTTCTACACCTGATTAATATATCAATACTTCCTGAAGGAAAAATTAACATATATATATGTGTAAATGTGAATGATAAGCTTTGAAATATTCTTCACTAATTACAAGATAAGAAATTGAGCTTTGATTTGATTCTAGAGTTTTTTAAAAATAAAACTTTTCAAAACATAACACTCTTCTAAAAATAAAATAAAAAGGAATATAACAAATCCCAATAGTGTAAGCCCTAGCTAATTTGTTGAAGACAATGATCCAAGACAATTCTGAAGGAATCAATATTAAAAAGGCTATCCACCTCCAGAGACAGAACTGATGAATTCTGAGTGCAGCTTGAAACATGCTTTTAAAAAAAAAAACCAAAAAAAAAAAACCACTTTCTCCATTTTTCTTTTTTTTCTGTTTTCTTTTGCACCATGGCTAACATGGAAATATGTTTTGCCTGATTTCACATGTATAATTAATATCAAATTGCTTACTTTCTCAAGTACAATGGAGGGGTGGGGAGGAAGGAGAAACTTTAGAACTCAAAATTTTAAAAAAATTAATTTTAAAAATTTATACAAATAATTAAGAAATATTTATACACAAAATATATTTAACAAATACATACCAATGGTGGCATTTGGTGTGATCATATTTTGTATGTATTATTCCAGAGAGGGAAATTAATCTTGCTTCCTGAAGCCTGTTTTTCAATTCTCCCTATGCTCTATCTTTAACTTACATTTCCTTTCTTATTTCTCACTACACAGCTGCCACAAGAATCTTTGCTCTAACTCATATTGTCTTTTCACTATTCCTCAAGCCTTTGACATTTTCATCTCTGCATCTTTGCTTCTATTATTCCCTTACTCTTGGAATTTCCTTTCCCACCTTTTTGTCCTTTCTATTCGAATACTACTTATTCATCCATCAAAGTCCAACTTGAGCCACTCCTCTTCCAGAAAGCCTTCCCTTCCAGACCTTGGTTATGATATCTATCACCACAATAGCACTGTTTTTTTCTTAATCACTTCCATTTGAATTGTCTTAGGAAGATTCTGAAGATCACCTGGCAGGATAAAATACCAGACACTGAGGTCCTTTCTTGAACTAAACTGCCAAGAATTCAAACTCTCTCTCAGAGAGTGAAACTCTGATGGTCTGGTCACATTTTTCAAATGTGAAACATATGCTTGTCATAGAGACTATTTTATGTAGAATTCACAGGACAGGTGCTCATATGGGTCAGAAAAAGTGATACAAGGACACACTCAAGGTCTATCTTAAGAACATTGGAATTGATTGTGTGACATGGGAGACACTGGCACAGGACTGCTGAGCATAGTGTGCCCTACTCAGGGAAGATGCTGTGTTGTATGAGCAAAGCAGAATTGAAAAAGCTCAAAAGAAACATGAGGTGCCCAAATTTAATGAATCCACTGCCAATGTTCACATGGACTATTTGTGCCTGACCTGTGGTAGAATATCCTGGTAGAATATTCATATTCGTCTGATCAGTCACCTATTTGTGCCAAACCTGTGGTAGAATATCCTGGAAGAATATTCATTTTCATCTGATCAGTCAGAGTCAGACACATGGTAACTTGACTCTAACTTAGTGATTTCATTTCAATCTTCTTTGAGAAAGAAGAACAACTATACACACACACACACACATACACACAAACATGCACTCTCCCTATGTAATTTCTTTGCTATGAGGGAGGAAGAGGGAAGCTGCAATGTTGCAAATTTGAACTGTTCCCTTGATTCGCATAGTTCACTGGTAACTCCCATAAAAGTATTATGTGTCTCTTACAGCAGATATGTCACTCATGACATTTTAAATAAGCTCTCCTCATTCAGTAACTGATTTGCAACTGAGTGCCCTAGGATTTTTTTCTTCCAAATACAATCAACTTAAAATAGAAACTGGAGAGATAGAAAGTACAAATTCAAGTGCATGTCAGATCCACAATTACTGCACAGAAAACAATGAACACAATGCAAGGCACTTCAAATCTTATTTCCTCTAGAAAGAGAATGTAATCAGGCTATAATGAGTATTGAAATTAATAAATTAAAAATAAATGTCCATAAGAGAAAAAAATGTACTTTAATCAGTCAGTAATTATGTTTTCAACATTGTAAATTAATTCCACAAATGAATTTCTTTTCATCATACCCCATCTATTATCCATTTTATTCTTTTTTTATCTAAAGATCATTGTTTCCACCTCCAACAAACCAACACATGTTAAGAAATAAAATGCGGTGTCCATATATGTGTGTATATATATATATATATATATATCTTTATAAAAGGTATATATATGCATATATATATATATATATATATAGTTATATTTCTATAGTTCACTTTAATCTCATTGGATAAAAGCAGAGGAACACACCTAGGAAGTACTAATCCATAAGGGGTTTAATAAGACTAAACTATCTACATTCCTACATGGGAATATGATACTTGTAACTTATTTTTTTTCATTATTAGGACAATTAAGAGTATATAAAGGGAAAGG
>CM053588.1:272467229-272478930 GCA_028646515.1 Pseudochirops corinnae
TTTTTTTTCATTATTAGGACAATTAAGAGTATATAAAGGGAAAGGGCAAAAGTATGAGTTGAAGATGAAGGGATGGTATCTAAAAATTAAATTTAAGGAGTCAGAGAGAGTAATATATTGGGAAAAAAGTAAAGGGAGAGGTAGAATGGGATAAATTATCTCATAAAATAGGCAAGGAAAAGCTGTTAAAGTTGAATGAAAGGTGGAAGAAGGTGGGAGGAATGAATGAACTTTGCTCTCATCAGAACTGGTTCAAAGAATAGATAACATATGCTCTCATTTGGGTATAGAAATCTACCACACTCTACAGGAAAGTAGGAGGGAAAAGGTTAAGAGGAGGGTGTTTTGATAGAAGGTAAGATATATTGTGGGAGGGAGTAGTAAGAATCAAAACACTTTTAGTGAAGGACAGAATGAAAGGAGAGAGATATTGGAATAAACAGAGTGGATAGGATGCAGGGAAATAATTTGACAATCCTAACTGTTAAAAAAAAAAAATGAAGCAAGCTTCTCTAGCAAAAATCTCATTTGTTATTCAAATTTATAAAAATGGATCCATTTCACAATTAATAAATGATCAAGAGCTATGAACAGTTTTCACATGAAGCAATAATAGCTATTTATAATTATGTGAGGAATTGCTTTCAGCCACTAGTGGTCAGTGGAATCAAAACTGAAACAATTCTGAGATACTATCTCATACCTATTGGAACGGCAAATAGAACAGAAAATGACAATGACAAATGTTGGAGGGAATGTGGGGAAAAATGCATTGTTGGTCGAGTTGTGAATTGATTCAACCATTTGTTGAATACAATTTGCAACTGTGCCCAAAGGGCTAAAAAACTGTATATTCCCTTTATCTAGGAGTGCCACTACTAAATCTGGATCCAAAAGGAGATAAATAACAAAGGGAAAAGGACCTGTAGGCATCAAAATATTTATAGGAGCTCTTTTCTGGTGCAAGGATTTTGAAATTGGGGGGATGCTTATTGTTTGAGGAATGGGTGAACATATTGTGCTCTGTGAGTGTTATGGAATACTATTTTGCTATAAGAAATGATGATCAACATGACCTCAGAAAATCCTGGAAAAACTTCCATGGGCTGATACAAAGTGACGCATACTGTATACAAATGTAGTAAATGATCATCTGTGAATGACAGCTATTCTCAGCAATACAATTATCCAAGAAAACTTGAAAGTACTAATGATGAAAAAAATGCTGTCTCTTCCCCAGAAAGAATTGATGGTATCTGGATACAGATTGAAGGAGATTTTTTTTTTTACTTTATTTTTCTGTTTTTTTTATTTTTTTTAGAGTTTCTTTCACAACATGACTAATAAGGAAGCATGTTTTATATGTCCACACATATATAACCAATATTAAACTGCTTGTCTTCTCAATGAGGGGGGTAGGGAGGGCCAAAGGGAGAGAATTTGGAATTCAAAGTGCAAGATACCAATTTAAACTTATTTTTTAAATGTAATTTTGGATAAATAAATTAGAAAAAAAAATATTATTGAAAACTAGGAATAATGGTACATCCTTCTGCAGAGATGAGACCATCTAAGACCTACTCTATTCTTATATGTGTGTATGTTTGTGTTTGTGTGTGTATGTATATATGTATATTTATATATGTATATACTCATAAATATTAAGAAAGATAAAGAGAAGACTCATTCCTCATTTCAATTGCAAATGTTAAAGTCACACCTTCATCAAAGGCACTTACATTTGAAAATGTTTTCTGAACTTGACTCCTCAATATTAAGTGGAAAAGCATGTGAATCAAACCCACCTAGAAAGTCCATTTATTTTGTATGATTAATGAACATAAATGATCTCTAAAGAAGCCAATGTCTGCTTGATAAACGTCTCTTTCTTTGAAGGGTAAAGGGGAGGGAATATTGTACAAAGATGCCAACTATTCTTCCTTGCTTTGAATGTCATGGACTTTAATTTTTAAAAGCCTTATTTTTTTTTCTTACAACAATATTACCTTACATCATTTGACAGGTGAAATGAGAATTAAAGTAGACAGAGTTTATTTGTGCAAATTTCTAAGATACAGATCCAGTAACTTTGAGTGAAAAAAAAAAAGAATCAAAATGGAAAGACTCTTCTACTGCTCAACCAATTCAGCCTGTGAAAATCAGGAGTAAATATGTTCCATAACTGAAATATTCCATTTTTCTTCATTATGAAAAACAAATCCTCCACATAAATTTGTTAAAAAGAAATAATAAGATTAAGTCTGGATATTGTATACACACATATGAGTGTGTCTCTCTGTATGTATGTATGTATGTATGTATGTATGTATGTATGTATGTTTGTTTGTTTTCTAATAGGTTAAACTTCATTTGTAAATAATAAGTGTCTGGATTTTTGTCATTATTGCCACTTCACATTCATGTATTCTCCATCCCAGTTTAAGTATTCAAAGCAATGTGTTATAGAATGGGTCACCCCATAAAGACTTGTTCCTTTTTTTTAACATCAGCCACATCTAAGTTCCCATGTCTAGAATGCAGGGAGATGCCTCCTCCTTTAAAGAGAAATTCAATATATTGGGATGTTCAATCCTTGCTATAGAACAATTTTTTTAAATCTTATTTCCAACAGAAATTACTGTCAAGGTACTGAATAGAAAAGCAATCCTGCTGAAGGTGATGAGCCACTCTTGCCTTGTACCAACCCCTGGGCTATGGTATATAATTTGAAAGCTTTCATGAGGATAAAATTTTCACACTATCTCTGCTCAGTTTGGCAGAAAGAAAGAGAAGAAAAGAAAAGAAAAATCATGTCAGTGAAGAATATTAAATATCCCAAGACGGTTTTATGTACTCTGGTGTTTGGCATCATGATCATGGAACAATTAAAATATTTTTTTGTTTTTCTTTTCTCCTAAATCTTGGTGGTCATTTTACTTATTTTCCTACCTTTTCTATCCCATATTCTGCATGTTAATGTGGACATGCATGTGGCATAGCAGATCAAGAGCTCACCTAAATTTAAGTCCCTCCTATTTGCATACACTGTAGGGGTAAGGGAGGGGAACTCTCCAATCAGCAAATATTGATGAAGCGCCTACTATGTGCTAGGCACTGTGTTAAT
Organism: Pseudochirops corinnae; assembly: GCA_028646515.1. Taxonomy (NCBI): domain Eukaryota; kingdom Metazoa; phylum Chordata; class Mammalia; order Diprotodontia; family Pseudocheiridae; genus Pseudochirops; species Pseudochirops corinnae. The sequence continues at coordinate 272,470,354 of CM053588.1, forward strand.
CACTTAGGATTCAAATATAATGAATGAATCTCTATTTAAATGAGCATAAACTCTAATGGAAAAATATAACAAGAGTATCTATCTATCTATCTATCTATCTATCTATATATATCATAAGTATAAAATTAGTAACTAGTATATAGAATATAGTTAATTCAAAACAGTTTAGGATGGAGCCCATCAACAACTGAAAGAATTAGGAAAGGTTTCATTGAAAGGGGCTCTATCAGGCTGAAATAGGAAAGGAGTGCATTTCAGCCATGAGGGCAGAGTCAAAGGCTCAGAGATAGGAAATACTTTGTGGGTGAAAAATAGAGAGACAAGTTTGCCCAAATTGCAGAGTGTGGGTGGGAGAGTAATATCCAATGAGGCTGGAAAGATAAATTGAGGGTTTTGTTATCATCTAGTCAAGAGGATTTGAAAGGGAGAAGAAAAAGAGAGAGAAGGAATTAAATGTGAGAAATAATGTGAGGTTAGAAATGGGAATATCTGGAAATTGATTGGATATTTGGAATAATGGAGAATGAGGAAGTCCAGTATAATGCCAAGATTGTGAAAGTGATTCATTGGAAATTTGGTGGTGAGTTAAACAAGAATAGGAAGATTTGAAGATGTGAGGGTTTGGGGGCGGGGGGCATGAATAATGAATATAGTTTAGACATGTTGAATGAAAGATGTTTCCAGGAAATCTTCTTTAAAATATCTAATAGGTAATTAATGATCCCAAACTGAAGCTCAGGAGAGGTATTGGAGCTGTATATATAGATCTTTAAGTCATCAGAGTAAAGAATCATAGTTAAATCCATGGGAGAGAAAAAGAAAATAGAAGAAAGCTCAGGGCAGAAACCTGGGAAACACACAGACAGGGTCTATGATGTATATGAAATTCATGAAAGGAGAGTTACCAGATCGATAACAATGGAACCAGAAGAGAGCAATTAGCACAAAAACCCAGAGAAGAAGAAGAATACAAGAGGAGATAGTGACCAGTAGTGTCAAATTCTTCAAAGAGATGGAATAGGTTTAGTACTAAGAAAACAATGTCAGATAGGACAATGAAGAGATCATTGGAAATTTTGGAAAGAGTAGTTTCAGTTAAGTGATGATTACTAAGATTAAAAGATGTTGTTTGTTTGGTTGGTTGTTGTCTTTCATTCTCCAAGAGCACCAAAATGACATCACTATGCTATGGTCAATAATTGGGAAGAGTTATAAGAATGACGCAAGAAAGTCATGAAAAGAGAGTCAACAATCTGACAGAAAAGAAAATACTACCTTAAAAAATAGACTAACTCAAATGGAAAAAGAGACTCAAAAAGCCAATGAGGAGAAGAATGCCTTAAAAAGTCAAATTTGCCAGATGGAAAAAGAATCTCAAAAGCTCACTGAAGAGAATAACTCCTTCAGAATTAGATTGGAGCAAATGCAAGCTAATGACTATATGAGAAATCAAGATACTATTAAACAGATCCAAACAAATAAAAAAAAATAGAAGGCAATGTGAAATATCTCATTGGAAAAACCACTGACCTGGAAAATAGATCCAGGAGAGATAAATTAAAAAATATTGCACTACCTGAAAGCCATTATCAAAAAAAGAAGAACCTAGAAATCATCCTTCAAGAAATTCTCAAGGAAAATTGATCTGGTGTTTTAGAACTAGAGGGTAAAATAGAGGTTGAAAGAATTCACCAATTACCTCTTGAAAAAGATCTCAAAAAAAAAAAAACACCTAGGAATATTATGGCCAGGTTCTCGAGTTCCCACATCGAGGAGAAAATATTTCAAGCAGCCAAGAAGAAACAATTTGAATTTTGTGGAAACACCACCAGGATAACACAGGATCTGGAAGCTTCTACATTGAGGGATCGAAGGCCTTGGAATATGATATTCCAGAGGTCAAGTGAGCTGGGATTAAAACCAAAAATCACCTATGCAGCAAAATTGAGTATAATGTTTCAGGGGAAAGTAAGGTCATTCAACGAAATAGAGGACTTTCAACCTTTCTTGATGAAAAAAAACAGAGTTGAACAGAAAATTTGACATTCAGATACAAGAACCAAGAGAAGTATGAGAAGGTAAAGAGGGAAAAGAAACTATAGGGAACTTATCAAAGTTGAACTATTTACATTCCTACATGGAAAAATGATAATTGTAAGTTATAAAACTTTTCTCAGTATGAGGATAGATGAAGGGAATATAAATGTGTGTGTGTCTGTATATATATATGTGTGTGTATGTATGCATGCATGTATATATGTATGTGTATGTATGTATACATACACATATGTCTATATAAGAGCATATATGGGAGTATGAAACCATATGTGAGTGTGTGTACATATGTGTACAGGTACACATAGACAGAGGGCACAGGATCAATTGAATATGAAGGGATGATACTTCAAAGGTGAAATTGAGAGATGAGAGAGGAATATAATGAGAGGAGATGGGGAGAGACAGAATGGAGTAAATTATCTCATATAGAAGAGGCAAGGGGAAACTGTTACAATGGAGGGGAAGAACCAAAAGGCAAAAGGGAATGGGTCAACTTTACTCTCACTGAATTTTGCTTAGGAGGGAATAACATACGCATTAAATTGAGTATCTCACCTTACAGGAGAGTAGGGGGGAAGAACCTGAGATGGGGAATGATGCAGGGGAGTACAGGTTGTGGGGGAGGGTACTTAGAAGCACACACTCTTGAAAAGGGACAGGGTCAAAGTAGAAAACAGAACAAATGAGGGGTGAGATAGGATGGAGGGAAATATAGTCAGTCTTTCGCAATATATCCACTATGGAAATGTTTTGCATAACTACACAAGTACAACCTATATTGAATTGCTTCTCTTCCCAGTAAGTGTGAGTGACAAGGGAGGAAGAGAAAGAATCTGGAATCCAAAGTTTTAAAATCAAATGTTAAAAAATATTTATTATTATTATTATTATTATTATTATTACATGCAACTGAGAAATAAGATATACAGGCAGTGGGGTAAGGAGATCCATCTTGCCCTACTGGAAAATGGGAGGATGGATGGAGGAGGATATAGGAGAGAGCAGAGTTGGGGAGGGGGTATATAGTGTGATCACTGCAGGGACGGTGAGTAGGGGAAAAATGGGGAGAAAATTTCTAACTCAAAATCTTGTTGAAATGAATGATGTAAACTAAAAATCAACATAAAATTTAATTAAAAAATTTAAAAAAACCAGTATAATAATTTCTACTGCACAGTAGCAATGCACTGATTCCAAATTTCTTACAAGAAACTTAATACCAGTGCTTATATAGGAATCAATTATAAAGAAAATATCACTATAGTAAGATATACAGAACTCATTAATATAAAAAGTATACAGTATTTGAATAAACAACCAAAAATGAAAATTTTGCACAATTTTATCAATAGAATTGACTAGAGATAGAACACTCAGCAGAAAAAAAAAAACATGAAACAAAAACTAAAACACATCCCACACACACACACACACAAATATCAAATTCCTTTAGGATCTTACAGTCTAATTTTGTTTAGTCATTTTCAGTCATATCTGAATCTTCCTGATCCCATCTGGGATTTTGTTGGCAAAGATACTGGAGTAGTTTGTCTACTCTGGCTCAATTTTACAGATGAGGAAACTGAGGCAAACAAGGTTAAGTGACTTGACCAGTGTTATACTACTAATAAGTGTGTGATGTCAGATTTGAATTCAGTAAGAGGAGTCTCAACAATATTTGTGGTGCCACCAAAGGTATCATTAAAAATTCAGCAGTCCCATACAGAGAATATCTCTAGGTGTCTCTGAAAAAGTGCAGGGTTCAGTTTTATGCTAGTCAAGGGCCCCATGTAAAACCAATTGCCTTAATCCCTACCAACTGAAGGCCAGGTGTGCTAGATTTTACTTACTCCCCCCAGCATTGTCTAATACATTTAAGGGAAATTGAGTTATCTACATTCTATACAAATGGCAAATAGGTAAAAAGGCAATGGCACGCCATTTTCTTAATTTTAGTGTATGTTGCTCTTAACTCTAATTCAATGAGCCGCTAATAGATTAGCTTTTACACAGAAATCTTTAATTCAAAAGGCTTAATTACCAATATGTAAACCCATGACTCCAACACATGTGAGTGATAATTTTTCTCCTTTCTCACCCTTCCCAGCCACTCTGGTTTCTCAGGGCTCCCTTGTAGGACTGGCTGACTCCACCATCTCCCTGCAATCCTGGATCTAAAATAATCTTCATGGCTCAAACTCCTTGGCCCATGGAAATTATCTATGGTACATCAAAACTAAGGAAAATCAATACAGAAAAAAAAAAAAAAACACCCCCAGACCCACGTCTCAGATCCAGAGTAAGAGGTCTATGTAGGGGAAGTCTACCCCTTCTCATTGTTTTAATTCATGGTGTCCCTGCTTTGGTGGAACTTGGATTTTCATCTAGTAAAAGAACAGCAGAAAGAGAGTGGATGGGTCAGTCTTGCCAGGTTTAAAGATACAGACAGTCAGTCAAATGAGACAACTCCCAACCTTATAGTAGGGAATGAAGAGATCTCAATGTCAGACAATATAGATACCCTTCAAAAGCCCCTTAAGGATGCCTCCGTGTTAGGTGAACTGGCAATGCCCACCATGCCTAGGTTACATATTTCTCCAATTTGAAATTTGCCGTACCTGGTAAATAGACAGGAGTGTTTTTTTTTTTTTAATTACTTTATCCCTAATTCAAAACAGTTCTCTGTGGTCTCTAAGGAGGCATAAATGATGTTCTTTTAATTGCTTCTCCACTTCCACAGGCATATCTGGGCATTCCCAGATTATACATAGAAATGTAATTGTATGTGTATGTGTATTTGTATATAAATATGCATGTACATTGTGTATATGTATATGAATACTTGTGTGTTTGTATTTGTATATATATATGCATGTGTGTATGTGAATGTGTCTAAAGCTTCTGCTTTAGACAAAGATAAACTTAAGAAACTGAATATCCACTAACCATTAATATATTTATTTTCCTTGGCAGGGGATCTATTAGCATAAGATAGTAAAACATCAATAAGATTTGCCATATAACCAACTGGGCTGCTGAATTGGCCAGCTAGACTTGTGGAGGAGATTTAAGAATATTTATTTCCAATAGAATTCACTTGCCTTGATTGAATTGACAAGATTAAAGAAAACAAACGTCCTTCATAGGGTCAAAACCATATTGGGCCTCTTCGGGACATTGACTCCTGGGAATTTGTTCATAATTGTTGCACTCTTTTTCCCATCACTGAGATTTTACCAATCCTATGAATTATTCTTGGGTCCTTATTAAGATCAATGCTCTCTAGGTTCCCCTAGTAACTCTGTCATGATCCTAGGAACACAGGATCACAGATTTAGTGAACAAAGGGGACTTTGAGACTATCTAGCCCACAGGTGTCAACCATACAACCAGCAGTATTCAGCCCACAACAGTCCTGAGTGGCACCCAAACCAGATTAAAAGTAATTGGAGATTACTTTAAAAAAATAAATCAAAATACAACACACAATGTTAATATATGGTTTTGTAAGTCAATATGCTGTCCACAGGGATGCTTATGTACACTTCAGTGCTTCCCATTTCTATTTGAGTTTGACACCACTGATCCATTTCTCAGATGAAGAAACTAACTAACCCAGAAAGGTTAAGTGACCATGTAGGTAGTGAGAGTGATAGTCGTTCTACTACTTTTCATCTACTACTTTTGTTCCAGGGATGAAGGATATATAATGATGGAAAGTTTTAGATGATAACTATTAATAATATCTCTTTCAAAAATGCAAGTAACAACATATGTCAATCCATAAGCTAAATAAATGGACAAAGATAGATAGATAGATAGATAGATAGATAGATAGATAGATAGATAGATAGATACATAGATAGATAGATAGATAGATAGATAGATAGATAGATAGATGGGCGGACGGACTGACAGACAGACAGATAGATAGATAGATAGATAGATAGATAGATAGATAGATGAAGGCTAAGTCCTTCAACACTAATGCAATTGAAGAAATGACTATTGTATATCTTGTTATGAAAAAAAAAACAACTATCTCTAAATATGATTCAATTAGCTATAACTAGTTGATAAATGCTTTTTTTTTTTTTTTTTTTTTTTTGCTTTTTGGAGGGAAATTGGGGTTAAGTGATTTTGCCCAAAGTCACATGGCTAGTGTGTCAAGTGTCTGAGGTCAGATTTGAACTCAGGATCTCCTGACTCCAGGTCTGGTGCTCAATTCGCTGTGCCACCTAGTCGCCCCAATAAATCAGTCTTTTGGCGAAACTACTTTGAATTTTTCAACATCTCTACTAAATGTCATTTAAGTGTTGTTTCAAAACTGAACTTCCGATGAGGACTGAGGACGTTATAACTTCAAACTCATTCAGAAGGTATTTGGTTTAAGAAAGAAGTTTGTGTGCTATCTGGTGAGTTGGAACTGATTGCTAAGGTAGTATTTGGATATAAACTTTGTTTCACTCTTGCCACCAGCTAAATATTGATCACATGGAAGGGACAAGGTTTGAAGAAACTTACTAAAGTGACTAAATGTTCTGATATGGGAACAAACAATTGAATATCATAGAGGCAGCAGTTTTTCACACAGACTGGTAGCTTAAAGTCAGTGAGGGAATCTACTTTCTTTAGACAATTGTGTGAATACAGAGAAAAGTAAAGCCGTGAGTGAACCAGTTGAATCAGGATTTTATGTTGTTCTTCCTTAATATTTTCATAATGTCAGATGTTTACAAAAATAATATTTGGTAAATTCAAAGAAATGTCAGACTTTAGGTTTAAGAAGGTATTTAATAAATGCTTCTTCCTTTCCTTTTTAAAAAAAATTCTTCTTTCATGCTGTTCAATTCAAATCATAGCTTTATAGCTGGAAGACACCTAAGAGTCTATCTAGTCCAATTGTCTCATTTAACAGATGATGAAAATGGAGTCCAGAGAAACTAAATAATTTATCTAAGGTCACATTAGTAGAATAAATTAGTTGAGGAATCATTTATTAAGTCTCTACTTTGTGCTATGCTCTGCCCTAAACTGTTACAGATACAAGGATTAAAAAAAAAAATGAAACAAAAACATTGTGCACAATTATCTTAATTTTATTTTTAAAAACAAAATTGAATGGAATAGCTACTTTTGGAAATCTGGTGATGCAGATACTGTTTGAGCCTCTAGCCAAAACTAAAAATCACTACTCCTAATCATGGGGAAGCTCACTCTGTAGGCAAGGTACTTGACTATATCAAGGGCTCAGTGGTCTCATCAGTGTGGGTATTTCCTACAAGGATGGAGATGCCAGCTTATGATAGCAACCCAAGACAATATTGTTGAACTCAAACCAATGGAGTCCCATAAATTCAACACAGTGAAGCCACTTCACCGTGAGGGTGGGATTCATTATGAGAGGCACCTTCCCCTAGATTTGATACCATGTGAATACAAATGGATCACATGAGTTGTCCATTAGTTGTTCATTACTCGCACTATAAAACTTTTCCATTTTTTTCCCTCTCCTAGTTTTGACGACATCTTTTATGTCACTTTTTTCTGTTCCTCATTTATAATGTCAGCATATGCTAATCCCCACTACATATGTCACTATTGTTTTTAGAATTGTCTTTAATATCAGTTCTTCAGAGATGGCCATATTCTGTCACATCCAATCATTCTGCATCACTGGAATAATACTGATACTAAAGAGAGACCTTCATTTTCAGAAGCTTGGTGTTGTTAAGTGAACATTGCAAATTCTCAAAGATCAGCTAGTCCACTCTCTCCCTCCGGTTTGCATCTGGCTTCTGTTCATGGATACGATAAATTTGTACAAATGACAAAGGTTTGTTTTTGATCACTGATCTAATTGTATTTTCAAGAAAATAAAGTAGAAATTACCTTTTTTCCCCCAGAGCTTCAACTGAATACTTGATCTTCTGAAATGATAATTGACCTCAACACATTCTAGGTAAAAACTTACAAATGAGATATGCAGGTTGGCATAGTTATAGTCTTCCTGCCATAATTTTGGGTTAGTTTAAAAATCTTCAGGTATACTACTTGACATGTTGGCTTTCAAAAATGCAGTTAGTATCAAAATTGAGATCCCTGTATAATATTAATATCACTCTTATTAAAAAATATGTATCATTCAAAGTATTAGATGGATTCAGTTATTTTTCTTTTGATATTTCCAAAGGTTAATTAGGGCTGTTTTCAACCTGGTGACATCCTGATGGAATTATTGTGATTTTGCTTTACAAAATATATGTGCTTCACAGTGTCCTGTTACTAACTGGGAAGTCTTGGAATTGTTAAATTAAGAATATAAAGAACACCATGACCTTGTATACAAAGGTTACTTGGTATTAACTGACAATTAAATGTAATTCTCTACATTTTGTCTTGTTCACAGGGCAATAATTAGAATGGATAATACTAATAATACAATAATTAAAATGCACAATGTAATAGTACTATAGTGATAGGCATATATATATATATATATATATATATATATATATA
>CM053588.1:272479030-272496128 GCA_028646515.1 Pseudochirops corinnae
ATTGTTATTGTTATATCATTAAAATCAATTATTATGTGAAGCTCATGCACCATAAAGGGGATTCTTTTTACTTAAAAGACAAGTGACCACACTTTGCAGCAAATAATTGAAGATAGCATTATTTAAATTAAATTACTTTAATAAGATTAGGGAGATGCCAACTATCTCACTTCTGATTTCTTGGGCACTTCCCTTTTTCCTATCTTTGGACAAGTATCTTCTGTCTCGTTTATCTTACTTGATTATGTTATAGAGAAAAGAATATTTACTTTTAAAGTAACTTGAAATACTACGATCAAGCAATCAGTAAGCCCACAGGCAATTATTAAGGTTTTACCATGTGCTGGGCACTGTCCTAGACACCCAGGATTCAAACACAAGAGCCAAGTATTATATAAATATGACAAATTGGTATATGCCTCACTATTAAATACATATGGAAGCAGATATAAAAACATAATTCACTTTTCTTCTTGCTTTAAACAAACTACCCACTGAGCAAATGAAAGGAAAACTCACTCCAGGGGAAAAATACAGAAATTCAAGTTACATCGTATAATTAATATCACAAAGCAATTACTTTATTAATAGGCTGATAAGAGCTCTTTGAGACAAAATTACAGCTATGTAATTGCATATATTTGCATCAAGCAGTGTAAGAGAAATTTTAGCAAGGAACCTGCTAATAAAGACCTCTCTACTTCTCCAAAAATTCCTATTACTGCCTTTCTACAATTCTCTCAGTCATATTCAATCTATTTATTGTCCTTATCATTATAATTAGGATAATAAAATTATAGATCAAGATTGGAAAAGGGGGCATCTAATATAACTGCTTCCTTTTACAGATAATGAATCTGAGACCCAAAACATTAAATGACTTTTCTAAGGTCACCCATATAGTTAGTACATCTGAGGCAGAGATTTGAGCCTATGGTCTCCCTCTCTAGATGCAGTATTTCTTTTTCACTATGTCATAATTCTTCCTATCTCTATTAATCTGGTCTATCTTCCTATTCCTGGTTTCACTTGTCTTCATACACAGTTTAAGAATGAATGTGCTATACTGTAGGAGAATGGTGCTATCTTGCAAGTTCCTCGAACAAGTAGGGCTCATCTGTTGGGGGAAAGACAAGAAATCTTGTGGTACCAAGGATGGAAAGAAATTCAGTTCATCATATTTAATACTGGTTTTTCAATAACTCTGGTAGAAATTGGGCATCAAAGGAGTAATAAAAGTAATTCCGAGAGTGGAGTCAATGAGTCAAGAATTGTGATACATGTAGAAGTTGTTGAATTGTAAACATAAGGCACAAGAAATCTTTGATTTGACATCTTATTATTAGATCTCTGAGTCTGAGCAGACATTATCACTGGCAGAATATGGAAGAATAGTCCAAAATTTCCCATACTAATTTCAAGTGCCCTGTGGGGGAGTCATGGGTGCACTGAATCATTTAAAAAAGAAAATGAGTTTGCAAAAGACACCATTATAGAATGGAAGGACCAACCATTACAGAAGTGAGCAAACCATATTGTTGGTAAGTGAGCAAGAGGTTGTTGGGCAGTTCATGTTGTTGAGGTCAGAGTTATGAGAGCTGGTTCAGATTTTTGAAAGAATTCAACCAGACTTTCTCTTTGGCCAAAGAGAGCTTTCTTAATGCAAAAGCATGCAGGCCTGAGATTCAGCAAGGAGCTAAACAAAGGCAATGATATAGGAAAAGGACCAGACTTATATATACAGAAAGTTACACAGCCTGTAGGATGATGATGTAATTTTAGGATTTCTATGGGGGTTGGAGATTTAGGGACAGGATGAGAAAGATAGATGATATGAGATTAAAAAAAAATTGTCATAACACATGATGAGAAAAATAAATGACACAGGATGAGGAAGTGAATGACAGGATGGGGAACATAGGATAAGAGGGGCAAAAAAACCTTTGAGTCCAAGTTGTATGTATTTTGAGATAAGGGGCAGGGGCACTAAGGCATTCTGAAGTTATAAGATGGGCTTAGAATAAGCCTCAAACCCTGTCAAGGAGCCTGGGATAGGTAAGGCACCTTTGTATCCACATCATTTCCCCATTCAACCAGTAGGCAGGAGAATTCTTTTGGAGAACAAGGGGTGAAGGTCATTGTCCTCAGTAGCTGCTTCCTGCTGCACAGGGGTGAAAAGTCCATTTTAGTGGCCTGGAATAGATTGAGGAGGGGTGCTCAACATGGAGTGTGGAATGTGGTGTCAGCTGAGTCCACGAGGGAGAGAGGTGTGACAACACCGTTAGGGGTTGGTGTCCTAAAAGCTGAAAGTGAAAATTCTGCAGGCAAGAAGAAACAAATAGAGCCAGGAGGTTAAATAAGCATGGATTAATAATGGGGTTAAAATGGGGGAAAGAAGGGAGAGAGGAACCATGATCCCCAAGAGGATGTAGTAAAAGACATCAGGCTGGAATGGATGCCTTGAATCCAAGAGGCTTCCTGTAATAGCCTTTGAGTATTCAAAGGATAAATTCCATGAAAGGTCTTCAGGGAATAGGGGAGAGCTGTGGTGAGTAACCTAGTGTCCTGGGAATGATGGTGACATACCCAGCAATCATGTACTCTGCCTTGCCCCACAGAGTTCCTTATTTGAATTAGGGCATTATACTTCAAGTCCAGAGGAAGCAGGCCTAATCCTAGGCAAAGGGTGGGAATCAGGAATTGGTGGGATACAAACAGAAGTGGTTCAAAGTGGGGCCAAGACGCCAGCATACTAGAAAGCACACAGTCAAGTCCCCACAGTGAGGGCCTTCAATGCAATCTCCTTTGATCACTTTTCTGGCTGGTCATGCCTTGCATCTTATCTTACATCTCACATCCTGCCTCTTGCTTGTTTCATCTGCCTCAAGACTTCTATCTGCCTTACTATGCACTCAAATGCTTTTGGGAGAGGGACAAAGGAACTGTCTCTGACTAAGTAGGTGTAGGGAGGGGAGTAAAATGAGGCCGAAGCAGCACTTAGGGGATGAGAAGAATGTGGAACAGGTATCCTTGTTACATGACCATCTCAGGTGGACAGCTGATAGTCTAGGAGATATAACTTGTCTGACAGACAAGTTAATATACAGGGCCCAAATACTTTTGACATACAAAATTATGTGACCTTGTTATTTTCTCAAAAGTTTCCACTCCAATTCCAGTTCCTATAGGAGGATTAGATGCTGTTGAGGATCCAACTCTATACATGTAAATATAAGTGACAACACTTTGCAGGTAGAAGCTTTCTACACTTGAGTTAATAGGTATACTGATGATTTTACTTATAAGAGACTGACTTTTACTCCAGCTGTAATAAAAGACTTGGGAGGATCCCTATGTAATTAATTCCAAAACAGTGCATATCAATAAGTAGCATTTAATAAAACATGTTTGTGCCACAGAATACACAGTATAAACATGCATTATTTCCACAATAGTAACAAACTTTGAATGAAGTTGATTTTACCATTAATGCACAAGTGTTCCATAAGTTACCTCCCTTTAAGAAATTTGCACTGAAATTATTTTCCTCAAACAGTACACGTTTCTGATCTAGTTTTAGTAATTAAGAGAATAACGGCAAGGTCCCTCAATCACTTGTACCAAGACTCAATTATTTTAACATCATTTTGAAACATTTAAGGACCTTATTTCAAACAGACATAAGTCTAGTGACAACCAGGTGACTAGGCCAAATGCCCATTTACTAAGTTGTTCAAAATATAAAAAGGAATATAATCTGAGAGGGAATAGCCTAAATATACTCTTTATTATAGTAGTTCAAATGTATCCCAGCCTTAGTCTATGGGATAATGATTCCACATTGTGTTTGTAGCTTTGTTTCACAAACTTCTTTTCCCTTTTTTAAATTATTCCCATATCCTTCAGAAAGAATGTTCTATTCCAGAGATTTAATCCTTCACATGGCTTTTCTCTTTTACCGAACTGGGGTATAGAATAACTACACATTCAGGATTGGAAACAGCAAAATTTCACATAATGTGCTTTGTACTCACATATCTTTCACTACCACTTGCTTTGATTACAAAAATTTGCCATAAAAAGGAAAGGCAAGGACATGATTAGATAACACAACACAGTTTTCTAACCATGTGTTATCAATTCTACCTCATAGCCAGACTCAGGAATAGTCAGGTAGAAAACATTTCTTTTTTTTTTTTTTCTTTTTTAATTTAATTATTTACTTCTGGTTTACAACATTCAGTTCTACAGTCCTTTGGGTTTCAAATTTTCTCCTCCTCCTTCTCCTCCTTCCCCCTCCCCATGGCAGCATGTAATCAAATATAGGTTCTACAAATACTTTCACATTAAACATTAGTCAAGTTGTAAAGGAGGATTATAACTAAAGAAACAATGAGAAAGAAGAAACAAGAAAAAAAAGAGAGAGAGAGCATGTAGTTCACTTCAATCTACATTCAGACTCTGTAGTTCTTTCTCTGGAGGTGGATATCTCTTTTCCTCATGAGTCTTCTGTAGTTGTCTTCTAACCTTGTCATGCTGAGAGGAGCCCAGTCTTTCAAAGATAGTCATCACATGTATAATGTGTCTGAAATTGCGTACAAAGTTCTCCTGGTTCTGCTCTCCTCACTCAGCATTAGTTTGTATGTCTCTCCAGGTTATTATGATGTTGTCAGCTCATCATTTCATATAGCACAATAGTATTCTATTACATTCATATACCACAACTTCTTCAGCCATTCCCCAATTGATGGGCATTCCCTTGATTTCCAATTCCTTGCCATCACAGAAAAGAACTTCTATAAATATTTTTGTACAAACGGGTTCTTTTCCCACTTCTATGATCTCTTTGGGATATAGCTCTGGAAGTGGTATTGTTGGGTCAAAGGGGAAAACAGTCTTTTTCAAAGGAACACAATGGAAAACTGAGCCAGGAGGATCCTATCCTAGATGGAGGCTAGGGTTGTCCTCTCACCTTTTCCAGACAGATCAAATATAAGAGAAAGTAAAGTTACACCTATAACAGTCACATTCTCTGAGTAGCTTGTGGCATTTCTCTCAGAAGGTGGATTATTGACTATTGACAATTGATGGAATTTTATGATCCAGCAGGCAACTCAAAATAAAATACATTACAGTCCCAAGAACTTTTACCTCAGCACATTTCACTAATCAAGAATTTTCCCAGGACTTACATCTCAAATTTAAATTTGTCCTTATGCAAAAGCCAATCACTAGAGATAATGTCTATATACTTGCAAATTCCCAGCATGCCTGGTTCCTTGCTTAGGAATTCCATAACATAAAACAAACCCTTTGGCAAGCTTATAAAATTAGGGAGGATGGAGAGGGACCCTGAGAAGGGCCTGCCTTTTCCACCCCATAGGATAGAGCTGCTATGGGCTGTGCTTTTGACTAACCCTAAACACTGTACTGAATGGGCAGAATCTTCCTTTCCATACAACACAGTCACACACACACACACACACACACACACACACACACAGAGTAATCAATTGCTAGCTTTAGGTTTTAGCCTTAAAACAACCAGCTATCTTGTAATTTTCATAAGCAATAGCCAAAAGAAGGATGGACTGTCTTACCAATGCAGATGATTGCTGGCTTTTTACCTCATGGAGGGTACTTCCAGGCTTTCCACAGCTGGGGCTCAGGGCCATTACCATTGGGAATCCTCAGGGTAGCTAATACCCTTTTCCTCTCCTTTCTTTTGCCAGGTGGGGGAAGGTGAATTTGTAGGTGTGGGGGAAGGGTAAAACTCTTTTCCTAATCTTATCTGTGATGAGAGGAGTTAATAAAAAAACTCCAGGGCTGTTTGCAGTAAACAGAGATACCCTCTTGCCTCAAAGGGAAGGAGTGGGAAAAGGAGTGATTGGGGTTGTCAGGTTTTTCAAAACTCCTCAATGATCATTTGAAAAACCTTGAAAACCTTAGATTCTGCTAAACCATGTTTTCAGCTGTTCTATACTCATCTTTTCACTTCTACACCCATCCCTTAAAACTTTACAGTGGGACACTGAACCTTTTAGTTGGAGAGTCACTAGACTAGTGCCCTTTCTTAGGATACCTGAAGCGTGAACCAGTGACTGTTTCTCTGAAAGCATCTGTTTAAGGCTGATCTAAGGACACACCAAACCTAGAAGTGAAATTTTAGAAAATTCACAGTATGTTTCAATCTAATTAATTTTTATCAGTATCAAATTATTGGGACAAATTAGCTTGCAAATGAAAATTCAGTAGGGCTTTAAAATAAAAAAAAATTGTAAAACATTTTAAGTATTACAAATCCCCAAAATGCCATAAAATGTCAAAAAGAGAAAGTTCAGTTTTTTTTTCCCCCTAAGGCAAGCATATGCCCAATTAAACTAGCCTTATCACAGTAACAAAGTTTAAGCACTTGCCCAGTAGGAATTCTGTTACACAGAAGCCTTTACACAGGGTTGAGAAAATCAAATCTGGATGCATAATCACTAGTGGTAGCATTTTAATTTCTAAGGCTCAATACTCTTAGCACTTTAAAGGAAAAGATGAGAAAATGTATATAAGGTTTTACATTAACGACACAGTGTAGAGACCTAGAAAATGGGTACAGGGACTCCCAAAGAAAACCAAGCACAGAGGCCCACCTACCCGACCTTCCCAATATCCCACGGGGGAGGAGAAGGAACAAAACAGATTAAACCAGGGTGCAGGGGAAACAAGACAAATTTCTTAGTAAGCCTGTTTTGTTTAGAAATCTCCTTAACAAATCACTTTTCTACATTATACTGAGGTCGGGCTGTGCTACAGTGGAACACTAGGCACTTTTCCTTAATATCTCCTTCCTGAATTTCCCTCCTTGAAGCCTCCTAGCAATCTCTTGCTGCTTGCCCCAGCATTCCAGGACGGAGGAGAGGAAACAAATGTGAGGGATGCAGCCCATTGTTGTTCCCTTATACTGTGTCCCCACAGTCTGGCTGACCACCCAGAAGTCAGTGGAGTTTCAGATGCCACTGGTATTGTCTGAGCACTCCAGGGCTCTTGCTGCTAGGAAGACAGTAGGAGCAGAAAGATCTGGGGAGGAGAACAAAGAAAAGGGTACTTACCTGCTGTCCCAGTGACTAGGAGAAGATCATCAGAGTTCAATTAATACTTGAACTCCTGGGTTTCAGCACCAAAATGTTGAGGTCAGAGTTGTGAGAACTGGTTCAGATTTTTGAAAGAATTTAATCAGACCTTCTCTTTGGCCAATGGGAGTTTTATTAATGCAAAAGCATGCAGGCCTGAGATTAAGCAAGGAGCTAAACAAAGGCAATGATATAGGAAAAGGACCAGACTTATATACACAAAAAGTTGCACAGCCTGTAGGATGATCTAATTTTAGGGTTTCTATGGGGGTTGGAGGTTTAGGGACAGGATGAGGAAGCTGGCTGACATAAGATAAGGAAAAATTATCATGACACATGATGAGGAAGATGGATGACACAGGATAGGGAACACAAGATAAGGAGAACAAAAGCAATTCTTTTGGTACAAGTTGCATGATATTTTGAGATAAGAGAAAGGTGCGTTAAAGCACCCTCAAGTTATAGGATAGGCTTAGAACAGCAGTTCTCAACCTTTGGCTCGCGACCCCTTTGGGGGTCAAATGGGGTCACCTAAGACCATGGGAAAACACCTACTTCTGATGGTCTTAGGAACCGAGACACTGCTCCTTTATCTGTCTCCAGGCGAGTCTGCTCACATGCAGATACACCCACGTACAAGTATTAAAGGGTCCTGGCATTAGGAAGGTTGAGAACCACTGGCTTAGAATAAGCCTCGAACCCTGTCAGGGGGCCTGGGAAAGTAACCCTTAATATTAACCCTAGCGTACGTTTGTATCCACATTAATGTCAACAAAAGACAACATAGTATACTTCATAGCATCTAATATACACAAAGAGGCATTTATTGAAAATAAATCTTTAACCAAGGTCTATAGGTGACATTTAAGAATATTTATTTGGGGGCATTTAGAGGCTGTGGGACCAACATTTTTTTTTTAATTGTAGAATATATGATATTCATTGATTTTCTTTTTCTTGTAATGGTTAATGCTCTTCTATATTCATTAATTTTAGTTGCTTGCCATTGTGATTTTATGTCTGTCTCATGATTGCCGGAAACTTTCCTATGATTCTGAATGGAGATATAAGCCAAAAGAAGTGTGGTACCTATATAAATCTGGTTTCATCATGCCACTGCCATCTCTTTCAAAAGTCCTATTCATTATTGTCCTACATAAGTAGTTGGCAAATGGAAAACTAATGACATTATTAAAGATTTGTGAAAATAACTCTTCCTTCGATACCTCTACAGCAGAGCTTCTCAACCTGTGGGTCGTGACCCCTTTGGGGGTTGAACGACCTCTCATAGAGGTCCCAGGGGTCACCTAAGACCATTGGAAAACACATATTTCCGATGGTCTTAGGAACCGAGACAATACTCCTCTATCCTTCTCCAGGCGAGTCTGCCCACATGTGAGTATTAAAGGATCATGGCATTAGGAAGGTTGAGAACCACTGCTCTACAGTATAGAGTAAATGTGTTATCATTATTATCTAAAATATAAGCTCAGATAATATAAGAATGACCCTCAGCACGTTGAGCAAATGTTTCATGTTAATTTATGAAAGGTCACGGACTGAAAATTAGAAGCTACAAGCTTTTCAAACTATTTTTTCTACTTCTATATCTATAGTGATTTGTCTAAGTGCAGTTCCACTTCTTCTGAACTGACCAGTGTGATCTACCAGTCAAACACTAGAGAGGGGAATTTTTACTCAGGCAAGTAGGAAGTGTTGTCACTTCTGTTTCTGTAGACCCTCCTTCTTAGCAAACGGTTCCTACTTTTACAACCTTCATTAAGGAGGATTTTCAGAACATTTATTTCATCATTTCTTACCAGGATGCACTCTTCTCGACGTATCCAGCATGTTCTTGTCCAAGTAAGCTCTTCTCCTCTGCCTTTTTAGCTTCTTTTTGTGTCTCGTCTTCCCCACTAATTTTCAGTTTTTTTAAAGAAAAAAACCGTTTCTGCATATCCTTTTTGAAGATACTTCCCCTGTTGTAATTAAGTAAATCTCCATTTTTAATCGATTGATTAACCTATAAGTATATCATTCCATTCCAGTCTTACACCTAAACTGCATTGGAAGGGACTGAATCAGTCTCACCCTAGTGCAACATGGACAAATTTAATCGGAGTCACTGAAAAACATACTAACACCAATAAGATGACAGATCGATTGAAATGTTAGAGTATTTTTCTAAGCATGATCTAACTACTCTTTAAATCCTTTGACAGATTTAGTTCTATTAGGCCTGGAGAATATTTGGGTGACAGAATAGATATCTGGGGTGAGGGAAATTGAAGAGGAGAAAAATGACACTAGGGTTGACCATCTTGGTAAATATAAGAATGGTGCCTTGGACCAGGGCATTTGAACTCAAACAGAAACAGGGGTAATTATGTCATACATAAGGATCCCTAAAGCTGCATATTGACTTAGAAAATAATATATTAATATTATCTCTGTTTTTTTATTTCCATGTATTTTGTTAAATATTTCCAATAACATTTTAACCTAGTTTGGACTGATTTAACCTAGGAGCCTGATCTCTGTTGACCCTTCTGCCTTAGAGGGAAGAGGAGGGGGAGGGGTTCACAAGAATAGTTATTTTAAAGGGAAAAAAATGAGTTCTGTTTTTGACACTGAATTTGAGATGCATATGGTATATTCAGTTCAAATGTTTCATATGCAGTTGATGATGTAGAACTAGAGAACTTCACAATGGCAATAGAATTGGGTCTGTCTACATTTTTTAATCCATTTATCAAGTAACTACTGGCCTTCCCTAAATGTGGCATGTAAAAGAGGCAATGACTGGAGAAACAAAGGTTCAAGCTTCCAAGCATATTGATTTATTAAACAATTCACATTGATGGTCTAATAAATCAGGATCAGACCTTCTCAACTTAGTCCTAGACCCTGAATATAGGCTTGCCAGATTTTTATAAATTAAAAAAGCTTTATCGAATAAGACAAATTAAGTAAGAGAAAACAATTAACTAAGATACCAAATTAGGCAATATGATTTTTAATTGGAACAAAGATTAGAAACTTTCCAAATTAGAAGGGGGAGAGCTTATATGTGCATGCCCTAAAATCAGAGAAAAGGTGTCCCAGTCTCTCCAAATGTCTCGATTCGATTAAAGGAACATGGAAATCGTAGCTTATTAAGGAGTAGAGAGCTAATTTTCAAATGAGACATATGGGTTGCTTGAGATACATAATTATGAGAAGACTTTTTTCTTCAGTCTTTGGATGTTAATTGGTTTCTGGTCAGCATAAGTTAAGTCCTTATTTCAGGACTGCACAACCTACAGGCTGGGGCTGCTTATGGCCCTCTGGAGCTTGCAACATGCCAAAGGATTTCATGTGGCCCAAGGGAAAATGTCAGGGAAAACTTCCATTGTATGTAAAGGAAATCTTTTGCAGTGCTGCAAGTGGCCCTCAGGCCATTATTTGTTCTGCATTTAGCGTCTGCAATTCCCAGGATGTGCAGGCCTGCCTTAGTTAATAGTTCCTGAGCATCAAGTACAAGGTGTCCCACTTCCCAGCCATGTAGAGCAAGGTTCAAACAATGGAATAAAGTTTTATCTCAGTTCCTACAACTGGATATCATCTTCTCACAAGACAGAAATTAGACTAGACCCATATTTGATCAGAAAGGTAATTCACTAGCTCTAGAATTGAGTCCCAAGATGGAGTCAGTGTGTTCACTCTATTTCCACTGCCACTTGTTCTAATCCCCTCAATTCCCTCCCCGACCCCAACAAACACAATGTGCCTCAGGGTGGGTATTGCTTTCCTCAGAACATTCCATGAACCTTAACTGTATACTTCCTCCCTCTCTAATTATATTTTTGTGAGTCTCAATAATTTCTTAAACTCTAGATTTCAATAACCCACCAGATTTAGGCATTTTATTTAACAGATCTGCTTCATTACATTCTTTCAGACATTCCACTCCAATTCTAATACCTCAGCCCCACACCTAGCCCTTTCTTTTTATAAACTCAGACTTCCTACTTTATAGGCAAGTAGGCAGACAGATTAAGAGAGAAAGTGCAAGTGTCTGTGGGAGAGAGACAGAAAAAGAGAGTGAGAGACAGAGACAGAAAGATACATATACAGATTTGTTGAGAATTGTTAGATACGTAGACCTTCAGGGGCTTTCAGAGGGAATTCCAATATCATGAAAATGATATAATTACTTATAAATCATTCCCATATAAAGTTAAAATCCTTATTAATTAACCTAAAATGTGAGAAACAAAATCAATTTTGGAGGCAGCCCTGTGATTCAGTGGATAGAGCCTTGGGCCTGAAATCAGGAAGATCTAGTTTCAAATCCATCCTTAGACACTTACTAGCTGTGTGACACTGGGCAAGTCACTTAATCTCTGTTTGTCTCATCTATATAATGGGAATTTTATATAAACAACCAATTTTTACCAGGGTTGTTGTGAGAATAAAAGACAATAAAAACTGTAATGTGTTTTGCACAGTGGATGCCACATAGTTGGCTCTATATAAATATTGCTCTTATTATTTTTATTATTGTTATATTGCCTCTCACTGTTTCCTCAGCTGTAAAATGGGTATAATAATAGCACCTATTAGCATCATTGTCATGAGAATAAATAATATATTCATAAAGGGGCTTAGCCACAGCACCTATCACCTAATTGGTACTTAATAAGAGCTCCTTCCCTTTGTCCCCTGAGTGGAGGATAAGAAACCAAGGCTACAGAGTATAGTCCTCCAAAACTAAATTTAAATGCACCCTCTTAGTGTGTCAGGGCAAAACCAATTTTAAGCAAAAATTTCCATAAAGGAATCCAGTTCCTATTTTATTCCAAAGTGTTATGGGAATCTGAAGACCTTCCCTGCCTCTGGGCCTTTGCTTAAGTGGCTTAAAGTGACTCTGAGAACCTTCCCAGATTTGAAAGTATACTCTGTCCCCTAATAGGCTGAATGTGGTCACATCGAGCCTGTGGCAGGAGGCTTGTTTTTTGGGAATGCCCATGCCTTATTACTTTGTGATTGGGCAGTGGGTCAAGAGGGCTGTGATATTCCCTGAACCAGGAGAAGGCTATATATACACCCTGATGTGAGGTTTTGCTTTGGGGCTCACTTTGGAAAGAGCTGTGTGATTTGGCCAGATGAGACTCTGAGAAGCCATTGAGCCCCCCGGCTTTGAAAAGCCCAGATGTTGATGCTTCCCTCTTTGGTAACTGACTAGGTATGGATGTAATGGTCAGACAGTTGGACGCCTGTCTGATGATTTGTTTCTTTGACTGCTTGTAACTTCTGTTTTTATTCTACTTGTATTCTCTGAAGTTTAGTGTGCCTTCTTTTTCCCCTGAACTAGGTAAATGATATTTGTTTGATTGATTAAAGTGAGATTGTTAGCCCATTTTGAGTTGTTTTCCTTTAGAAAAGCAGATCTAAGAACCTGTGCTAGCAGCCACCCTGGGTATGCTGAGGTGCTTGCTGATACACAAAGAAAATACATTTTCAACCACATGAACATGGCAAAGGTGACTGTTATTTGCTAGTCTAAATGTATTGGGGAAAGACGATCAAAACATGTAGGAGAAATTGAAGTTAAATTCATGAATATGGTACTTACTAATTCTTTGAAAGGTAACATAAAAAATGTATGACATTTAGATGGAATTAGCAAAATCACACCAAAAATACAGAGCTGCAACAAAATGCGGGGATCATGTCATCTAAAATTCTCTTTTCATAACTAAGAAAACTTAAAAAAAAAAAAAAAGTGTTTAAAAGGCAGCACCAGTCTTGAGACAACATTTGTAAACTCTGTCACACTGGAATAAATGACTAAGTTTCAAATGGATTCACTTTGTTGAGTGTACCAGCTGCATCCATTTTTGTTTCCTGTATCAGAAGGTACTAAATATCCCTCCTACTTACAAGAATTTTCGGATTCATACAGCAAAACTTTGTGGTCCACACTGACCGTTTTTTGTCTCCTTCTATATCTTCATGTAGTTTCACCACCTGATTTGCAACTGAAGTTAATAGTGATTTGTTCCAGACAAGTGAAATGAAATGTGGTGGCAAAAAAGGACCCATGTAATGAAAGGTGTGAACTTGAAACAATCCCTGTATTTTGTGATAAGAGACAACATGGTTCAGAAAAAAACAACCATAACTAGATAATTATAAATCTACAGCTGTGATGAGACTTTATCAGTTACACTCTCTGAGTTTTAAATATTGTTTCACTGTTCTGTTTCTACATGAAAGGATGCATTATGCTCCCATTGAGCCTGCTTGATTTATTGGGGAAAATAATATGTATTTTGAAAAATGGGCTCTATGAATGCTCACGAAAAAGACTGAGAGAGCACAGAAGGAGATGTTACAGGCTGCTGGGTAAATAATACATTTAAAATCTGTCGTCATGCAAAAACCCAAGTTATTATGAATGCTAATAGTACCCCAAGGGTTAATTCTTACACACTTTCTGAATTAAGACATTCTTCAACTATCTTTTTTTTTCCTTTTTGATAATTAATCAAGCAGTATTTAAAAGAGCCTCTATTAAAAAAAAAAAAAGAACCACCTCAGCTACTTGAATATGGATTTTGCAAATGAAAAAGTACATCTGAATTTTGCTCTCAGTTTCTGCCAGTGAGAGATAGGTGTTTCATTTTTTTTTTCTTTGCTTTGTTTTGTTCACCGTGTACCTTTTTGGAACTGCACATCTAGGTGCCTTGCTTTGTATTAAAATAAGGCAAAATATTTTAAATCTTTTTTGACCTACACACTACTAGCCTAAAATTTTACTGATTTAAATTAGTGGGAGAGGCCATTAAAAGTTAATAAAAATGATCTATATTCGAAGAAATACAATTTATCGTTTTCAGCTACTTATAATAATTTAATCAAAAGCAAACAAATTCTCACTGCTGTCCTTTCGGTAACCAAAATTAAGGACTATATAAGATTGATTTTCAATGGTTTATATGTTTGTAGTTTTTTCTAAGGCTTTTGAAAATATTGTGGTTTTGGGGTGGCTGGGTGGCGCAGTGAATAGAGCACCAGCTCTAAAGTCAGGAGGACCTGAATTCAAATCCAGCCTCAGACACTTGACACACTAGCCATGTGACTTTGGGCAAGTCGCTTAATCCCAATTGCCCTCCAAAAAGCAAAAAAAAAAAGAGAAAATATCGTTTTCTAACTAATTAAATCATTTCTCTGTGATCTTGTTTAGAACATAAATCTGCTTAACAATGTTTTTTTCCATTGACAACACCAAAGCAATGACCATTATTTCTATAAGAACCCCCATAATTGCCAAAATGTAATTTTCCAAACAAATGAAATTATATAGGAATTTTAAAAAAACCCTACAGTAATGTGAGTATGTCTTGTCACCACTTTAGGAGAACAGTTACAGATTTGTATTCATTTTCAAGTAGCAAAACAATGTTTTCCTCTATTTTCTTTCCCACTGGTTTTGGAGTTGTTATTTTTCACTCCACTAATGCCATTGATAAATCTGTCTAATAGAATCAGAAGAAGTCATAGAAGTATCTGCTCTAGCCATTCTTAGGTATAATTGTCAATAAAAGATAAAAGTGTTAGTGGCACAGATTGAGTCAGATAGATAATCTGCTTCCTAGCATTGAGAATGTTTTGTGCCCTCATCTCCTATACATTTTCTAGACTGAAAATATGTTCCACACAACCAATACATCCATTTAACCCAGCCCCTTAGACACCACATTCTCCTTGGTCATGACTTGGCCTGGCTTTGAGGTTTACACCTGCTTACTTAATAATTCATAATTGATTTTCTCTAAAGCAAGTGCAGAATGTATTCTCCAGACTGTATTCAGAGGTTCGTCTAATCCCCTAGTGGAAACTTGGGACTCAAACTCTTGTTTGTCCATTTTCTACCTCTCTTCCCTATTCATATTCTGTCTATGAAGCCAGCATTTATTTTGCTTATGACTTTTACCTTCCTACCACCATATTCTCCTTTTACCTTCTCACTCTTTGTCCTCCTTCATTTATTTTACTATTGAGCTTGATGTATTCTTTGCATGTGTGTTTGACAGATTGAGAGACAGAGAGACAGAGACAGCGGCACAGAGACAGAGATAAACTCAGAGACAGATATGGATGAGATTCTTGCTCTCTCCTCACCTCCCTTTTTCTATGTTTGCATATTCTTTTTTCATAAATCCACTTATAGGGGCAGCAAGGTGGCACAGTGAATAGAACTTCTCTGGAGTCAGGAGGACCTGAGTTCAAATATGGCCTCAGACACTTAACACTTACTTGCTGTGTGACTTGGGCAAGTCACTTAACCCCAATTCCCCTGATTTTCCCCTTCCAAAAAGCACCCTCCAAAAAAATCCCACTTATAAGCAATAATAAGTTCTTCCTCATTTCTTAAATGTAATATTTAATTTTCTCTTCCCTTCTTCTAACCTAAAAGCTAACAAATAGAAAAAAAATCCCTCAAGTCCTATCCAAACCTTATGCATGTTATTTAACCTGTGTCCTTTGAAAGTAATAGGATCTTCCAGAGACAGTGGTCTCATCTCCCCCTCCTCCCTCTTCTTATGTAAGAATTTTTTCATCATTTGGCTGATTCCAATTGCTCAATGTTTTTCTTAATTTTTGCATTTGCATTTTTAAGTTCCTATTAAGTTTTAGTCTTTTCACCATGAGTACCTCCAAATTCACCATTCTATTAAAACTTATCTTTTCCCCCCATAGAATTACACTCCAATTTTCTGGGTAAGTTATTTTTGGTCAAATCATTTTCTAAAAAATATTTTGGAAACCTAGTAGGATTCTAGCACGAATGCTAGAAGGGACTTCAGAAGCAACCTTTCCCAAAAGACAGAAAATTAAGTGATTTGCTCATATGGTGATTTTCTTTGAGTCATAATAGCTGCAGTCTAGTCTTATAAATCCTCACTGTTGTTTGCCAGGATATGAGCTTTTTCGTTCTAGCTACATGTAATATATATATATATATATTTTTTTTTTCTTTGCCTTGGAAGCTCTAGATTTTGGCTATGGTATCCCCGGGAATTTATAATTTGGGGTCTTCTTTTAATTGATGGATCCTACCTATTTCAACTTTTACCTCTGGTTCTAAAAGAGTTGGTGGGAGGAGGCGGAGCCAAGATGGCAGCATAGCACCAGCAACATATCGCAGCTCTCACATAGCCACCCCAAAATACCCATTAAAATAGGACTCTAAACCAATCCTAGAACTCCAAAATGCACACAAAGATACTTCCCACTAAAGTCAGCTCAGCTATGAGGAACCATATCAGCACTGCAAACCAAACCCAGCCTGGCCTGAAGCCCCGGCTGTGCCCTGGGGGCGGCTGGACAGGAGGAGCAGAGGAGTCTTTCTGGCGAGCCAATTAGCATCAGCTGCAAGCAGCTCAGTGGAACTTGCGAATTTGGGGGAGAGCAGTCCAGCCAAAAGGCCTCCAGAGCAGAAAAGCGAAAAGCAGAGGTTTTGCACCCGCCTCCGCATTGCAGCTTCCCGCCCACGGCCTGCAGACAGCAGGGGGACTAAGCTATCAGTGCTGTTGCATTGAGTGGCCTGGATCCGGATTGCCGTCTTGGGCCTCGATCTCAGAGTCTTCACTATCCAGTCAGCCGGAAGTAATTAGGAAGGGTCCCAGCACCTTCCTGAGAGCTATAGCAGCCGGGAGGACCCCAGCGATTTGGGACAGAGCTTTCCCTTCTGGAAGCAGAGCCCCACAGAGATTTAAAAAAAAAATTCACGGACTGAACAACCATGAGTAAGAATAAGCATAAAAAGCAAAGTAAGAACAGCTCCCAAATCCTAGATTCCTTCTTTGGGGAAAAGAAAGATCATGGGAGAGAGAGGGAGGAGGAGAGCGCAGGGAGAGTACCCCCACCAGGGGCCTCCAATAAACATGAAGAATGCCTTAAAGCTAGAGATGAGCTGAAGAAGGATT
>CM053588.1:272496628-272515652 GCA_028646515.1 Pseudochirops corinnae
CTACAGCACTTTCCCCTGATTTACATTACTCACCACATCAAAAACTGAAATATTATTCCAGTAGGTTTTTTTTTTTAGTAAACACAGACTGAATACAAATGTTAAAAAAAATCCTTTGCTATATGTTCATAATTCATCTTTTTTTTTTTTTGCTCTTCAGATGTGGATTTTTCTAGCATTAATGTCAAGTTCACTGGTTTACAGTTTCCCTTTTTTCCATCTTTCTTATTTTGTTAAAAATTAAGACTTTTTCTGCTCTCTTCCAGAATATCTCTTCCCTTCTGTGATGTTTCAAAGAGTGGTTCACTCATCATATTTGAAAACACCCTGGGACTTGAATTCATGTAAAGCTTCTAAATGACATTTACCAAAAATCAAAAATAAATAAATAGACAGACAGATAGATAGATGATAGATAGATGATAGATAGATAGATAGATAGATGATAGATAGAAAGGTAGATAGTAAAGGCTAGGTAGTGCAGTGAATTTCAAATCCAGCCTCAAACACTTAACATTTATTAGCTCTGTGACCTTGAGCAAGTCACTTAATCTTACAAGCTCTGCCTCCCCACTCCAAAAAGCAAAAACAAAAAACAAAATAAATGACTTTTACCTGTCTCAGGCTTCAATTTCCCCTTAACCATGATTTTACTGCTGTGTATGAAAATCATTCTTCCAGTTAGAAAAGACAGAAGCAAAAAATAAAATGTATTGGCATTTTTATTCTACATTCAAACAAATAGTGATGATGATGGTGGTAGAGATGATGATGATGATGATGATGATGATGATGATGATGATATATTAAGATGGCAAGACAGAAAAAGTGGTAGACAATTAATGCCAGTTTCTTAGGAAGATAAAGGGATTGAGTGTCCATTCTTTTTGTAGCATCTCAAGTCCCTCAGATGAATGTTATTCTATAAAAAAAATAAATAAAAGAATAGTTAGCTGCAATAAAAATAAAACAGAGTGATTTCATGAAGCAGTGGCCAATTTAGATAGAAGGTAGCAGCTCTAGCTTGAAGATTTACAATAACAAGGACCTTCAAAATAATGTTTTGGGTGTTTTTTTTTCTTTCTACCTCAACTACATCAGCTCATCTGTTTGAATCCTTATCCCATATTTCTATGAATCTGAGACGTAAAAAATCTGTTATGAAAATACTAAATCTGAAAAGCTCACCAATACCTATTAACATTCCCTCCTGCAGTAATAAACTTACCATTTATATAGTATTTTCTCATTGGTAAAGCAGTGAATTTTTTTCTCATGTGATCCTTACAACTACTCTGTGACCTTAGTGCTATTATGACCACTCTCTTAGAAAAGAGGAAACTGAGTCACTGAAAAGCTTAATGATTTGCTTGAGGTAACAAAGCTAGTAATTATGTGAGAGTATATTTGAACTAAGGTCTTCCTAATTCTAAACCAACACTGTTTCACATACCACTTGATTTTCAACATATTTTCAACATTTCATAAAATTCATTTTAATAAATATTGGTCAGGTTGTATGGAATAGTGAAAAGAGAGACAGCCTTGGAGTAAAGAACATAGTAGTTCATTTCCTGACTATGACACTTAGTTAGATATGCAATCCTTGACAAGTTCTTTAAATCCTTGGTGCACAAGACAACCCTCAATGATTTTTTACTTAGACATGAGTTTCCCATCTGAATTAGTGCCCAACATTCTACTTTTGGAGTTCTATCACTTATGGAATTGTTAATTGCAACCCTTCTCCCCATTTACCCTTACCCCCAAAATGTGCAATACTCCTTAGCCACTCCTTGTAGGATCTACAGAGATAAACAAAACATTATCTCTACCCTCCAGGAATTTGTCACATGGAAAAAGATAAACCAATATCATTTATTGTAGAATATAATATATTCCTTTAAAGGATGCAAAATATCATGATTATTACATTAAAATCCCATAAGAATTTGGTACATTTTTTAACAGAATGTTTGATATAGTGTTAGCACTTTCTAATTTTATTTAAGGCTCAAAAATCTGAGGGGACTCTCTGAGACATAGTGACTGCATGATTCTGGGACTGTCATGTCACCACTCATTTCTCTAGGAACCTAACAACTAGAAGGTGCAGAGAAGGTGTGAACTGACATCAGTTGAGTTTTCTCACCTGAGAGTTTCTTTGAAATAAAAGTACATTTTCTAATTCTCTAAATTTCCTCATAGAAATCTTTTATCAATGATATTTGATACAAATGCTTTTCCATTTTTTTAATAGAAAAGTTTTGGTAATTTTGATAAACTAGAATGACAATAGCTTGCTTTCGGCACCACCGTTATTTATTCATTTATTGCATTTATTTTAAACTGTTATTGATCAGTGCTTTTGGCTTTTGACAATATGGTCCCCAAAGCACCCCCCTCTTCCATTGAACTTTCCTTTGTACCATCAATAAAAATAACAATGATAAATAATCATTTTTAAGTGCCTGCGTCTTATAGCACATGCGCCATTGTACACAAATAGTTCGTGGGTCTCTGCAGAGAGGCAAGAAGAATGCTTTGTCATCTCATCTCTGGAAACAAGATTATGTCTGTTATTTATTGCACAGTTCTGAAGATTCCCTAATTTCTCTTCAATTGATCCTGTGTGGAAGGCAATGGGCATTTCAGGATTACAGCTGTATCAGCTGTCTTTCATTCAGATGAGTTAGGAGGCAAGCTAGTACCAATCATTGTAACAGCATAGGAAGGTGGGGCTCCAGCAAAAAGTTTACAAGTATTCTAAAATAATGAACTCAAATCCCTCAAGCTCTTAGCAACTCTTTCTGAGCATTTCTTTTGTTCTCTCACCGCTTCCTTTTTTTTTTGCTTTTTTTGCGGGGGAAGGGGAAGGGCAAGGTAGGGCAATTGGAGATGAGTGACTTGCCCAAGGTCACATGGCTAGTTTGTGTGTGTGTGTCTGTGTGTGTGTGTGTGTGTCTGTGTGTCTGTGTGTCTGTGTGTGTGTGTGTGTTAAGTGTCTGAGGCCACATTTGAACTCAGGTCTTCCTGACTCCAGGGCCACATAGCTGCCTATTTCCTTTCTTGTCCATTTACCACTTTGGCCATAGTTGTGATTTTAGTCTCTGCCTTTCCGTCTTGCTATTTCACCACTAAGGCTCAATTCTCCATTAGATAAACAAACTTTCACCACTGGCACTTCTGAACTTTGTTTCATGTGACCTCACTGTTGAGCTCCTCACTATAGAGACATCACTAGCTCCTACTCTTTCCCTAGGTTGCCAGTGATTCCCTTGTCCCTGACCACACTGCTATACCCTAGCAAGGCAGAGGACTTCTTCCCAAAGTCTGACTCCAACCTCTGTAAGAGTTTGGACCTAGTGGCCAAATGATAGAGTTTTTTGTTTGTTTGTTTTGCTTTTGTTTTAGATAGAGGAATTGGATTAATGACAGATCTTCATTCTAGCTCTGGGAGCTTATTATTTTTGAGCTTTTCTTATGTTTTTTTAATTCCCTTTCTCTTTACATTTCTTTAACTTCCTCTGTCTTTCCTCCTCCTCCCTTACTGTCCCTCTCTTCCTCTCATCTTCCTTGGTCCTCCTTTCCCCTCTATATTTCACTCCATCTGTCTCTGCATTCCCTTTTCTCTTTTTTTTCTTCCTGACTTTTCACTTTCCTCCTCCTTTTCAATCTGTCTTTATCTTCTTCCCCTTCCTACAATTCTATTCTGTCTTCTCTCTCCAGAAAACTAATTTTGGGCCTTGGCTTTCTGTCAATGAACATTAATTTACTGCATAACATGAGCCTGTGTACTTGGAAAAAGTGATAATACATCAATTTTTACCCCACCCTTCAAGAAAGATCTCAATTGATCCTATCATCTCTGCTAGCAATCTTCCTTAATTTCTTCTCCTTTTGATGGCTAAAGTCTTCCAGCAACCTTTTTTATTCTTTTTTTTCTCAACTTTTAAAAAATATATTTTTAATTTATAAAATAAAACAAGCATTTACACAACATAGTACAATATAAAGATGATCACAAATGAAATTGCAAATCTGTTATGCAAAACTTTCTATTCCTTTCAGATATACAGTATAATTATCATGAAATTTCTTTCTTCACTCCCCCTACCCCCTGCCCTTGATATGCCTATCATTAGCCACAAATAGGTATTCAGGCAGACACATATACATACACACGTATGTACACACATACAGTATGTATATGTATACACATGTGTGTATGTATGTATATATAATTATTCTATATATACTACTATTTTGTTCTTTTTCTGGATGTAGATAGCATCTTTCTTCATATATTCTTTATAGTTAATTTATTATAGTTGATAGTCAAAATAACTTATTCACCCAAAGTTGTTCTTAAAACAATATTGCTGTTGCTGTTACTATATATGCAAACTTTTTTTTTAACAGGTGCTTCACCTTTCCATCTTACTCTTGTCCCTCATTCTGGCTTCTTGGTTCACTATTCAATTGAAACTATTCTTTCCAAAGTTTATAATAATCTCTTAATTGGCAGTCCATATCCTTCTTTACCTCTTTGTAGCATTTAACATGTGATCATAGCTCCTTCTGTATATCCACCCCCACTCCTAAATTATAATGTAACATTCTTAGACGGAGGGATATTTTTTTTTTCTTTCTTTGTACCTGTACTGCCAGTAGCAAGAATGATTCCTGGTATTTAATAAAAATCAGCTGGTTGATTAATAGAATGATACTCTCTCCTTTCTAGGTTTTTACAGCATTGCTTTCTCCACGTTCTCCTTCTATCTCTCAGACCCCTCATTTTCACTTTCCTTTTGTGATTCTGCCTCTCTGCAGAATCATTAAACGTGGGTGTCCTGTATAGTTACCTATTGGGTCCTCTTTTCTTTTCCCTTTATATTGTCTTTCTTGGTGAACTCATCAAGCTCCCAATGTATTCAATTGTACTCTCTTTTCAAATGATTCCAAGATCTTTATATACAACCCTTATCCTAAGCTTTGTCCCTCTATTACAAATTGGCTCTTGGGCATCTCGTACTGGATGTCTCATAAGCATTTCCAACCTAATATCACCAAAAGAGAACACACTACTTTTCCTTCAAATCCTCCCTTCATCCATACTTACCTATTATAAACAAAGATACCACCATCCTCTCAATCATTCACTTTTACAACTATGGGTCATCTGTGAGCACTCATACTTTTTTTTTTTTTTTTTGCTTTTTGGAGCAGGGAAGGTAGGGCAATTGGAGTTAAGTGACTTGCACAAGTGACATGGCTATTTTTGTGTTAAGTATGTGAGGCCAGATTTGAACTCAGGTTCTCCTGACTGCAGGGCCAGTGCTCTATTCACTGCACCACATAGCCTCCCCTTGACCACTCATTCTTACTCACATCATATATCAAATCTAGTGTCAGGGCACAGGACTTTAAGGATGCAGAAATAGAGCTTCAGGCTGATGACTGTGCAACTTTAGCTTAAATCCAATTCATATTAAGTCAAAGCAGCATCCATAATATCACTGATCCTCTTCAAAAATAAAAGGTGAATGATTATTACATATCCAATCTGTTGCAAAATCTTGTCATTTTTTTTCTTTGCAATGTTCTTCTATATGTCCTCTTCTTTCCACTCAGAATAATACTTTCTCAGTTTAGTCCCTCATCACCTTTCACCACTATTTGAACAGCTTTCTAATTATATTCCTTGTCTCTATTCTTTTTTCATTCTCATCCTTCTTCCACTAAACTACTTAAGTGATTTTTCTAAAGTGCAAGTTTGAATGTATCAGCCCCATGGATCAACAAAGGCACTCTAATTGTTTTCAAGTTTGTTTTTTTTTTAAGATCAAATCCAGTCTTTTATTTGGCATTTAAAACTAGTCATAATCTGACCATTTCTCACCTTTCTAATCTTTGTAAACTTGCTCCTCTGCTTTCACTGTACAACACAACTATATGAGCCTATTTGCTCCTCCTTGCACACAACACTCCATCTCCCAAATTGGTGTCTTAGCCCAGTCTGCTGTGCATGCCAAGAATTCTTTGTCTTTTCAATGATTCAATCAAGGTTCTCCCTTATTCCAGAAACTGTACTAGGCACTAGGAATAACTAGAAAAGACTGGAATATACTATATTTTATTGCATTAACATTTTAATAGAGAAGAATCCAAATATCTGTGTATATATGTGAATCACTCATACACAAATATATGCAAATGCATACAAGAACAACAAATATAAAGTAGTTAAATATAAGGTAATTTTTGTTCTACTTAATAAACTGTAACTGTATCCAGTGGGAGCCCAAACTAATGGTAGTGTATTAAGAATTCTCCCCCACTCACCCGCCATACCCAGCCTTGCATAATACCCTTGGAATTTTGAGAGGCAGATAAAACTAGTCTGGTTCTGGAAGAATGGGCCAGTCATACTTCTAAAAGGAAAATTGTGTAGGAGAGAGGGGTTGAAGGGTAGCCTATTCTATTTCTCTTATTTACTTTTAAAAATTCATGTTATCCTTCCAGTATGACTATATCATTCTTGCTTTGGGGCATTCTCTATACCATACTTTCCTATGATCTAGAACAGTGGTTCTCAACCTTCTAATGCTGTGCCCCTTTAATACTTTTATGTGGGCTTATCTGCATGTGGGCAGACCCACCTGGAGACGGATAGAGGAGCCGTGTCTTCAGTTCCTAAGACCATCAGAAATATGTGATTTCCGATGTGAAAGGGTCATTAGACCCCCCAAAGAGGGCACAACTCACAGGTTGAGAACTGCTGGTCTAGAAGAACAAAGAGGAATATAGAAAGACAAAGAAATCAGTGAAATTAAATCACTTATGCAAGTTAAAATAAATAATTTATTGGAATAGAACTAAACCAAATCTTCAAGGATAGTATCTTTCCCATTACATTGTGCTACCTAAATAGTTTGGTGATCTGTTGATAATTATTGCTGTTGTTACTTGGTTTTTTTTTTTGTTTGTTTGTTTGTTTGCTTTTGTTTTTGCTTTTCAAGTCCTATGGTTTCATTGCTGCAGGGAAGGACAGTTTGTGCAGCAAATTCTTAACAAATGGATATCAGAAACTATTCTGCAATTTATAATCTCATGAATTTTCCTATTTACTCTGGATATATCAAAAGTGTGACAAAAATTGAACCCTTCCTGATACTGAGGTCAATATTCTATCCCCTTGTCCCTGATAGCTCCCTCCACGGTTTACCAATTGCCATTGATACAGAGTCGACCCTTGTAGCTTTTTGCATGATGTTTGGTAGGAGGTTATATGTGAAGAACGTAAGGAGGGAAGACAAAACCTGATGATTTGGGGAGTGAAAAGGGTTAGCCTCAGAAAGAGCTGTTGGAATAAACGCAAAGAGTTTATCTTTTTTGTCAACAAGACAATGCTTTTGTTCTATGAGACCTACAATAACCTATCAAAGACTCATGAAATTAGAGTTAGAAGGAATGTTAGAGATCATCTGGTTCAACCCAATTATGCCTTAGAGTACAAGTAGATTTGCACAAGGTCACAAAGATAAAAGAAGATAAGCCAGGGTCTCCAAATCCACAGCCTTTTTTCATGGCTTCACTCACTGGCAAAATGGCAGGTGGTTAGAAACTTAAAGGATATGTTCTTGAAATTTGTCTGGAAATGAAGATAATTCTGAAACTCATAAGAAAGCTCATATCCTAGGATTTATGTGTGTGGCCTATTCAAAAGGTTCTAGCAAACTTAAACATATTTGCTTGGCAATATTAAATTAAACATTCTCCAACATGGATATGGTTGCAAAACCTGTCAAAAAAGATCACCACTGAAACAAAAGTTTTTCACTATTACTTTGAACTTGGAAAGGAGAGAACTCTTCCCCATTAAAACACAGTAAAACTGAAGTCTGGTTCTAGTTTACTGTGTTACTTTCTTTTTTTTTTTTTTTTGGAAGGGCAATTGAGGTTAAGTGACTTGCCCAAGGTCACATGGCTAGTAAGTGTTAAGGATCTGTGGTCACATTTGAACTCAGGTCCTCCTGACTCTAGGGCTGGTGCTCTGTTCACTGTACCACCTAGCTGCCCCTTAAAATGGCCATTTCTTTTATTTATTTATTTTTCGTTTTTGCCTTTTTTTTTTTTTTTTGGAGGGGGGAAGGCAGGGCAATTCGGGTTAAGTGACTTGCCCAAGGTCACACAACTAGTAAGTGTACTGTGTTCCTTTCTCAAGAACATTCCCTGGCTGCCCATTCTTTTTTTTTTTTTTTTAACTGTAAAGCATTTAATTTACGCAGAATAATAAGGTAACTCCCACAGAAAAATACAAACTCCTCAGGTTTCAAAGCCCTGTGCACTATCTGCCATCTGTATTTCCAGACTTATTTCACTTTTCTTAACTTCATGCATTCTATATTCCAAATAATTTAGTGTGAGAGTGTCTTCATTATTCCCTGAATTCAGCATTCTTCTTCCTATTTCTACCTTTTTGCAAAGGGAAGACTGCTTAGGTGCAGGGCATTCCTTATCTCTACAGTTATAATCCTTTGCTTCCTTCAAGGCTCAATTCAGGTACTATCAAGATAAAGTGTTTGGTTTTTTTTCTGATTTCCTTATCTTCCAGTACCTTCATTTATCTTATATTTATTTTTTGTATTTATGTGTCGGATTTAGCACCTCTGATGTAAAGGTTTGCTGAGCCCTTTTTAGAGCTGTTGATCCACCTTTGGCATCCATCTGTCATCCAACACTCACCTGTGGCCCCAAGAAGCTGTAGCATCTCAGCAACCATACTCCAGTAAAACCCCCATTGCTAAGTTAAAGAGATGTCTACCCCAAGCATCCTAAAACTTTCCCCAGCAGCACAGGCAGATGAAAACAATTTGTTCCAATGGCCATAAAGGCTGTTGAAGCAGTCAAATCATAGTGCCTTAGAGTTTAGTCAGACATCAAAGATGCTAAAGTTATCCCCTGAATTCTGGACCATCCCTAGTCATGTCAAATTTTGTCTTGCCACTGAACTTTTCAATGACTCTGGAAAAGAGAGCTGAAGACTTTATGCAACTCTGCCTCACTTAAATCCAATTCTCATGAAAGTCAAGACATCACCTCATGATGTCATTGTCCTCTTTGAAAACAAAGGATAAGCAACAATTTTTGAGATTAATTTTATATACTCTCAATAGAATACATATACCTTGAAATCACATTGGGTTTTTTTGTTTGTTTTTGTTTTTATTGTTTTGTGGGGGATTTGAGGGTTTGGGTTTTTGTCTTTGTAACCCTATTCCTGAACAGAGAGCCTTGAACATAATGAACATTTTATAAATCCTTCTTGTTTAACTCTTGTCATTATCTCCATACTCATGATATAAGAAATCCTTTGCCTTTACTTATTTCCCAAATTTAATCCCACTGTTTTGTCATTTCACACATATTGGGGAAAACATTGTTCATTTCAGATATGTGCCTATAGAAGATGGGCAAAGAGAGAAGTGAACTTCTTGTTTTTGTTTTTTCCCCATTTATTTATCCTCTTCTTTCTAATTTGTAACGAATAATGTTGAAATAGACTTTAATTAAAAGACATTCTCTCCATCACCCCCCCCCAAAATTACATATTATAACATTACTAGTAACTTGAGAAAAATCAAAATAAGTCTCCATCCATTTCTAAAATAAGACTCCAGATCAGGTCCCTTCCCTTTTCTCTTCCCTCAACTCTAGTCACCCAGACCACCACATGCAGAGCTGACTGTGAAAAGCACCAGCTGAACATGTCACGTGGATGAGCTGGGAGTGAATGACAATAATCCTTCTGGAGGAGGATTTCTTTTTTTTTTTATTTTTTCTACTGCTGAATCTGAAGGCCTTACGGGCTTTCCCATCTCCCCTGCCCCTTTGACTTCTGCATTATATATACTGCTCTCTAGACTCCTGGGAAATAGGTTTTAGTCCCATGCCTTTACTTTGGGTTCTGATAAGTCATTATTTACCCCTAACTTTAATTCTCTTATAAATGCTGTTGTTCAGTCATTTTTTTTTTTCAGTCACATCTGACTCATCATAACTCCATCTACAGTTTTCTGGACAAAGATACTAAAATGGTTTGCCATTTCCTTCTCCAACTCATTTTACAGATGAGGAAACTGAGGCAAAGATGATTAAATTACTTGCTCAGTATTACACAGTTGTAGGTGTCTGAGGCTGAATTTCAGCTCTGAACTCAGAAAGATTAATCTTCTTTACTCTGGGTCCAGCACATTTACTCTCTAGGTGCCCCACTTATAAATGCTTTAATTCCCTATAAGAAAATGATCTCTTTCATCTAGGCACTTAAAGTTTGACTACATTCTGAAGTGTTTGGAATATATTAAGTACTGAATAAATGCCCATAAGTGCTCTGTAAATATTTTCTTATTTGTTTCTTCTAATTTGGTTTCAATTTTGACCATTGCTCTGATAAGAACATGTTCTATAATAAATATTCCCAGAAAGCAGATTCACAACTGACTCTTACATTGGGAGCTGATTCTTTCATGATTATTGGAGTATGATTGGTTTCCTCGTTTGTCATGGTATTCAATGTTTGCCATTTCAAATGCCTCTCTACTACATTTTTGAAGAACATAGCCACAATCTATTTTTGTAAGATATCTGTAGTGTTTGATCTTTTCTGTATCTTTATTCTTGATGGCATTTTTCTTTCTTTTCTCTTATTTCCACTCTGTAATGAAGTCATTATGCACTTATATCATATTGCCAAGCAGTCTTATTTTCAACCTCTTAATCTTCTACAAAAAAATGTAGCAGATATATTTCAAATTTCTTCCCGGTTGTCATTTTATTTTCATTAATCATCCATATATTAAGGACACAAAGCCAAAAGTCTCTTGGATTCAGATTTCTTCTGGGCCTTTAAACACATGATAAAATTCATCCTCCCAACTCCTTTATTCATGTGTCCAAAGAGGACCAATGTGAGTACTTTCCATTAATCTTCAACTTCATGTTATTTGGTTGCACTTATAGTGATAATGTCAATATTGAATGAAATTAAGTTTCTCTAGAAGTATGTTCCCTCTTTTGCCATTGGAGAAGACTCTCACATTTAGTAAACCACACAAGTTATTGTTTAAAGAGTACTTATAAATTTTATGACTTCGTATGTCATTTTCTACTCCTGCCAGGATTTCTGAAGAAGTGGGGGAAAGAACAGATAGAAATATGGGTCACATAATATTTTTTCTTTGTCATCATAAAAACAAGGGATGAACAATAGTTCTACTTAGATTTTATCTGACAGAATAACCAAACTCCTTGGATTTGCAGATAAAAAGTTATTCTGCTTTTTCTAATCAACTCCAAGTCTCTTCTCAGGAAAACATCCCTCCCCACAATCCCCATGCCCAAAACACATAATTTTCTCCCTCTTATGTCAGAGAGGTCAGTAGAATATGACACTGGCAACAGCCCTGATAATTCTCCCTTCTCTCAGTTAAAGATGATATCAGAAAGCAGTAACTCTTATCACTTTAGAAGAACACCACTCAGTCAAGGGCTTTCTAGTTATGAGTTAGAAATTTCTCCAACCAGTGCTTTACAGTTTCTACAGACTCAAAGCAATGCTTCTCCTCTCAATCAACAAATGCCCTGTAAAAGCAGAAGAAAAATCCAATTTTTTTTAGAAGCCTTTCATGTGTTCTGTCCTCAACTTTGTTTGACTCCTCCTGTGTTAATCTCACTTTTCCTGTTTCTTCATATGTCTCCACCATTCTTTAGTTTTTCTCAATGCTTCTAATTCTGACTTTCTAAACACTTTCCTCTTAGCTTCTTAACCCCACTTCTGACTTCTTAACCTGCCAGCTTTTTAACCACTAAACATGCCTGAAATAACAGCCTCCTGATCAGACACATTGAAATGCAAATGAAGGCGTGGTTAAAACTGAAAAGGAATGCAAAAAAGTAACAAAAAAAAGCTTCCTTTATATTAAAAAAGAATAATAAAGGACATTGAGAGGTACCTGGAAGATTTGAGAGACTATTATAGATTACAATTCTGTGTAGTCTTGTAAAAGTTAGAAGAGGCACAGAACTTTTTTTTTTTTTAATCAGCTACTAACTCTATATTTATAAAGTAAATAAAAAATCTTGGCATGGTCAAGAAATTAAAGGACTAGAGTACTAAGATGGGAAGTATATAATTTATAAATAATGGATATCATTTTTCACTCAAGGCTATGTCAAAAATAATCAGAAGTCTAGGTAAGTTTGTAAGATTTGGACAATTTCAGACAATTTATCAGACATTTAAACATCCACTCAAGAATCATTTGGTTGATTGGTTGTTATGAGGTGAAGGCTCTAGGAGCCCCCTTGAGCTCTCCTTGAATCTTCCCATGTAAGGCATTTGCCTGACCCATGGGCCTTAAGTTATGGCTCTGCCCATGTCCTTAGCCCTTCTTTGTCCAGCAATTTCCCACCTTTGATCCTCCTGCTTCACCCTTCAAATGCCCTGGCCCACAATTTTCTGTCCTCTCCAGGTAGCCTCCAGCAACTTCTGACCCTTAATCACTCATTATTGGAGTCTGACCTCATCTGACTACTCTTGAAGACCCTCCCGAAACTCCTCCTCTAGACCACCTCTAGATTCCTCCCACAATCTTTCTGTATACGAGACCCCATCTTCCCTCTATGTGGTGTGAGAGCACCAGAGAATAACCTAGCACAGACTTACTCCGTGTCAGATGATTCTGGCCTGCTTGCCCAATGCAAGCCTTTCAGATACCTAGACTCTTTAAGAGTTTACCCAATATGGAGAACTTTTAATAAACTTTACTTTTCTTCGGCTGAGAGAAGACTTGAGTCAAATTCATTCAGCATGACCTGGCATGTTGGTATTTTGGGGTCTCAAATACCCCTAACCCGAACCACGTGAGTTGGTTGGTTGGTTGGGGGAAAGTTTTAAAATTGTCTCCCACATTTTCCTTCAGAGTCTCCCAAACACTGAGCTAGCTTCGACAATGCATGAATCAAGCTCATTATCACTGTGTACATCCCTAGGAAATATTCCAAAAAGATAAGTGAATTTTTCTATAGCATTCAAAACTTTTCCATTTTCTGCAACCAATGCTTTCACATATGGGTATTGTGGTGCTGACTGATGGAGCACCTGTGTTTTCTTGGTGTTAATTGTCAGGCCAAAATTAGCAAAAGCAACAGAGAAATGATCCATACCTTGTTGCATCTCAGCTTCAAAGGCTTCGTTGAATAAATAAACAACTGAGAATGATAAATGATGCAGTAACACTTCCTCCACTTTTGTTTTGGCTTGTTACTTTTTCAAGTTGAAGAATTTACCATCAGTGCAGTAGCTAACCTTGATGCTCTACTAGTCCTCATTGAAGACATTTAATACCATAGTGGAAAATATCATGCTCAAAAGCATGGGAGCAAGCACACAGTCCTGTTTCACTCCATTGGTGATTGGAAAAGTACAAGAGCCACCTGCATTATCCAGAAAGCATGCCTTCGTGAAATTGACATACAATACAGACAAACTACTCTGGGCAACCGAATATTGACATAATTTTCCATAAACCTTCACAACTGACTGTATCAAAGACCTTAGTCAGATCCACAAATATTATGCACAAACCTCTATTCTGCTCTTGGCATTTCTCCTGTAGTTGTCAGGCAGCAATCACTATTTTGACCATTCCTTAGCACTTTCTGAAGCCACTCTGGCTCTCAGGTAGATAAATATTTTCTAGGTGAAGGATCAACCAATTAAGGAGCACTCTGGCAAAAATTTTGCCAGCAATAATTCCACCCCCTGTGATTGTCACAGGACAATCTATCTCCTTTATGTTTCTAGAGATGGACAATGGAGGCATCCTTGAATTCACGGGGGATAACCTCCTCTTGCCATATAACTCAAAAAATTTCAATCAACTTTTGTATGAGCAATGGATGCCCTACCTTGTAAATCTCAGCTGGAATAGAATAATAACCATGTTCTTTGCCACATGAAAAGAGCCTAAAGTCATTCAAAACCTCTTCTTCAGTTAGAACTTCAGCTAAGGAGGGATTGGCTTCAACCTCAGGTAAATGATCAAAGATTTCAGCACTGATTGATACTGGTCTGCTGAGAACACTATGGAAGTGTTCAAGGAATCTCTCTAGGATCATGTCCTTGTCATTAATCAATGTGGTTTCTTCGCACTGAGTTAGTTGAAATACACCATAGGTCTCTGTCTCATATAAAGCCTATGGGGCATCATAAAAGTACTTTAAACTGTTACTATCAACATAGAACTGAATTCCATCTGCATTAGAACTGAGTCAACAATCCTGCATCTCTCTAAGCTATGCTTATATTTTACTTTTGATGGAATTAAATGCTGTCTTCATAGAGATAGATGAACTATCCTACCGGTAAATCTTAAGGAGTTCTCATTTTCTCTTTAGAAGCTTCTGAATTTCTCCATCATTTTCATCAAACCACTCTTGATGTTTACAAGGATCACATGATCAATTGCAGTGCTGTACACAAATCTCTGAAAGCTACCCACTTCTTTTCTGCTCCACTGTTGCCAGCCATGTGTTAGCTCAGCTTTCCCTTCAAATTAGCAACAAACTTCATGCGTGGAGGAGTGCTTTAATCTGTTGACATCAATT
Source organism: Pseudochirops corinnae (assembly GCA_028646515.1). Classification (NCBI taxonomy): domain Eukaryota; kingdom Metazoa; phylum Chordata; class Mammalia; order Diprotodontia; family Pseudocheiridae; genus Pseudochirops; species Pseudochirops corinnae. The sequence continues at coordinate 272,511,302 of CM053588.1, forward strand.
CTTCTAGTAGCCATTTTGCCTTGGGGAGCTGCTTTTGTTGAATGATAATATTAAGGTAGGAGAGGATAAGTCTGTGAGCAGTCCAGCATGCTGTACCACACACTGCCTTTGTTACTCTTACCTCCTATCTCTTCTCTTTGTGATCACACAATCTATTAAATGCCAATGTTTGCTGAAAGGGTGCATCCACAAAGTTTTATTGCATTTAGGTAAATGGGAAACGGTGTTGTTCATGAGAAGGTCATAACATACACAAATTTTCAGTAGTAAGTGACCATTACTGTTGCTATTTCCAACTCCATTCCTCTCAAGGACTCCCTGCCATGCCTGATAGTATGAACCTATTCTAGCATTAATATATGGGAGAACTATAAACTTGTCCTCTTTTGGCACATTGATGATAAACATTTACAGATCCTCACAAAATTTTTCTTTGACCACGTCAGGGTTTGTCATGGTGGAAGCATAGCCACTGATGATGGTGGCACCGTTTTCCTCCAAGTGGCAATCATATTGTCATGGATCCATCATTCACTCCTTTCAGTAGGCATACAAGCTCATTAACTAGATTTGTTTTGATTGCAAAACTTGGCCAGTTCATAGCCTTCCCCCTCACTGCAGTCCCTCCAAAAAAAAATTAGCATGCATACAGCTCCAGCTTCAGTAAGTTGGTCTTCTTTTGCTAGCCTTGTTTCACTCAGGGCTACTATTTGGATATAATACCTGCTGAGATCTCTCACAACAAAAATGTTTCTTCTTTCGTGTTTACTGGATTTTGTATTGTGTATAAGCGTGTGCACATTCATGTGCCAATTGGTGAGTGGAATCATCTTTTCAGAAGCTTGTGTACTTTATTTGTGTTTTGATTGCAGGGTGGGATTCCCACCTGCTGTGGTAATCAGGCCAAGACTGGGTAAACAGAGAACTTTTAAGGCGCCTATTCTATCCCCTTCCTCACACCTGGAGGTGGGCAGTGTGATTCTTAAAAGCTACTCAGACTCCCAGGGGGCTACCCAATCCCACTGTTGCTTCAAATGAGAAGATGACCCTATGGTTTAGGCTTCCTGTGTGCAGGGTAATGACTACAGCTCCCAGCGTATCCACACCTGCTGCTTCATCACTTGCCTGTTGTTATAGGACTTTGAGATAGGTAAATGGTAAAATGGTATTAGTGATGTCTTTTGATTTGTGAGTAAATGTGATTTAAGTCAAGCAGAGTTGTACAAAGTTGTAGGCCTCACTCTCTCTTCCAGAGTCATCACAGTCTAGTGGCAGGGCAGAATCAAAATCATTGGCAATGGCTCAAGATGAAGAGGACAACCTTAGCATCTTGGATGTCTAATCAAGCTCTAAAAGCTACACAGCAACTACTTCTGCTGCCTTCATGGCTATTGGAACAAATAGTTCTCATCCACCTATTCTAACAACAGAAATCATAACTTGCTTGGGATAGACACCCCACTAACTCACAAACATCTGAGTTTCAGTTACTCTCAACCTGGGTTAGCCTATAGGTTGACATGGTTTGCCAGGGTGTGGCCACTTTGTAGCTGCTTGGAGCCAGAGGTAAGAGTTAGGCGGATCAGGTGGATACCAAAGGTGAAAAACAGCCCTGAAAAGGGCTCAGGAGCCCAGATGCCAGAGGCATTAGTCTTCCCTAAACACACCCTATACCCTATATCTGTGTATAGTTACAAATTTGTGTGTATCAAAAATGAACACATACCCAACACACACACACACACACACATACACACACACACATATACACATGAACTGGAGTGTATATATCCAATATATAGGTGAATTGGTAAGTATGTATGTGTTTCTGTGTGACCAGATTGCAATTTTTACAAGAGCTTTTTTCTCACCCACACACTATTTTAGGACCACTACCTCAAAACTATCAAAAGAGTTACCAAGGAAACAAGAAATTATGGTAACTCAAACAATTCTTACTTGCCATTTGTTATTCCAGCTTTCTCTTCTCCCTTTATTTTGGAGAGGAATGGCACTGGGATTCCAGACTCGATTTTACTTTTACTTTTCAGTGGTACTATTTCACTTTAAAACATAGGAAGCAGGGTCAAGAAATTTCAGTATATTTAAATATAAAACCAGTTCATTTCAAATATGCTCTAGATAAAGTCTGATATGGAAGTTATTTCCTGGAAATAACTTGGCATTTTCAAGAATGGTTGATATTTTTCAGGTCACAGAATCCTAATTAGTGTGTTATTAAGCCAATATGTTTATATATTTAATATAAAATATCCCCATATCTTGAGAATTTTCTGTACCTTATGAAGTTTGAGACTTTCATTTGTGAAACTGCTTTTTCACTGAATGACATCTGACATGTTTGTGGCTATGTAATTAACTTGGGCACTCTCTGATCAGTAGGAATAAATTCATTTATTTTTTTTTTTACTACCTCAAGAAAAAAACTACAATGGATATTTTGCCAAACAGGACTTTAATTTCTGTCTTTGACCTCTTTGAGTATATACAATGTAGCGGTTTCTCTATGTTAATATGAACAATCAAGTTATTTTTTGTTTTTCAATTTACCAATTGATTTATTTTTAATTTTCAACATTCACTTCCATAAGCTTTAAATTTTCTCCCCCTTCTTCACTTCTCCCTTCGCAAGATGACTTGCAATCTGATATGGGCTCTACGCATGCATTCCTATTAAACACATTTTCACATTAGTCATGTTGTATAGAAGAATTATAACAAATGGAGAAACCAAGATAAATTTAAAAAAAAACAAAATAAAAAAGAAAATAGTCTGTTTAACTCTATATTCCAAATCCATAGTTCTTTCTCTGGATGCAGATGGTATTTTCCATTATGAGGATTAGAAATTGTTTTAGGTCCTCGCATTGCTGAGAAGGCCTAAGTCTTTCAAAGCCAGTTCTCACACACTGTGGCTTTTACTGTGTACAATATTCTCCTAGTTCTGTTTGCTTCACTTAGTATAGTATAAGTCTTTCCAGGTTTTTGTGAAGTCTGCCTGTTCATTATTTCTTACAACCCAATAGTATTCTATTGTATTCATATACCACTACTTGTTCTGCAATCCCCAATTGATGGGCATCCCCTCAATTTCCAGTTCTTGCCCATCACAAAAAGACCTTCTATAAATATTTTTGCATATGTTATTCCTTTTCCCATTTTTTTATGGTCTCTTTAGGATACAGGCCAAAAAGTGATGTAGCTGGGCTAAAGGGTATGCACAGTTTTATAGCCTTTCGGACATAGTTCAAAATTGCTCTCCAGAATGACTGGATTAGTTCACAGGTCCACCAACAATGAATAATGTTCCAACTTTCCCAAATCTTCTAAGTCACTTTTTTACATATGATTCCAAATTGTTTTCAGATGGTTGGATCAATTCAATCCCAGTAATAGAATATTAGTTTATCCCTATTCCTAAAACTGACCATTATCGTTTTCTTTCATCTTCATTTACCCTCTGGTTATAAAATGAAGCTCAATGTTCATTTGAGGTATGATATTATTGTAACAACATTGTTGTGATTTGGATCATTACTTCATATTGTGGCTAACAGTTTGTAATTTTTTTTTCCTGTTCAAAATACTAGATTGAAATCCTCTCATCACCTATCTATGGGAGAACTAATTCTATCCTTATACATGTGTGTTAATTTTCTATATATCCATATATTTCAGAGCTTCCTCAAAGATATTTGATGTAAAGGTATATGTTCCCTTCTTGTCTTAAGATCCTTGACTCTGACCATACAAAGATAATTTATTTTATGAAAATTGTCATTTTTATCTTTATCACCACCTCTGTCATTTTTCCATTAAGTATTCTTTCTTTAGCTACAGTTTAAAAGGTGTCTTGTAATTCCTGTATGTAATGTGATTTCATTTTTAAAGTAACTTCAAAATCATGTTATTTGGTATACCTTTTCATTTGTGCAATTCATTTAATATGCTTTCTAGGCAGTCTCATTGGGATAGAATAATAAAATGTTAGAGTTTCAAGGAGCCTTAGGGATCATCTAATCTAATTCTATCATTTTAGGGAGGAAGAAACATAGACTTAAAGGAATGATTTGAAAAAAGTCACCTAATAAGTGGTAGAGACTCAAACATAGGGCTACTAATTATAGCTCACATAATTCAGATTTTGATATTAAGTGGAAAATCTTATTACAATGTATCCTTTTTCAAAGAAACAATCTCAAATTAAAAACAAAATCTCTTTCACTGTCCCATTAAATGAATTATAGGAATATTTTGTTTATGATACATTTTCTACTACATGGAAAATATTTAAATATGAAAGAGAATCACAGATTTTAAGGGGGTAAAA
>CM053588.1:272516152-272561691 GCA_028646515.1 Pseudochirops corinnae
CAATTTGAACTATGCCCTATGGGCTATAAAACCTGGCATATCCTCTTATCTAGCAATACACTACTAGGTCTGTATCCAAAAATTGATAAGACTCCAAAAATAAAAGTGTCTGTATGCAAAAATATTTGTAGCAATTCTTTTCTGGTTGTAAAGAATTAGAAACTGAGAAGATGTCCATTAATAGGAGAATGGCTGTTAAGTTGTATGTGATTATGATGGAATATTATTTTACTATAAAAAAAGGATGAGCAGGGTGCTGTCAGAAAATCCTAGAGAGACTTTCATGTGCTGATGCAAAATGAAAGGCATTGCGTATAAAGTAACAGCAATTTTGTAAGATGATTAGTTGTGAATGACTTATGATGAAAAATGATACCGGTTTCCAGAGAAAGAACTGATAGGGTAAGAATACCGATTGAAACATACATTTTTAACTTCATTTTTCTTGTCTATGTTTTCTTTTACAGTACGCATATTTTAGATGTTTTGCATGACTACATAGATATAACCTATATTAAATCGCTTGCTCTCTCAATGGGAAAGTGTGAGGAGGAAAAAGGTAGAAAATTTGGAAATCAAAGTTTTAAAAACAAACATTAAAAATGATTTTTACATGTTATTGGGGAAAATTAAATACTAAATAAATACAAGAAAGGAATGAAAATGATGGGTTAACATTGAACAAAAAAAGAAAGGCTCTGGAAAGAGGATTTGATCAGCAATTCATGAGAAAGAAAATTATTTTACTAATAAATGTGAGGAAGGAGTTCATGGCACTTAAAAAGATCTTTGGCATTACATAGAAAAGCATAATGCTATAAATGTGAAAAAATGAAGGATTGTAAGGACAACTCTGATTAGTCTTGTTTGGATGGGATTAGAGTATGTAGAAGAAGTTTTAGCAGCTAAGATGAGAAAAGAATAGTTGATCTAGTTAGAAAGAGAACTGATAACCAGAAAACTTAATTTAATGTAATTTTAAGTATATAGGGGAAACAAAGGTGTTTTTCAAGCAGATAGGTAAGTTTCAACCTTGTCAGTAGAGTACTACTATTCAGGTGTACAAGTTGTTTTTTATTTTCCTTCATCCTTTTTGTCCCTTTAAGTCAATAGTGATAATGATAATATTTATGTAGTGTCTACTATGTGCCGGGAGCTATGCTTTATAATAATTACCTCATATGCCTCATAATAGTACTGAAAGATGGGTGCTATTGTTGTTTTATAGAAAAGGAAACTGAAACATAAGGAAATCAATTGAATTGCTTGTTGTCATTCAGTTAATATGTTTTTGAGGCTATATTTGAATTTGAGTCTTCTTGACTGAATACCTGGCACTCTATCAACTGTGCCACCTGTTTCAAATGCAGATATGATGTAATCAGTGCAGTTTCAATAACCTTGTCTTTTTCTCTTTTGTATGGATGTCCCAGTTTCTATGTAATTTTTCTCCTTCCTCTTCTTCTTCTAGCCCTACCCATACCAGAAACTATCAACACACATTTTTCTCAACTAATTCCCTAAAGAATCCATGCATAGACATAGTTTTAGCCTACAACTTAATACCATATTAACAGTTAGTACTAGACTGTAGGACTATAAACTTTAGTTTATTAGTGATGGAAGACTAATTAGCTTCTAGGATATATTGCATTCTAGATAGCCTCTATTTATCTTTCATTTCTTGGAAAAATTATATTTTTTGGCAAAATTAAGTTAACACTCGAAATATCCCAGACATAGAGGATTATTCAAATATCAACTTAGTTATATATAAAGTTTGAATGACAACATTTAATAAGGGAGATGTTCCAAAATCTCAAATATTCAAGAAGATTAGGGAGGGTTAGAAAGGATTTTATAAATTATCTTTAACTTTGTCACCAAACACCCTTCTAAAACTTTAAGGATTCTATGTATATAAAATCCTAAAAGAGTTTCATATAAAGTATAAAGAATGTTTTATATGGTGTAGTAAAGGCAGTGAGACATGGAGGTTGTAACTTAGAATAATTAAATAGCACACATTGCAGATTGTAGGTTCTGGTTTTATATGTGGTTTCTCTCTTTACTAGTGTAAATCTCTTTTAATTAGTCCTTGTGAGATCCTTGATCAGTAAGAACTGAAGGCAATAGTGATGGAATGAAGTAAGAATTAATTCTTCCTTTAAAAACATGTTTCAAATTCATAGGCTACAAAAGGAGCTTTAGCAAAATTATAATTGACAGGCTTACAATTAAACCTTTAAATGTTACATATTTTCTCTTTTGCTGCTATTATATCATTTGAAACAACCAGCAAAGTGATCTTAAGAAACAACATTTCTGAGCCTAAGTTGTCTCATTTATAAAATATAGATAGTAATACGTTTCTGTCTAAAATCTTGTGACTGTTACACAGCCTCTTAAAATCCATTTTAACTCTAAAACCTATGATTCATAGATCAATGTTTCTTTCAATAGATGAAAAAAAATGTTATGTTGTGTCTAGCAACAATATGTTGTATGGTAATCTACTGGTTGTCAAAACCATGGCCAGATATCCCAGAGAGTCAACCCAATAACCTATATTACTAGGTATATACCTAATTCAATTAATAGATTGTGTTCTCATGCAGATAGTCACTCCCATTGCATTCTTTTCTAGTGTGTTTCAGCAGTCAAGACCTCTTCACAAGGCTCATAACCTTGATAAGTAGTTTAATCAGAGTAGATAAAAATGTAATCAAATGCAAGAAACATACTTGAAATCTTCTCAATTTCCTCTCATTCCCCATAATGAAGATTCCTTCCATGATGTCCTGCTGTAATGTGAATCAAAAAAGAAAGCTGATGTTCCTAATCCAAACCTCTTGAATCTCACTTGTCTCAGAAAAGGATAATATCAGTTATTCATGATAGTCAGTATGAAGTAAGAGCTAATTTTTCCTCAGTTTGAATCACTGATGGCTCTTCACATTCTTAGCTCTGGAGTTTTTCTGGTCTCAAAAATATGTAGAGTGAGATATTATTGTTTCTAAAATCAAAGTCTGGCTTTTTTCTTCTCCATACAATGGTACAAAGGAAGCTACGGAAGTTGTGTCAAGAATTTATTTCACATACTGACATCCAAGGAGGAAGCATACTCAATCTCTACAATTGGTCAGGACAGAAAATTGATTAGCATCCAATAATATTAAATTTAATTGAAAAGATTCAATTAAAAATTATTCAAGAGATTGTTATCTCAAATCTCTTCTCAAAATTGGGAACACATAAGTAGACAATAGTTTCTCTTGGGGGGGGGGAGGGACCATAAATCTTAGTGGACCAAAAGACCAACATGATTTAGCTATATGAAATGGCAACCAAAATAACTAATATCATTTTGAACTTCATCGAGATGTATAGCTTCCAGGAATATTGTGTGTGTGTGTGTGTGTGTGTGTGTGTGTGTGTGTGTGTGAGAGCATGTATGCAATAGCTTCTTTCCTGAACAATGTCAGAATTGTTGTGTTAAATTTGGACAAATACAGCAAACCATATGTGCGGTGACACATTTGTGATATAGTGGATTATACAGTAATGGGTCCCCTCAATAAAGATCTGCAAGAAAACTCTTGATGGATATGCATATTTTAATAGGTATCCTTTTTAGGATTAGGCTAGATTTTATAGATTCGGAGGTCCCTCCCAACACTGTTATGCCATGATTTTTTATATATATATATATATATATATATATATTCCAATGGACTTAGTGAAAAATCATATAGGATACTATGGTCCAAGACTCAAAAATATCTTTCTAAAACAAATAATTATGTCTCAAGGATAATGTTTGATATTACACAGGCAAAATTTGTTGCTGGGTCAATGTGACTTATTAATGGAAAGATTATTAAATGACAAAATAAGTAAGTAAATTAGGGAAGTAGGCAAAAAAGGTGCTCCTCAGGTCTATATTTTTTTAATAGTTTATAATGAAACAGAAGGTGGAAAACAGGATGAGAAGCAAAATGGCTAATTTTGATTTTTTGAAAATTAAAAGGTTTTGCATAAACAATATTAATGCAGGAAAAAAGTAGAAAGAAAACAGATTATTAAGGAAAAAAAATTTACACCAAGTTTATCTGATAAAGAACTCTTTTCTTAAATATATAGGAAACCAAGCCAAATAAGATCAATTTCCCAATTGATAAATAACCAAAAGATGTGAACATAAAATTTTCAGAACAAGAAATCAAAGTTAATAGTCACAGGAAATATAATGTTCTAAATCACTATGGATTAGTGAAATGCAGACTAAAACAAATATTAGCTATGACCTCTACTTTTCTGATTCTTGACAGAGAAGGAAAATGACAAATATTTAAGGGGATGTGGAAAAATTGAGACACTAATGTACTATCGGGAGAGTTGCGACCTGGACCAAGTATTCTGGAGAAGAATTTGAAATTTCTATCAAAGGTCTCTAAAATTGTGCTTACCCTTTGTCTCAGCAACTAGGTCTGTATCTCAAAGAGATCCAAAAAAAGTTAAAAATGCCTATTTATAAAAAAAAAATTTTGTGGTGGAATATGTTTGTGCTAAAAGAAGTGAGGGGTATTGTTTTAGAAAAACCTATGAAGACTTATATGAACTGATACAAAGTGAAGTGAGCAGAACCAGAACATTGAACATAGTAAGAGAAACATTGTAATAATGATCAACTATGAAAGTCTTATCTACTCTACTAAATACAATGATCTGAGAAAATTGCAAATGGTATCCATTCCCAGAGAGAAAACTGATGAATTTTGAGTACAGATTGAAACAAATTTTTTTCCCATTTTCTTTTTGTTTGTCTGTTTTTTGTGAACATAACTAATATGTAAATATGCTTTCCATGTATATATATATATATATAATTGATACATTGTTTTCTTTCTCATTGGCCATAGGAGGAGCTGCAGGGAGAGAGAGAATTTAGAACTCAATTAAAAGAATGAATGCTATAAATGAATTATTTAGAAAAAAAATGTATGTATGTATGTATGCATGCATGCATGCATGAATGCATGTGTGCATGTAGTGAAAGAAGAGGAATCAGGACAGAATCCTGGAGACTACTCATGCTAAAGGAACAGGGAAATCATGATGATCCAGCAAAGGGTAAAAATGGACAGTATGACAAAGAGCAACACAATGTGAAATGAACAGAGTCATGGAAGACAAGGTGAGAATAGGTATATAGAAGAAGCATAGAGTAATCAATAGCCTAGAATATTGCAAAGTGATTTAAAAAAAAGCATAAGGACTGAGAAAAAGAAAAGAACAATTAGATTTTGTCATTAAAAATGTTTATGTGTGTATATAGTCAGGGTTGAAGGATATAAGGAAAGGAAAAGAATGAAAGAATCTTAAAACTACATTTCAGCAGATACAATCTTCTAGTTAAGATAGAGAAAGGTATAATAGAAATATAAAAGTAGTGGAGCATCTAGGGAAAGCATTTTTAAAAGAAATTCTATACTTAATTTTAAGGGATCTTAAAATTTGTAAAACTGATTCCTGAAATTATACAACTATTATAATTACTTTACCAATTTAACAAAAGTATAAGTGGATCCTTTCAATACCTGTTTTACCCTCTGCTTCTAGAATATCAATGCAGTTTTCTTTGATAACTTCTAGAAAGATGATGTTTAGGCTCTTTTCTTGATTATGGCTTTCAGGAAGTCCAGTAATTTTAAAATGATCTCTTTTGGATCTATTTTCCAGGTCAGTTGTTTATTCAATGAGATAGTTCACATTATTTTCTAGTTTTTCATCTTTTTGGTTTTGTTTTATTGTTTCTTGATTTCTCATAAAGTGACTAGCTTCCATTTGCTCCATTCTAATATTTAAGGAATTATTTTCTTCAGTGAGCTTTGAGACTTTCTTTTCCATTTGACCAATTCTGCTTTTTATGGTATTCTCCTCACTGGTTATTTGGACCTCTTTTGGTCAATTTTTTATGGTGTTATTTACTTAGAATTTTTTTTTTTTATGCATGTATCTCCTTTACCAAGCAGCTGACTTGTTTTTTCATGATTTTCTTGCGCGACTCTCACTTTTTTCCCATTTTTTCATCTACTTTTATTACTTGATTTTCAAAATCCTTTTTGAGCTCCTCCATGCCCTGAGACCAATTCATATTTTTCTTGGAGGCTTTGGATGGAGGAGCTTTGACTTTGTTGTCTTACACTGAGTGTGTGTTTTGATCTTCCTTGTAACCATAAGAACTTTCTCTAGTAAATTTTTCTATTATTTGCTCATTTTCCCAGCCTATTACTTGACTTCTATTTGTTAAAGTAATACTCTGCTTCCAGAATGGAGGGCACATCATACCAAGCTTAAGGGCTATTGTTCAGCTATTACCAGAAATACTTCTAGATACCTGTAGTTTGCCATTCATAGAAGGTGGTATGATATAAGGAGAGGTTTTTTTTTTACTCTCCTGATTTGTGCTCTGTTCTGTGAATGACCACAAGCACTCTTTTCTGGCATGGAACTGTGAGAAGGGTCCACCTCCATTGTGGTCACAAGTTTTGCTATGCTAATGCTCCTCCTCCCCCTGTGACTGCCACCCAGGACTGTGACCCAGATCTAAGTATGGGCAAAGTAACAGAGTCCTGCTTCAGCGCTATCAAAAAAGACCCTTGCAATCTTTCACTTGTTCAACCTCCTTACTGTCTGTGGACTGAGAGCTCTGGAAGCAGCTGCTATTTCTGCTGTTTCAGATGCAGTCACTCCCAAGACCTTCTACTACTTTGCTAGGGTGAGGGCTATGCTAACAGGGCCTGTGCTGGACTGCACTTCATTCTCACCAAACTGTGACAGTCTCCTCCTGCTGACATTCCAAGTTGCCTTTTGTGTTGGTGAGCAACAAGTATAGCACCACCATTACCAGTAATGCAGTTGCCTCAAGTCCTGCTCCAGGTTTGCTGGGGGCCTGATCTGTCCTTCTGTGGTCAGTACTGACATGGCCTACATTGGACTGTGCTTTCTCATGCTGGTGCAACAGACATTTCCTGATTGCCTTCCAAGTTGCCTTGGGCTGGAAAGTTTTTATACTCTTTTCTTTTTGTAGGTTCTACTGCTCTAGAATTGGTTTAGAGTCATTTGTAAAGGTATTTGGAGAATTTTAAGGGAGAGATTAGCGGAGTCCCTGCCTTTATTCCATCCTCTTCTTTCTGCCCCTCTAAGGCATTCTTATTTTTTATGTCAAAAGAGAGACTATTTAGACTTTAGTTTTAAGAAACAAAACAAGGTCCCACATGCAATTTTATTATGAATTGGGTTTAAAAGAATCATAGATTTTTCATAATCCTTCATTCTTTTGCACACAGAGGGTAGCCAATAACTCTTTGTTAAATTCATAAATAAATGAATTAATATAATTCACCAAACCCAAACTTATGGGAAATATGCATGAGGGGATCAAAGAAATTTTGATTTTTGTGAACCCTAGATTTAGCTATTATGAATTAAGAAAATAATACATAATTATTCCATTGATTTTTCCTCCTTTATGCCAAGAAAAGGCAGGATATTATAAAATCTTGCATTTTGAATCAGGAAGACTGGGTTACAAATCCTGCCTGTCATTTGCTGGCTATTTCACTCTGGCAAATCACATAACTTCTGTTTACCTCAGGGTTCCTTCCTAATTTTCATCTAGAAAGTCTGAGAGTAGAATGTGATTTGTATTGGTGGAGAGAATTTGCACAGAAAGGAAATTGATAATCCCTCTTGTCTGCAGGTATTGTTTCATACCAAATGGACTTATTGGCAATTGCTTAAATTTTATTAAAAATTTATTCTTTTAGAGTATATAAGCATGGGGGATGAAGTCAGAATGGCAGCATAGAAGCAGGAAAACACCATGCCTTGCCCTATAGTCACCTCAAATACCTATAAAATATGACTCCAAACAATTTTAGAGCTCTAAAACCCACAAAGAGACAGAGAAACAAATCTCCCAGTGAAATGAAGCTGGCAGGCAGACAGGAAGGGTTCATCACATCACGCTGGGAGTCAAGCCCAGCTCAACATGAATCCATAGTTTTATCCACAGGATGGCCCAACCAGCCCAGCTGGAGCATTAAGGAGAGTGGATCACCAGCAGCTTGGGTGGTTTCCAGAATTGTCAACCCATAAACACCAAAGTGAAAGGTCAGAGGAACTCAGCTGAATTTGGGGGGAGATGGAGGAGCAGGTCTGGCCCTCTGGCCTACAGCCAGAAACATCAGGGGGGTGGCTGTGCAGCTGCCTCAACATGGCTACTTCAGAGTTTCAGTCCTACAGATTGCAGGGGGTCCAAGCAACCATTCAGAGTTTAAGTGCTCTTCCCTTAACCTGTATGGATAGGGTTTGTGGTTTCGGTGGTGGCCGTGAGGGCATGACCAGTGAGCCAAAGCTGGTAGGGATGTAGAGACAGTGTCCTCCTAATAGCCCCAGCAGCTGTGAAAACCCCAGCAATTTGGGACAAAGTTCTCCCATCTGGAAGCAGAGTTCTACTGTGGCAAAGAACTCAAAAGTCAAATTAATGCACTGGCCACATGGGAAGGCAAAGGAAGCAAAGTGACCACAGCAACCTAACTTTAGATTCCTTTTTGGGGGACAAAAAGGATCAAAACATGAAACAGGAGGAAGAAAACAAGGTCAGAACTCCTGCACCAAAAGCTTCCAAGAAAAATATGAACGGGTTACAGGCATAGAGAAGCTTAAGAAGGATTTTGAACACAAAATAAGAGAAATGGAGGAAAAATTGGGAAGAGAAATGAGAATGATGCAAAAAAATCATGAAAAAAAAGTCAACAACTTGACTGAACAAAATAACACCTTAAAAATAGATTAACTCAAATGGCAAAAAAGGCCCAAAAAGCCAATGACGAGAAGAATGCCTTAAAAAGTCAAATTTGGGGGAAAAGAATCTCAAAAGTTCACTGAAGACAATAATTCCTTCAGAATTAGAGTGGAGCAAATGGAAGCAAATGACTTTATGAGAAATCAAGATACTATTAAACAGATCCAAATGAATAAAAAAAAATAGAAGGCAATGTGAAATATCTCATTGATAAAACAACTGACCTGGAAAAAAGATCCAAATGAGACAATTTAAAAATTATTGAACTACCTGAAAGGCATGATCAAAAAAGGAACCTAGAAATCATCCTTCGAGAAATACTCTAGGAAAATTACGCTGATATTTTAGCACCAGAGAACAAAATAGAAATTGAAAGAATTTACCAATCACCTCTTGAAAAAGATCCCAGAAAGAACACTCCTAGGAATTTTATAGCCAAGTTCTGCAGTCCACAAATTAAAGATAAAATATTACAAGCTGCCAAGAAGAAACAATTTAAATACTGTGGAAACACAATCAGGATAACCTAGGATCTAGCAGCTTCTACATTAAGGGACCAAAGGGTCTGGAATATGACATTCTGGAGATAAAGGGAGCTAGGATTAAAACCAAGAATCACCTATCCTGCAAAACTGAGTATAATGTTCCAAGGGAAAATATGGTCATTCAATGAGGTAGAAGACTTTCAAGCATTCTTGAGGAAAAACCAGAGCTGAATAAAAAGTTTGACATTCAAACACAATAAGCATGAGAAGGTAAACATGGAAATCATAAGGAAATTATCAAAGTTGAACTATTTACATGCCAACCTACGTGGAAAAACAATAATTTTATATATGTATGTGTGTGTATATACATATATATATATATGTCTATATAAGAGGGTATATGTGTAATGAATACATATGTGAACGTGTGTATATATGTATACAGGTATACATAGACAGACGGCAGAGGATCAATTGAATAGGAAGGGATGCTATTTTAAAAGGTGAAATTGAGAGATGGGAGAGGAATATAATGAGAGGACAGGGAGAGACAGAATGGGGTTAATTATTTAATATAGAAGAGGCAAGGGATAACTGTTACAATGGAGGGGAAGAACAGAAAGGTAAAAGGGTCAACCTTACCATCATTGAATTTGGCTTAGGGAGGGAATGATATTCTCTCTAAATTGGTTATCTTACCCTACAGAAGAGTAGGGGGGCAGGGGATGAGAAGGAGAATGATGGAGGGGAGGGAAGTTTGGGGGGGAGGGTTGTTAGAAGCACATACTTTTGTAAATGGACAGGGACCAAGTAGAGATAAGAACAAGTGGTGGTGGGGCGGGATAGGATGGAGGGAAATAGAGTGAGTCTTTCACAATATGTCCATTGTGGATATGTTTTGCATAACTACACATATACGGCCTGTGTTGAATTGCTTGTCTTTCCAGTTGGTGTGGATTATGAGGAAGGGAAAGAATCCAGAATTTAAAGTTTAAAAATCAAATGTTTTATATATATACATATATACATATATATATATGCATTATTCAAGTGGCTGAGGTATAATTAAGATATAGCTCACTCCAAAAAGGATTTCACTCCTCAATGAAGCTTAATACTCAACTTGTGACAGAACATTGATGGACTCCAAATTCAGTGAAGTGCATTTTTGGAAATAATTAGCGTGTGAATGTTTTTTGCTTAATTGTGCATGTTTGTTGCATAGGTAATGAATATAAATATAAATATATAAAATATATACATATATATACATACATTTATACACACATGCATACATATATGCATATCCATATTTATATCAATATCCTATCTATCTATGTACACATACACACAAACACATACATAGTATGCATGTGTAGTTCACAAGGTGGATGAATTAGAAGACCAGCATAAAATCCCAAGTAGGAAAATAGAAGGATCGAGTTTGGAGTAGGAAGGAAGCTAATATTTCAGGTAAATCTTGACTGCCATGAGAAAGGAAGAAGAGTAAAATAGCAACCCTAATTCTTGAAAGTGAATTCAGAGTCTTCTTCTCTTCCTTCTTCATTCTATCAGTGTCATTATTGCATAACCTAACCTCCAATTCCTTCCAAATATTGAAGCATTTTCCTATTTATGTCATATTTATAAATCATACTGATTGTTCATCATGAAAAAATCTTTTCATAAGAGAAATGTTACTTTAGAAATGCATTAGTTTACATTGCCAAAAAGTAATTATGTAATGATATAACATTATAACAACCATGAGAATGAAGTTAATGCTTATGAAGGCAGGAAAAGTAATTGAAGGCACAAGAATATGAGAAAGAATTATCCAAAAAAATTTATGAATGAAAGTCTGAAAAATATACTTTTAAACTGATTGACTATGAAAATATAAGTTTTAAAAGTCTTGTTTTAAATGTCAGCAATAAATCCAAAAAGAAAAAATGGTAACACATCAAGGAAAAGCCAAATATCTAGGGTGTTTCATTTGTGAATAAGTAGCAAATATAATTCAGTCACCTTGGGCAAATTCATTGTTTCCAGTTATCCAAAACCTAAATGGTATGAATGGAAATTCATTCTCCACATTTTTTCTCTAATGAAAAACACAATCAGCAACTTTGTCTCATTGCTCTGTCTTTCTGATGATTATTTCTAAGTTTTTCTTGTACAATAATAAACTTTTATTTATTTGAAAAGAAAAAAGACAACTTCAGATAGTATTTTTTTCTCCTTTATTAAATACAACATGAGAAGCCAAACTATCTTGAAGGTATCCTTGAAAGTACCTCTCAAATGTTTCTTTCTCCATGAAGCCTTCCCAAAATTCTCTCCCAAATCTATAATAATCTGTTCTCCCTTAGATCAGAGAAAGCATTTTGCTGGACACCTTTCTATGGCATTAATTATTATCATGTATTATAGTTATTGTCAGGGACCCAACCACAGAGGCCAATATTCATAGAATAGGTGCAGTTAGTGGAACCTACTTCCAGAAAGACAGGAGAACATGAATTGAAAACTCCCTGATCCTCAGTTTGGTGCTCGCTCAAACATTCTGTAAGTGGCACCAACTAGGGCATTCTTAAGGGACAAATAAACCAATGCAAGTCCCTTATTCCTTATCTTTTTTAACCTGACTAGTACTTTCTTGAGAGTAACATTCTGTAAACTGCTGGAGTGAGGCCTCAGGCCTCCCTTGAGGATGATATATGGCCTGAAATCAGACCTCAGTTCTCCCTCATTGCATTTGTTCTTTCCTACTTTGGGATGAAGGAGTATTGGAGACAGTAACAGCCTCATAAACTTCCAAAGATCAGAATGTCAAGTGCATCAAAAAGTCTAGGAGCTTGAGTTTTTGGCTTGACACTGGTGAGGTGTGAATTTCCAAGGGACTTATTTGACCCTGCCAAGACAAAGACAATCGAGAGTTTGCTATAAAGATTCATCTATCAATTATGCCAAATTCAGAACTAAAAAATATGACAAATACTTCACAGAAATTAAATTGGAACCCATCTTCCAAGGGATTGAGGTGATATAGGGGAGAGCGTGTCTTCTAGGAATTGAGGGTAAATTTATGTTCTTATTTTCTTTCTACATATTGCAAGTAAATATTCCTATGTAATTTATTACAAATTTATGTTACTTTGGTTAAATGAAAGTAGATCATTAATCTTTGACAGTTAATATTCTTAGAGCATACCAGCATGGGGGCATAAGTGTATAGAATCACAGAAAATCACCACCTACCTTTTAGGGCTATCCCTAGAGCCCTGAGAAGGAAATATAGCTGACCTCACTCTGAGAGATTGAGTTCAGAGTCCAACTACAAAGTCATGTGTGTGTGTGTGTGTGTGTGTGTGTGTGTGTGTGTGTGTGTGTGTGTGTGTATAGCTCTTTATTAGTCTAAGCTCCAAGAATTCTGGGGTTTTGTATTATTTAAACCTGTTGAGGACCCCAGGCAAGTGCAACTCGGACCTTGACAGCTGAACAAGCCCTCTCAGGTGTTTGGCCTGCTGATAGACCTGGATCGGATCCCCATCCCCCAGAAAGATGCTCAAGCATACAGGTATGAGGATTAGGTCCTCAAGATATGCATGGCAAATACACCCATTGCCTGGGACAAAGAAGTATCCAGTGTCCACAGGGGAAAGCAATTAAGAAGCCTGGATGCAGGGTAATAAAGTTGGCTCTCTACTTTCACCATTCGGAGAGTTCCTGTTTCTCTTTTATGCATTTAAAGTACCTCTGACTTGGTGATTCTTTCTCAGTCCTTTCTGGGGACAACAGGGCTCCCACTCTTTCTCAGCCCTGCTATGGGATGGCAGGGCTCCCCAAAATAAGCTTCCTACAAAACCATGAATCTTCCATAATATGGAGCCTAGTGTTCTATAATGGTTGTGTTGTTTGTTTTTTTTAATTACGGTTATTTTCTATTCCAAAATTTAAAAAAAAAAAATACACCTTTTTTTTTTTACCACCAACATTTTTCCCAATACCCTTTCCCATTATCCCTCCTAGAAAGCCTTCCCACATAACATAATATTGTTAAAGAAAAAAAGAAGAAGAAAAAGAAAGAATTAGCAAAATCAATGGATCAAAAAAGTGAAAATATATGCTCCATATCCCTCGCACTTTTACAAATATGTTGAGTGGGAATGATTTCTTTGTTGTAATTTTGCACATTCACTTTTGATTATGGCTGTTCTTTCCTGTCACATTGTTGTAATCATTGTGTGTGTTGTTTTCTTGACTCTGCTCATTTCATTCTGCCTGAGGACATGTAGCTCTTCCTGTGATTCCCTGCAACTATAATATTTCCCATTTCGTCTAGCACAGTGATAATTCCTTTGAGTTCATATAACATAACCTGATTAATTAAAACAACAGATCACATTTATATAGAAGGATTAGGTTATAAACAAACACTCTAGATAATAGGTGGTACCATCGAGAGTATTCCATTTTACAGAGGAGGAATTTTGGGCTGTGTTAAGTGACTTGACTATGGTACTATAAAGTGGCAGAGCTGGAAATTAAAGCCATGTCTTTTGAATCTGAGCCCAGTGCTTTTTACCCTGTAAAGAACAACTTACATTTATGTCTCATTTTATATAATCCACATTGCAAACCTTACAAATTAGGATTAAATTTGTTTATCCTAATAATTATTAATTAAATTACCTTACAGTATTTCATCAGATTTTCAGAACAGCCCTGTTAGGTAGATAAGACAAGTACCTATATAGAAAATATTGTTGAAATAAGAAAAGTAATCCATTAAGGACCTCTTATGGCTCCACTGGAAGTTCTTCCTGAACATGGCATCCTAGACCTAAAGTCAGTTAAAACCATATGAAGTGTACCAAATTTACTATATGAAATTTTTGAAAAGCCTCATGTGTTTCAGAGATACCTTCAGGAAGAGAGAGTCTTCTCTACTAAGGGAGATCTTTTTAATGTTTAGTCTACTATATTTTTGGACACAGACAACATAGATTGATTTAATTTATTCTTCTTACTGATAACAAGACAAGGTTTTTGGGCTGAGGGAGAGGGGAAAGAGAGGAAGGATAATGATAATGAAACAGGACAATGTATATATACACACACACACACACACACACACACACATATAGGGAAAAAATAATGATAAAAGTATTGATTTTTTTTAAGTTCAATGAATGGAAATTAACAAAGTTCAAAGGAGATCCCAGCTTTGGAACTAATGAACTAACTCATATATATATGTAAGATATATTTGCTCATGTGAGATATGTATGCTTACATGGATAGTTTAAATGCATGGACATTTGTGCAAAAATAAAGACATGTAGCTCACAGATAACAGTGATGGATAATTCTGGAATCTAGCCCACCCCTTTCAAGAGAGAATTTGATTTACTCTTGAGGGGAACAGGAAAAGGACCAGAGGTAGACTTAATTCCAAGAGGTATATTGGGCAAGATTTATATTTATGTGCCCCCTTGAATATGACTGGTCTAGGGGTATGATTTTTAAGGAAAGTTCAGAAGGAAAAAATACCTCTCTAGTTTTTCTTAAGGGATGGGTAATCCCAGATTTATGCCTGTAGATATGACCCTTTCCCAGTAAAAAAATACTGGTTAAATAAAAGGTTTTTCATAAGCATTTAATAGGATATAAACTCATTTATTCAAGCAAAGAGCAAACAAAAATCAGAGAGATTATGAAATTTAGAATATACCAAAAAATACACGAGAACAGATGAGCTCACTAGATCACAGTGGGATGTGGTCTCATATTCAACAAGTGGAGAGGGCCCAGTCTCACCCAAAAGGACGGTCTCCAAAATCTACAGGCAGGCAAACTAGAAATCAAGGACAAGTTAAAGAGCCAGTTTGGTTTTTTCCTTTTTTAAGAGCCAGTCTTCTTTACAGGTATGCAGTTTCTAAGTCTTTTTTTTGTTCATGTCTTTCCCAAAGAGTATCTGGAATGAAAGGGTATTTCTCACCAAAGAAATTAGGGCATAGACCCTTTCCTTCATGAAAGACCTCTGTATTACCTCACTGAAAAAGCTCTATCTTATTGTTTGGAAACCATACTGATTATTATACCATTTGAATCTAACTTTATCTGAGTAGATATTGCTTGAATCCAGAATGTAGTCTTGACTTCAGTAATGCTCTATGAATGCTGACAATGATTATAAGCAATTTTGGATTTTGTCAGCTCTTGGATCTACTCAAAATATTTAAGTTTTGGGTGCATCCATCCAGGCTTATGTTTCTCATTCCCTTTATGTTTTGGATTACATACAAATTTTATTGTTTGGATTTATTTATATCTGTATCAATTGACCTTGCTTACAAGTTTCCCTTTTGTCAAGATTGCTCAATGTGTTCATAGGGTTCCTTTGAAGCTTGCCTTTACCAAAACTCTAAATAAGGAAAACATTCTTGAACTTGGGAGAGAAGGAGCCACACCTCCTTCTCAGCTCACTCTCCTCTACCAAGAGATCTAATAAATTTTTTTCTAAAGGTATTTCAAATTTGGGGATTTATTCTCATGAACAACATCATTGTTTTTCACCTCAAGATTTTCTCCACCAATTTGGAGTCATGTCTTCTTTTGTATATACAAGAGAATGCCAAACTCTTCTGGCTTAATTGGAAGACTGGTTATGTATGCTTATAACTCCTGATCATGGGAGTCCTTTTCTCCTTTCTGAAATCTTCATGAAGTTCATTTTAGGGGTAGCTCTAGTCTGGGCTTCGAGAGTTTTTGTCTTACAAAACATACGTAGCCAGGAATTTTTGCCCAAAAGAGCTGGCTGGATAATTTCTGTATTGGTACTACAGCAAAAACCTTAGGCCTTCTTTCTCTGCTTTGCTGGACCCTACTCCGGATTATGCCCTCTAACCGTAGATGTGCACCAAACAAACAAGCAACTTTTAAAATGTTATCAGTGTCCTTTTCCAAAAGGGCCCTCAAAAGATAATTCTGATTTTGTTCTTTTGCTGGTGTTCTATCTAGAGTTTACAGAAATTATATGACTGAAATTATAATATGTGGCAGGCATAAATATTTATTAAGGGCCTACTATGTGTCAGGAACCATGCTAAGCAATCTACAAATATTATGCCATATGATTTTCCTAACAACCCAGTTAGGAAGGTGTCATTTTTAGTCTCATTTTATAGTTTAGAAAACTGAGGTGGGCAGAGTATAAGTGACTTGCTCAGGATCACACAGTAAGTGTTGGAGTCTGAATTGAAACTTTGGTCTTCCTGACTCCAAACCCAACATTGTATACACAATTCCACATATATGGAAACACTGGTATGCTTGCATGCCTGCCTCCAATGATATTCAGCAGCATGAAAGTAGAAGAGCAGGTAGATAGTCATGATTACCCCAGGATAAAGGATAAATGGGGCAGGAATGAAAAAAAAAAACAATGTTTTACAAGCAGAAATTTCCATGAAATAAATAATTCATAGTTATTTATACCAAAGCATTTTAGGTCAAGGTAAAAACAAACCAATATAGACATCTTCATCAAAGAAAAATATGTAGAAAGAAAATTCTGAAGCTTGCTAGATTTGTCCTTTACAAATATAGTATTCCATGTTGTATGATAGATGTTCTGTGTTAAAATATGATCTAATTATAAATTTTTGCATCTTCTTCCACATAAAACTAGTGGTCTTTGGCAAAATCATTAGTTAGGCAATATTTATCTTTGGTGAACCTGCTATTACAAAAACTGATATGTTTCCCCCCACTTTCAGCATATACCCAATCTGGTATAACAAGGACCCTTATCTGGCATTCCCTAGGCTTCCTGCTAGGCACCAAAAACAGGTTTAATTTTAGTGAACCTTATGCAGCTACTTCCCTGACCTTTAACTTCCTTATTTAATCTCACTCCTTTCTTACCTCCTGGGTCACAATCTCTCACCAACCTGATCTCCATTGTGTGATCAGTATTGTGATGAAACAATACTTTTAAATTTCTCATCAAATTTCCTTCAGCTAGGTTCATACCACTCTGTGAGACTTCTCATTACTTCCCAAATTAGGGTGAAGTTCTGTATCAGAATAATTTCAAATGACCAACTCAGAAAGCTTACCCAGGGACTCATCAAATTAATTAAGTTCAATCCAATGGACACTGATTTAGATACTAATTTATGCGAGGCAACATTTTAGACATAGGGAGTACAGAGACAAAAATGAAACTACTTCCTTCCCTCAAGGAGTTTACATTCTATATTTTCTAGAAGATGAGTGAGATAAAAATTAAAGGTATTTAATTTAAAAAGAATGCAAAATAACTGAAATAAATTAATCAGTTCATCAATCTATCCCAAATAATTCCTTTCTGTCATCCAAAATCAGCAGAAAAGGGAAACATTATACACATCGTAGAAAAGTGGAGACAGTGCCTCAAAAAGTTTGTCTGCTTGGTCATTTCCTATTCTAACTTTCTCAAGTGTTAGTGTATGTGCTCCCTTAAGGAACTGTAGCTTCAGAACCTTTGGATCATTTCCACAACTATCTTTACGTTTCTTCTTTCTCTCCAATTTCTTCCTATGCTACTTTGGCTTTTGTAGCCTGTATTCATGCCTTCAGCCTGATTTCTGCCGGCCTCTCTTCTCCCTGCATTTGCCTTTACTATCAGTGTCACCAACCGTCATCTCATCTACTCCTTTTTCCACTCTCACACTCTTTTCATTTCTTGATTAGGGAGTGCAGTTGTTGTTGTTGTTGTTGTTCTTTTTCATTCTTGTCTGATTCTTTGTGACCACATTTAGTATTTTCTTGGCAGAGATAGTAGAATCATTTGCTATTTCCTTCTCCAGCTCATTTCATAGCTGAGGAAACTGAGACAAACAAGGTTAAGTTATTTGTGCTAAGTCACACAGCTAATAAAATGTTTGAGGCCGGATTTGAATTCAGGAAGGCAACTTTTCCTGACTTCAAGCTCTAGCACTCTGTCCACTGTACCACCTAGCTGTCTCACACTATAAGTTCTTTCCAATAAGAGTCTATTTTGGGAGGCATAACTATGCCACAAAATTGAAACAAAATTGGTTTAGAAATTCAGTTCAGCCAAACAGCAAGGTACCATGACCTTCATTACAGCCCTGCAGTGAGATCCCATGCCACCAATACAAGAAGCTTGGGACAGTGTCACTCCTACCCTAGGAGTAGAGCACAACTTTAACATAAAGCTAAAAGTCAAAATAAGCAAAAAACAAACCAAAAACAAAAACAAAACAAAAAAAACTTGACTTGACCATACAAAGCTATTATGGTGACAGGGAAGATCAAAACACAAACTTAGAAAAGAACAAGGATGTCAAAATAGCTCATATGTGAAGCCTCACATAAAAAACATAAATTTGTTTCATGCCCAAAAAGAACTTCTGAAGAATTAAAAAAGGATTTTAAAAATCAAATGAAAGAGGTAGAGGGGAAAAAAAATAATGGAAATGAAATGAGAGCAATGAAAGAAAACCAGGGGAAAAAATAAATGACTTAATAAAGGAAACACAAGAATGGAAAATAAAAGATTTATCAAAACAAATTACTGAAGAGAAATTTAGTCTAGATAATTTTTTCCAATGATGGAGACACTTTAATTATACCAATCATTGTCCATATATTCACAAACTTAAGCATTCCATCCATTTGACATGTGTATTAACAGATGCTATCTAAAGATAATGGCAAAATATGAAAGTGCCAATGATATGAATATTAAACATGACAAGCACTTATGAGGTTAAAAAGAAAATGTTAATTGAAAAGGGTGATTGAGTATCAATAGTGGATAGTATAGATTTTTCGTTGATGAAAAAATTCATAGAAATCTTTATTTTTCTTATATTTGAATTTGCAAAATAGTCAATCTCAATTCATTTCTTTTTCTTTTCTTTTCTTGGATGGGGGAAGGAAAGGAGATTGGTGTTAAGTGACTTGCCCAAGGCCACACAGCTTCTAAGTTTGTCAAGTGTTGGAGGCAGAATTTGAACTCAAGTCCTCTGGCTCAGGTCAATATAATGCCATGCATGAGCAGCTTCCCAAAAGAATGCTACTATGAACAGCTTTTAAATTTCTGATTACACAGTATAGTGAACACTCCATTTATTCCATAACAAGTCAAGGCAAAATTTCTCAGAAAATCAAGGTACAGTATAATATTCACAACATTATATCTTATCACGGAAAATCACTATGTAGTGTTCACAACAGCTTAACATTAGAATGGATGCAAAGTTTTCACTACGGTTGCCACAATACTTAGAACAAAGAACAAAAGCATTATCATCTGATTTCCCTAAGGGAGAAACCCTCCTTACTTAATCATTCAGTCATTTCACAATACGATAATCAATCTTCCATTCATTGGGCAATCATAGATTAAATTAATCAGCCCCTTATCTAGCAATTAGTCACTAAGTGTCATTAATCACTAAATACAATCATTAGAAAATTATACAAACCCTCCACCCCTTGGTGTCTAGTAAACTTTAATTTCATCATGCATCCAAGGGGAGGCCTTTTCTTCATCTTTACTCAAGATGGTCTCTCAAATTCCCTGGATCTCCTTTCATGGTCCCAGCTCCTACCTGAATCCACTAAACAGTCACCTGGATTCAGAGGCAGACAGCTCCCAGTTCCTTGTCCAGTCCTCCAGACAGTTCCTGGAACACAGTGAAGTTCACAGGGTCCAACACGTCTCAAAATCTTCGCAACTTCTATTACCGAGAACTCAAGGATGAACCAAGCCACAAACAAACAAAGCCTTATCCCGGTCATGCTTCTTCAGTCTTCCAGCAGTTCAACTGGCCCTAGGACTCAGGAGGAATCCAGGAAGCAACAGCCACTTCAGCCTTCCAGGAGGCCCCAGCCACTTTGGTCTTCTAGGAGTCAGCAGAAACACTTCTTTCACCAGAAGCAAAAATTCTCGATTCAGTCTATCTGTCCTCTGGAGCTCTTCTTAACTATACACATACACATTGGCTTCTTTTCTCATCCAACCCCTTCCTGTTATGTCAGCAACAGGAGACAGAGTTCACACCTTCTTTTTCTTTAACAGAAGTATTTAACCCTTGCTAAATTAATTACCATTACAGGCCAGTGCTCTATATACTGTAGCACCTAGCTGTCCTTCAATTCATTTCTACCACCACAACCTCAGAAATATTTCATTTACCATAAAATCCCTGGTGACCTAATCTAGTAAATATTCCAGAAGAATTTTCCATTGCAAGATGAAGTATCCATTCAAACCACTTATTTTTGCTTGCATTTCCAAAAGTATCTAAAGTCTTATTGAATGTTTCTGTGGACCTTTGGATTTTATTCTATTGGGATTTTAAAAGACATATCTCTTGAGTGGCAAAGTGAAATTGTAAAGACTAGTTAGAGAAATGCTGAATTTTTGGAGAAAAGTCCTGCAGTTTCTTGCAGTGTCATGTTGTTCAGTATATGCCCATGAGTAGTCAGCCATCCAAAGAGAGGCTGACTTACTGCATGCTCTAAAATATCATTATACTTAAATTGCAAATACCTAAGAGTTCTTGTCTCTATGTGTTTATTTATGTGCATTTTTGTAATCTTAATGCACTTGGATTTACACAAAGAACTGATTAGCAATAATATGAGTTATGCATGTACATAAGTTATTATTCTTTTATGTACTTGGGGTTACTCCTTTCAATGCATCCAACAGTCACAAATGCATTAAAAAAAAAACAAGACTTTTTTTTTTTATCTTCCTCTCAGCAATAGTCAAAAAGAAATTGAGAACTGAGAAAACTGGAATGAAAACTTTAGAATCAATGAGATCTTTCTTATACTCACCATTTGAGTTTACCACTTCTTTTTTTCTCTCCATTTCTCTCCATTATCCTCTTCCTTTCCCCACAGTTTAAAGTATTTCAGTTGCCTTTCTTTTTGGAATTGGGAAGGGGAGGCATAGCTTGTAATAATAAAGGACGACAGATAACACTGTTGGCCATGAATAGTTATTTATACTGCTGGACCCTTCCTTGTAGATTAACTTTTCCCTCAGGATTCAAGATTTCATTTCTCATTTCCTTATCCTCCATCTTTAGCTTTCTTCCCTCTTGTCCAATTAACCCTGTATAGAACCTTCTTTGACCAAATGTGTTACTCCCACTTCTCACAGAAGTCTAGAAACTCATGTTACTATATCTGAATTGAGGAAGCCGTAGAATATGAGATCTATCTTTAAATGCCACTGTATCTTCTTTAATATGAGTGGAGATACTTACAACTAAGATGATAAAGATCTCAAAATTTCTACACAAGGACTTGAGTTGAACAAGCAACAGCTACAAATTATTTCTTGAATATAAATATGATTATGATAATTTTACTTCCTAATTTAATCTTGAATAAAACCCAAATCAGTTTTTGAGGGGGAGTTTATTTTTACATCTAGTAATAAAAACATAACTGAACCATCAATTATGCAGGATATCACAACAGTCTTGGTTTGAAGTTTTATGGGCTATTAAAATTCCATTAAATCTGTAATTTCTAAGACCATTTATATTTCTGTTTGAATCAAAACTAAAAGTTTATATCTTCTAAAGTGATTGACCAAGATAAACAAGCAAATCATTAAATTATTAGATAAACTGATACTGTATTTTGCCCAAGTAATACTTTCCATTTGTTTTTATGTGAAAGTGCTGGTCATTTGAGGGATGTGAGAGGGATATTGGGAGTCCCTCATTCTTTGCATAATTATGACCATTGCTACAAAGATAGAAGGCAATGACAAAAATACCTTGTTGAATGAAAAAAAAAATTAAAAATGACAATGAAGGATTGTTGTATCACTTGCAAGTAAAACATAAGAAATTCTGAATCAAATGAGAGAAAAGAAACACAAAAGGTTCATGAATATAGAACCAAAATTGACCTCAGGGATCATTTAGTCCAAATTTTTTTAATTTTATAGATGATAAATTTGAAACCCAGGGAAGTTAAGTGACCTGCCCAAAGTCATACAAGTAGTTATTAGATGTGGCAAGATCTTAACCTCATTCTCTAATTTCCTGTCCAGCTTTTGTGCAAATACACTCACAATTTACTTTGTTATCATGTACATCCAGAAAAAGCAAGAAATGATGGACCCAGTAGCAAAAAGAAGAATGTGAATAGTCTTGGAAATTTACCAATGCTCTCTCTTATCATTTTATTCTCACTTATACGGATCATAAACACCTCAAGGGCAAAGAACAATTATTCAAGTAATATTTTATACTACACGTAGTACTGAGTTGAGTATTAAATACACATTGATTGATTTTAAAAGCATCTAATGAAGTCTTATTCTAAAGACTCATTATAAAGTAGATTCTACAAGCCTATGACAGAAATGGATTAAAAAAAAAAAAAAGCTCTAACTGGTCTTCTCAAGGTGTAACATCTTCTAATATGGACACAGGAACGGACTACTCATTGAAATGTATAAAATCAACCCCACAGTTAATAAACATCATAACTTCTGGGAGGCCATATGCTAGATTACAATTTGTCTTAGCAGAAGAAATACTGACACAACTGTGACTCATTACTAGGTTGATATACTGTAAGGAACACTATTACTTGAGGCAAATAGGAACAAAAATAATATTGATAAATACAATTCATATCTACTCATAAAATTTGCTAACACTGTCATTCTTCTACAAAAAGTAGAAAAAAATTGGTAAAAATCAATTTTAGAAATAAAAATAAATCAGTTTAAGAGATAAAAGTTTTTTATTTTTTATTTTTTATTTTTTTTCCCTATCCATTCTCTAATTGTAGTAGCAAGCACCCTAGCACACCCAGGATGACCTGCTAACACAGTTTCTTTGATGACTAGGAGAGCACAAACCTCTGAGTAATCAGAGGGGTTTTAACAAACAGCTACTCAGGGTCTCACCCAGGGACTCAAAAAGTCCTTCTCATAAGCAAACCCGCAAAGCAAAATTCCAAACTCCCAGTATAGGTATAGTTTTCAACTAACAGACTCAGATCCAGAAGGCATCACAATCCATGTGACTCAGTGCCTAATTAGTTCAGTATTAAAAGATGTGAAAGCCTTCCTGCAAGCAAGCTTCCCTCTAAGCAAGCTCCTTCTTAGGCAAGTTCCTCCCCAAATGGGCTCTATATGACTCAGGATATATTAGAGCTGTGAAAGAAGCAAGACATCCCTGATGGAAATTCCTGTGTACTTTTAGACCTGGCAACATGGCTCCTGTTCCAAGGGGAGAAGGGACACATGTTGTCACATAGGCCTATTAATGGACAGGGAATATCTTCCTATACCATTAACATTACACCAATAAAGATTAAAATGGGTTAGAAAAATGAATATAAAAATGACAAAATAGTCAAAGAATAGACAGCAAGGGAAAGCAAAATAATTAATTTCAGATTAATCAAATTTGCATAGTAAATACCTCGAAAGAATTGATCATGGATCTGGTCAACTAAAATAAAAGAAGATGAGGGTTGTCATTCTCCCCATTCACTTTTCAAAATCCCGAATTAGGTAGATAATTATCAAATATACATATATATTTAAACTAACTTTGTAGCAAGAGTTTTCCAACATTTAGTTCCCACAGTCCTCTTACGGGGCCTCAAAGCTTACAGTATACAACTTTATAGCACCGCCTCTCAGAGAGAAATAGAGAATTTTCAAGATAAGTAGAAGCTTGTTTGAGTGTGTGTGTGTGTGTGTGTGTCTGTACATTTCTAAAATAGATAAATTCTTCCCATATCTTGAATCCCTCTAGTTAAATAGACAAATTGACAAATTGACAAAGTCAATAGGCAACAGCAATAAAAAATGAGGTCAAGATGGGAAGAATCTAGAAAGAAGTAGTTGATAATGTGTTGATAATGATAACAGTAGAGTAGGGTGGTTGCTCTGGATTCAGCAGTACCTTTGCAATTTTCAGGTGAGCCACTACTTGGAAAACTATTGCTTTTTCTAGCATATATCAATGGCCTTATTATACACATTGGTCATACTACATTTGAAGGTAAGCAATATAAGGCACTTAACCCTGTTTGTCTCAGTTTCTCATGTGTAAAATGAGCTAGAGAGCAAAATGGCAAACCATTCCAGCGCCTATGCCAAGAAAATGGGGTCATGGAAACTCCGACACGACTGAAAAAAGACCAACAACAACAAAGATAAGGCCAATATAAGCTTCTTCTTTGATGTAAAATAGGTTTAAAATACTAAATTCTTTACTAATGTTTGTAAATATGAAATTGAATCCATTTCAAAAACATGTCTGGGAGCATGAACGCTATATGGAATAGTTAGGAACAATTCCCTTATTTAAAAATTATGCAAATAAAAAGATCAAAACAAAACAATCCATTGCTACTGCCACCATCAGCACTGCCATCATCGTCATATAACATCTCTTTGTGTAGTGTTTTAAGTTTTATGTGGACTTTACTCTAAAACAATTCCATGAGGCAGTGCAAGTATTATTACTCCACTTAAAGATGAGGAAACTGACAATGAAAAAGGTTAAGGTATTTGCATATGGTGACATAATCAGTAAATGTCAAAACCAGGGTTTTGATATGATGCTCACAATCTTTCTCCTTTCAACTTTGTTATATGCTTAAAATTGTTCAGGGGCAATAGATAATTTTCTTTGTTGGTTTCAGTATGGGTTTCAAATACCTCCACCCAAAGAATTTTCTGACCCAGAAGGACATGGTTTAGAATAAAGCACACTGAGCTCACAAACAGAAGACCTTAATGTGATTTCTGATCACCATTTTCAAGCTGTGAGACCCTGGACGATTTACCACACATCTCTCAGTCTGTCTCTCTTCCACTGTAAAATAATGGGTTTGCTCTGAATGGCTTTTGTGGTGTTTAAGGGATATGGTTGAATGATTTTGTAATCTTTCTATGCCAAGTAATTGCCATGATAAGGGGAAACAACTCTTGGTATAAAATCAATGCTGTGGATGAGAAAGGAAGGTAAGAGGCAGCCTTTCTGCCTACCTATAGGTCTTCCCATAGAGAGCTTTTCTTAAAATCAGGGAGACTTTGTTTTCAGGTCTGTTGCTTGATATATTGACTGTGTTGTGGGAAGAGTAATGAACTTGGAGCTCTGAACTTATAGTCACAAGGAATGAATTTGTGTGCTAATTCAACTACTGATTACCTACTGTTTAATTGCATTCATTTCTCTTTGAAATACTCCATCTTACATATCTAATCACAAAAATATTTACATATTATTGAGTTTTGTTTTTAAGGAAAAAAGTTGGCTAATATATAAGTTAAAATCTATAGGAAAATCAGTAATAAATATAACATGCTATCATAAATAATCAAGAACTTCAAAAAATTGAAATATAATGATTTGTTTTTAACAAGAAATTAGATAATTAAATGCATTGATTTACAGTAGAGATGATGGTTTATTTTATTGGCTGTCATAAGGCACAATTTTCTAAATGGAATTTTTAAATGTGAATATGATGAAATCAAATACACTGGATTACACATATCAAATAAGCTTTGATAATTCAATCAAAATTAACCTGAATCCAAATATTAATCTGATTTAAAATGACTTTTAAAATGGAATTGCCTCACTTATTAGTGTAGGTGAAAGTACCTGTCATAAGAATAGATTTTACCCTAAGGAAACTTTATTGTCTCCATTCACTGATGATAATTATACAATTTAATATTTTATCAACATAATAAAATTTCCCTTGTCTTTACTTAAGGATGTTTAAGAGATACTGCTACAAAGAAGCATTTCAGCTTTTAGCAACTACAATAAGTAAATTGAAATAAATATCTTCACTTAGGAACTGAAAATGTAAGTATAAGCCAAGGGCTATTAACAGAAAACTGCCAGGTTACAGAGAGCTTGCATTTGCAGAATTATTCATGGATTTTCAAAACCATTACTATTGTTAGCTCTAACAGAAGCAAAGACTAAGAAGGAAATATGCAGGACTGCCTCGTGTTTCAAAAATCACTGAAAAATTTTCTTAATCGCATAACAAAGGTCATCTAACAGATTCAGAACGTGTTGATTCTGTTCGTCATATGCTGTAAATAAATTGACACATAAATTACTAATAGAATTATAGAGTTTTCTACATACTTTTTCTAGTCCCTTAGATTTTTGTAATGGAAGAGGCTTGAGAAACGTAACTCTTGCATTTGACAGTTGAAGAACCTGAGGCCAATTTTTCTACTCCCCCTTTCCTCCCCATACATATTCTATGATCTAGCAACACTAGTCTCCTTGTTATTTGTTTCACTGGTAGTCTCTCATCAATTATCAACTAAATTCCAATCTTCCTCGAGTTTCTTTTTTTTTTCCAGTCCTTCTTATTCTTAATACCTTCCCTCTAAGATTATCTTCAGCTTATCTTGTCTATAAACATTTTTATGCAGAGTTGCTTGCATGTAGGATACTAGCTTCTTGAGAACAGAGATTTCTCCAACTCCCCATCCCCATGCATCTCCAGACCTTAGCATACAGTAGACAGTTAATAAATGCTTGTTCAATGACTGATGTGCTTGAAGTCACTTAGGCAGCTAACCAGTTAACAGGCCTCTTTTAAAGTGTGTTGACATTTTGATTATAAATAACACAAAACTAGTCTCTCAATTTTAGAGGGCTAATCAGATATCTATACCAAACCTTTTCAGATAATTTTTAAAATGTTTTTTGGTTTGCTTTTTATAATATTTAATCTGTTCTTTAGAGACATAGAAAATATTTTTTACCTTGCTCTCCAGAAAAGAAGACAGGATCCTTGTTTCTTGTTTGTTTTTCATATTGCAGATACCCCCTAGAGGTATCCAGGGATATGTCACAGTATGCCAGTGATGTGTATTGAAAAAAAAAAGGGCTAACAGGGGAAAGCAAGGAAATAGATAACAAGAAGAAGCTGACTGGAAAAGAACAGGTTGTGGATAATTAAAGATAATTTAAATAATGTAATTAATAATAATTAAATTAAGTAAAGTAATTAATAATAAATGAGAATAATAAAAATAAATAAAATTTAAATAATATAAATAAATAATAAATAAAGATAATGAAAGTGTTATAGGATAGACAGACCTCCTACCACTGTTAGAGTGGTACCTGCATTTATTGTTCTCAGGTTAAATCCCTTTCTTTTTCTTTTCTTTTACAATCCTCAGGGACATAGCCTGATTGGTTGTCTCTTTTACAGCTTATCTTCTACTGTATTTTTCACTAGATTGCACTTCAGTTTTCTCCACAAGTCTCACCAACCTCTTCATTCTGAAATATCACAGCAGGCTGGAAACTCACATCTTGGAAATATCCTGCACCCTTCTATTTCCCTTCTTTTGATTGGCTGCTTTTCTCCCAGATCCTCCATTTAAGGAGAGTTCTCACTCAGTATTGACATCTCATGAATCCTCATCATGATTTAACACAAATTCCTTTCCATCATTTCCCTTTTCCATCTACCTTCCTTTCTCCTCCCCATTGCTTCTGCTTCCTTTTTATTGTTGCTCACCTAATAAGAATATAAACTCCTTTAGGTCAGGCATGTCTTTCTGCTAGAATATATACAGAACTTGGTATGGTACTGAGCATATAGTAAGCACTTCATGAGCGTGTTGAGTGATTGAATGACTGAAACCCTTCTTTTGTATAATAATCATCAACTCCCAGGTCTACCATGCTTAACTTTTAACACAAGTTTCTCTCTCTGGGGAAAAAAAAAAAGTGATCCTTTCTCTGAAATATTTCTATGCTGCAAGTTACAGGGATATAGAGAAGTTGTAAAAAGTATATCTACTTTGCTGAGTTCTAAGATTGTATTCTTTATTCTATATATTCAATTCTTCATTGGCTTCTGTGTGATATTTATTTTTACTTCTTTGTAGATGGTTTATATCATGTCTTACTGCCATATAGAAATTCCAGTGTACTATTGGTATTAAAGACCTCTGAATTCAAAGGAAGTAGGGGGCTTTAAAAGAGCTTTACTTGTTCCAAAAAGCAATCCTACATGCTTTTCTTCTCATCTTAAACTGTGTCCCTAACTCATTGTCCTTTTAGACCATATCTCTCAGACACACATACTGATAGAAAAACTCTATAGTTTCTCCATCCAAAAGCATGTTGTAAACTTGGCACCAGACATGCTTCTACTTCATCTTTCCTGTAAGGATGGTCAGGAAAAATTCCTTTGAGTGATTACAGATCTCTGTCACAAAGTTTTGCAATATTCTAGGATTTGGTGCAATCAGCACAATGCCATTCACCAACAGAAACAACTGAAAGATCATACCATCTATAAAAAGCTCTTTTTCAACTTGTACCATACACTAGATCTCCTCCTTCATACTAATCAACACCTCTGCTGAACATTCATCTGCCAGTTTAATTCCTTATCATATCTATATGATCTGAAGAACATGCAACAGTTCTTATATGTGATATTTTTTTTCTGCTAAAGAAAACGTTTTATTGTAATCAATGAAAATAAAAACAGTGAGCTCTTATATCTTCTATATCTTTCAATTTAACAGGAAAATAATAAATATGTGCTTCATTGTTGAATATCAATCACAAGAAACTCCTGATACCCTGCTAATTCTTTCATTGAGAATGAACTTGATTTATGTATAGATTATGCTTTTAAAATTTATGAGTATGAAGGAGAAAAAACATATATGTAAGCAGTAATTATTGATGTTCTCTCAGTAATTTTTAATATCAGTAGAATTGTGATTTCTTCTTATTTTTGTTGCATATACCCCCTCTTTAGATATTTTCTGTATCATTTCCTCAACAACCTCACATTAATCTCAACTCAAGCATTATCTATCTTTATTTCATTTAATTGATGATATTTCCCATAATTGTTTTCTTTCTTGCTATTTCTAACCTCCTTTAGAAGCATATTCAGGATTTCATGTTGTCATTCCAGTTTGGCCATTTCATTGACCTTGATTTAAAAAGTGCTTTATATATTTTTCTTATTTTCTCCATTTTTAAGAAATTTTCTTCCATTTTTGCCTTCCATAATCTGTATCCTTAAATGTCCTTGGGATAACATTGCTTGTTTGGATGTTTCACCAAATTTTATTTTTCAAAGCATTTTTAAAAATATATTCTGCTTCTGTGTGTACTTTATGATACAATGGTAATAACTGTTTATCATTATTAATAAAATTTTATGAATATTTACTTTATAATCTATTATTGCCTTTGGCAAATATCTCTGTTTGATGAGTAAGTGGGATGTTTTCTGAGATGCTTTCTGGGTTCTTTTTTTTTTTTTTTACCATTATTATGATAATTAAATTACCTTGGTTAAGTTGTAGAAAAAATACAGTTCGTTTCTATGTCATTTCTATAGTCTATTCCTTATTTTAATTGTCAACTATTTGTTTAAATAGTTTAAGTTTAAGTTGTTCCAATTACACATCATACTTTTTTCTCATTTTTCTGGTTTTTCTAATACTGATCTTAAGTTATATAAATTTATATCTCAATGTACACAGCTTGATCAAAACCATCTCTGAAATATTTTTTCTCTTAGGATATAATCTATTTTAATATTTATGGTGTTATCTGCTGTTTACTATGCCCATCTTTTCCTATTATACAAAGGTATAAAGCTTCTTCGTAATCTGTACATCTTCAGCCTCTTTCACTCCTTTCTTAACCAAGCTTTCTCATATATTTCTCCTCATCCTCATCTATAAATGGAATTCAAGAAGTATCAAAGTGTATATTGACTTAACTTGATGGATCTTATCAGACTATTTGCAGAATTTCTGTGTCATGTAATCCTTACCAATTGATTTGTCATATAAGCTGGAAAGATTTTTTATGATCATCTTTTTGCAGACATCATTGGCATTACATTATAGGACAAATAAATGTATTATGAAATAATGTTTCTTGTTTCCTTTTGTCATATAATAAAAACCACTCTGTCTGTCTTTTTTGACCTCCCTGCAAAGTACCTGTAAGCATCTTTCCATGTAACTGCAATTTTCTCCTTCCTTCTAGTTATGTTTATAGAAAAAAGTACTAAAATAGATATTATTTAGCTCTTCCAGAAATACATACACTTGACCTTTGAATGAGTATTGCAGGCATTCAGTAAACACTTATTAAGCACTTACTGTGTCAAATTCAATTCAATAAGCATTTATTAAGTGCCTACTATTTTCTAGGCACTACACTAAGTGTTGGAGGTACAAAAAGAGGCAAAAAGTGCACTAAGGAGACAAATAAAAGTAAATGAGAGCATAATGAAGGAGCCAACTTGCAAAAAATAATTTACATTTACAAGGTACATAGAGGATAAATTTGAAATAATCATTAACATAGAGGAAACATTAGAACTAAAGATGACAGATAAAAGGTTGTTGTAGTAAGCTTAATTTTAACTGGCATTTGAAGTAAGTCAGGGAAGTCCTGAAAGGGGAAGGATTCCAGGCAGAGGCTACAGTCAGTGAAAATGCTGAAAGTCCGGAGACAGAATGTCTTGTTCATGAAAGCAGGGAGGCCAGTGCCAAACTCAAGTCCATTTGGAACTCCTATGATGGTACTGTTACTTCTTTGAGCCACAACTCAAATTAAAAATTCATTTGTGGAGCACTAATAATGGACAGATGCTGATTTCAAAAATTGATAAATATTGTCTGGCTTAGATGATCAGTTCTGTCTATTTCCTCAGTGTTTATCTAAATACTCATCTGGAGAAGCAATGTGATATCAAAAAAATCATTTAATAAATAAAAATATATTGGTTATGGAGATTAGATAACTGAGTTCAAACTCTTTCAGTAATACTTGCTGCATGACCTCAAGCAAGGCAAGGAACCTCTATTTCCTAATTTGTAAAATGGGGAGAATTGCTTATACAGTGTTTCTCAATGTTTCTGTAAATCTTATTTTTCTGACTTTTTTTTTAAATTGCATGTAAAGATAATTATCAACATTCATTTTATGAGATTTTTGGGTTCCAAGTTTTTCCTCCCTTCCCTCCCTCCCCTCCTCAAGATGGCAAGTAATCTTATATGGGCTATACATGTAAAATCCTATTAATCATATTTCCACATTGGGCATGTGTAATGCCAAGCAAAGGCAACTTCCAAGGTTCGGATTACCACCATAGCAAACCCCATTTATTCAGCAAACATTCACAGAACAGAAAAAGTCAAAATACAGTGTAACTTGTTCCTTTAGCAAGGAAGTTCTCAATTCAATCCAGGTACTACTCACCCCTAGACAGTACATTCATTTAGTCAGTCAAAGCCTCTTCTCAAATGGAGATTAGTCTCCAATCCTAAACAAAGTACATTCATTTGGTCAATCACAAAGCACACACACACACACACACACACACACACACAAACAAAACTCAAAGGATTCCCAACCCTGAATCTCAAAAGGGGCAGGAGAACACAAAAGGCCATCCACCCTTAAGTTACAACAA
This sequence comes from Pseudochirops corinnae, assembly GCA_028646515.1. Taxonomy (NCBI): domain Eukaryota; kingdom Metazoa; phylum Chordata; class Mammalia; order Diprotodontia; family Pseudocheiridae; genus Pseudochirops; species Pseudochirops corinnae. The sequence goes on from CM053588.1 coordinate 272,548,052, forward strand.
GGTTAAGCTCAGCATTGAATACCTAAGGAAAGGGCCTTCTTTCATCTTCACTCCAGGCAAGCCCTGAGCAATCTCAGTTCCTGGGGAGACAAGGCTCAACAAAGCCATAGCCAGTGCCCTCCTCAAGTCACTCTCTGCCTGTAGAACAGTAACAGGACCCCTGAAAACATCAGTAAGGGCCTCTTCCATGATTTCTGTGCAGGTACCTCAAGAAAATTCTCCTTCAGGGCTTCCGAACCAAAAGCCAGGTTCCAGGACCTCTACAACAGCAGCACTGTCCTTCATCAGCAGGTGAATCTGGCAAAACAACATCAAAACAGACAGAAAAAATATTGGCATCACAGCCATGCCTCCTCAGTTCTTGGCAGTTCCAGGTGGCAGTTCTCAAAAGTCCTGGGCAGTTCCAATGGGCTCTTAGCAGTCTTTCTCTCAGCATCTCAGGCTCCATGATACTTGATACTGCTCTCTCAAAGTCCTTCTGGCCTTCTCTAGGCTTGGGCCTCTCCCCCAGTTCACAGCTCCTCCCAGTTTAGCGCTCTTTCTTCACATCAACAAGTCCATCCCACAATTGGAATTCACAAGCTCGGGGTTTTAACACTCAACCCCAAAATCAAGCCAATACGGAGGCATCTCCAAATTCCATTACCAATACAGCATGTTGTGAAGGAAGAAGAGAACAAAAGGAAAAACCCATGAGAAAATAAAACAACACATTAAAATAGCGTGTTTTGATTTGCATTCTGACATCGTAGTTCTTATTCTTATTTACATTATGAGTCTTTTGTAAATGTCTTGGATCATTGTATAGCTGAAAAGAGCCAAGGATATCACAGTTGATTATCAGACACTGTTACTATTACATTGTACAATATTTTCTTGGTTCTACTCATTTTATTCAGCATCATTTCATGTAAGTCCAGGTTTTTTCTAAAATCCACCTGCTCATCATTTTTTATAGCATAATAGTATTCTATAACATTTCTTTAACAAAACTTGTTTAGGCATTCCCCAATTTATAGGCATCACCTCAACATTAATTGCATTGCCACTATAAAAAGAGTTGCTACAAATACTTTTTAATACATGTGAGTTCTTTTCCCTTTTTATGATCTCTTTGGGATACATACCTAGTATTGATGAGTCAAGGGGTATCCACAGTTTTATATCACTTTGTGCATAGTTCAAAATTATTCCCCAGAATGGTTGGATCAGTTCATAACTCCAGCAGCAATGCAATAGTGTTCCACTTTTCCCATACAACAAATTTGTCATTTTCCTTTTCTGCAATAATAGCCAATCAGACAGCTGTGAGGTGGTACCTCAGAGCTGTTTTAATTTTCTTTGCTCTAATCAATAGTGGTCTAGAGATTTTTTCATACAAGTATAGATAGCTTTGGTTTCTTCATCTGAAAACTGCCTATTCATATATTTTGACCATTTATAAACTGGGGAATGTCTTGTAGCCATATGTATTTCTGTCAGTTCTCTATATAATTGAGAAATGAGGTTCTTATCAGAAGCACTTCTGTAAATTTCCCCAAACTTTCTGCTTTCCTTCTAATCATGGCTTTATTGCTTTTGTTTGTGCGAAATTTTTAACACAATCAAAATTATCTATTTGAATCTTGTAATGCTGTCCATCTCTAGATTAGTCATAATTTTGCCTTCTCCAAAGATCTGATAATTAAAATGGTCAATGCTCTCTCAATTTACCCATGAAATCATGTTTTCTGTCTAAATCTTATACTTATTTTGACCTTATCCTGCTATGCTGTGTGTGATGTTGGTCTATACCCAGTTTCTACTAATTTATTTTCCAATTTTAATAGCAGTTTTCAGGGGATTTTTGTATCTAATAATTAGGTCTTGTCACAAAAGCTTGGATCTTTGGGTTTATCAAACACAAGATTACTCTGATCATTTAACATTGTATTATATGTTTAATCTCTTTCACTGATCCACAATTTTATTTCTTAGCCATTGCCAGATTGTTTTGATTGTTCCCCATGTATAATACAGTTTGAGATCTGATAGAGTTAGGCCACTGTAATGGTAATGGTAATTTGAAGATCTTCTCTTCCCCTAAATAAGGTTAAGGGAATTTGAAGGCCTTTTCTGATTTGAAGATCTTCCTTGCCCAGAAATAGAATGCAATCACATGGAGCCTGTGGTGGGAGGACTTTGCTGAAGGGTGGAGCAGAGCCCACAGCAAGCTGCCAGTTAGATTAGTTAGAGATCAAGGGAGGAGAGGACACAACCCAGGCAGACAGCTAGGCTTCTGAGTGTTGGTTTGTGGGAAATCTAAAGGATGGTGTGGCTCTCTATGGTGTTATGGTGTATTAACTTCTTTGCTACCATGATGGATTCAGCCTTTAGGTTTTGGGATTAAATTTTCTGGTATCTGAATAAATATTTTGCTTTTGTCTTCCATATGGAGAGTCTGTTATATTTTATGACTGAGCACTATGACAGCATATTCACAGTCACCATGAACACTATGAATATTGTGTTGGAGCAATAGCCACCTTCTTTCATATTATGTTTTCATTAATTCTTTTGACATTCTTGTCCTTTTGTTCCTCCAAAGAATTGTTATTTTTTTTAGCTCTATAAAATATTTTATTGGTTTGATATGACACTGAATAAGTAAGTTAATTTAGGTAGAACTGTCATTTTTAAAATTATAAAACTTGACCTACCTATGAGCAGTTAACAGTTTTCCAGTTGTTTAGAGCTAATTCATCATACTTTCTTAATAAATGTACTATAAATATTCCTAACAAATTTCAATCCTTGGATATTAGACCAAATTCAAAGAAAAATAAAATACATATCTGAATTATTATGATTTTAAAATATGCATTTTTTAAACTAAGGAAACACTTAAGGAACTGATAATCATTTTAGACAATGATATATAAATATATCCTCTTCAATTTAATGTATATTAACCCTGAAACATTTGCAGTCATATACTGAGATATCTACTCCTCTGCTTATTTTCCATAGCCAAGCAGTTGGTCAGAGTTGTGGCAGGCTAACCTAGAAGACCTAGCTCAGTATAATGAAAGGCTAACATAGAAGACCCATCTCAGAACAAGAAACAAAAGAAGTTACAAATTCCCTGACTCTAATTATCATTCATGTATATATAATAAATTTTAGTTACCTCATAGGAATGCTGTTAGAAATGCATTTCCTAATTGTTTAAGGATTGCATAAATATGAGATGATACTATTGTTAAATTGAAGTTGAATACAAATTGTAACATTATTAATGATAATTCAGTTATGGAAACCTTGATCATTCTGGACCATCAGTTCAGTGGAAACCTCAGCATGTTTCAGGGGAAAGAAATATGGATTTGAAATTAGGAGACTTAAGCTTGAATCCCAGATACACCACATTCTCCCTAGGCCTCTGTTTTTATTTAAATTTTATCATAAGAAAGTTTGCTTTGATCACTTTTAAGAATACTTCTAGCTCTAAATCTGTGAATCTGGGACTTCTAAAGTGCATGCCAGATCTGGAAATTCCTACGGAAACAGATTTGATTCAATCAGTAAATTCATTGTTGTGAATTTTGATTTGATTCCATTGAATAGAAACATGAAGGTAACTATGACTGATTTTAATGCCCCTAAGATATGTGTAATACCATAAAATGAAATGAGTGATGGAAGAAAAGAATTTAGTCTAAGTATTTCTTAGGCAATCTGTTAGTTCAGGTTTGTGATTACAACGTAATGAGATATTCATTGGCTACCTAACAGATGACAAAAAGGAGTTTTATTTCACTGAAACAATAGCAAGTATATAGAACTGACCACATTGTCTTCACATAGAAATACATCTGCTTGGCAGAACAGAGTATGTAAATATACATGGCAAAGAAATACAGGCATATCTAAGGGGCCCTGATTATCTCCCTAGCATCTTTTAATCATTTAGGCAACCGAGAAGCCTGGATAAGACTTTGCTCCATGGATTAATTAGGAGAGTTTCAAAGAAAAAGATAACCTTGCCATCATGGGGTAAGGTACTAAAAAGCTTAACCTAAAACACATGTTAAGACCCTAGGGAATGCCACTCCTATCACAGAGTCAAGAAGATGTGTTTTTATCTAAGGTTTTCTTATTCATAGTCTATATTGTATTAGGCAAATCCGTTAATCTTTTGAACCTCACTTTCCATAAGTATACAATGACTATATTGGACCATATAATCTCTAAGGTCTCTTCTAGGTTTTATATTCATGCATATTATATTATGATTACATTTCTAGTTAGGTATCTTTTCCAGTGCTATTCTTTGCTATAAGATCCCCAACAACTCCTTTACACTGAGATAAAAATCCCTTTTAATGAGAACATGACCTACCATTTCAGCATGAGAATTCAATTGAAGATCTATATATCTTTATGGTATCTTCCCAGAAGACCTATTTCTATATGAAGAAAATTAAGAGGGAACTTAATTTATACTAACGTGGAAAAATAGGTTAATTCTTCTAATGACTACTTATTTAGTTTGGGAAAAAAGGAAAAATCTGAAAGAATTGTATACCTAAAGGGGGGAGGGTAGAGATGCTACAGAAGAGTGGAAAAACAAAGAGGATAGGTCAAAAACACACAGCAATCCTGAGTATATTATTATTTAAGTATCATAATGACTTTTACATATGGGCATCCCGATAACTTCATGAAATGTATTTGGTATTTGAATGGCACCTGTCCTAGATTTGATGGAATAATTTCAGAAGTAGGAGAGATGATCAATCTTTCCCACACATTCCCTATCATTTAGTAGCAAATATTCTCTAAATAATCATATGCTAAGGGTTACCACCATGCTATGAAATGAAAAAGACCAACACAAAATAATCACATATCAAAGTGGAGATATGTGATTATAACCACATATAGTCCCATATCACATATAATCACATGATCAAGTCCCAAAGTGAAATTGCCTCTGAAGGTTCTCCTAAGCCTGTTACATGTTTTCCTGACTTGTCAACCCCGTGCCTAGAGAGCTAGCAACAGTAGCCTTCTACAGCAGAATGATCTGTAGCAGCACACATCTTTAGAGCAGTGAATCTCTGGTAGAGTGAGATTTGATACTGAATTTCTTTTCTTAATATGGAGAAAAGCTCCATTTCTGAATTTGTGTATCAGCAACTGACTGCTTCGTGACTGGGGCATACAAATTCTAAGGGTTCACGTGGCCAAGTCTGTGTGTATTTTACAACTCATGATTAGACTTTATACACATTAGAGATTCTTACCAGGCTGAAATCAATGACATTCGTTTTGGTGGGGGATGGAGCACAATAAGGGATGATCTATACTGAACATTTACTCAGAGTAAACCTATGTGTAGCATACACATACAGTGACCTGAGAAAGTAACAATTATATTAGAGATGGTAAACTTTCCAGTTCAAGTAACAATCAGTCTGAAAACAGAAGAAATGAAAGGAGGCAATGTATTTCTCTGGAAATAACAATATTTGTAGATAGATGACATGGGTTAGGGTTTTGACTCTGCTCCTTACTACTTCTGTAACCTGAAGTAACTTAACTTGTCTGTTCCTCAATTTTCTCATCTGTAAAAAGAGAAGGTTGGACTAATATAGTCAAGATAAAGAAAGGCAGCAAAATCTCACTCAGGTCCTTGCAAAAAAGAGGGGGAAATGATTTCTAGTAAATAAACGATGTCATGTAATGGAGTGTCACTTAAGGAAAACGATTAGCTATTAATACATAAACGAAAAGTATTACAAAGACTCTTTTTATTTAGCATGCTTCTTTTATTTCTGAAAATACTTTTCTAAATTGTGGGATACAAGAATTTTTTCAGTATAGTACAAATAATGAGTGAAACCAGTTCAACATAGAGACTTGATTCATCGTTTAGACTTACATCTGAAACCATAAATTCATTTATCAGGGGCATTTTGAGTTGCGATGTTAGTCATAGCAGTCATATTTACCAAGAAGAAAAAGATCAATGTGAGAAATTCCTTTTTGGTTCAAAAATATAATTTCTTGAGGAAAATACTTACTTGATAACAATTATATAATAGGACAATATGCTTTTTAAATTAAATCTTTTTTCAACTTTAAAGAATGATATCTAATCTGTCACTTTTGGGTAAAGATATCAGAAAGAGAGAGTCCTAGTTGAAGGATGCCAGAACAATTTCACAATATCCCTCAAAATTCTCCAATCAGTACAGCAGTTGCCATATTACATTGAACAAAGAGACTGGTGGGTTGAGTAGATAGAAAAGTTTCCTTACCATATCTCCCTGTCCCTTTCCCTTTTCAGAAAGCAAAGGCCCAAAGAGATTTATTTCAGCTAAGGAGTATGATAAATCCAAAAATATATTCCTGACCAGGTTAGGCAACAGTTGAACTCTGAGAACCAGAGAATGATAGCACAATTCTGTTCAGGGTTAATAAAAGGTAAGGAGGTGTTAAAAGGAGTTCAGTAGAGAAGAGTTCAGAGTTCAAACGAGAATAGCTTAGAAGAAGAGAAGTTGTGAACAGAAGAATTCTGTTGAAGTTGAAAGGGCAAACCTAATCTCAGCATTGGCTTCTGTGCTTCCCTTACGTGCTTCCCAGGGGAGAAGAGACCTTAATAGTCACTGGCTGAAAATAACTCTGGCTAAGAAGGCTACAGGAGAGCTTCATAATTATTGGCTGATAAATCTGATTGACAAAGCTTAAGAAAGTAGCATAGCTTTGGGTTAAGAATGCTGTCTTAGGACTGTGGCTATCCTTTTTGCAAGAGAAAGGATTACCAATTTCAGCACTAACTATAAAATTCTTAGCTAATGTTTATGACATTCTTTAAGGTTTACAAAGCATTTTATTTATATTATCACATCTGATCCTCATAAAAGACTTTTAGGTAGGTGCTATTAGTATTCTTATTTCAAAGATGACGAAACAAAGATAAAACAGTTTAAGTGACCTGTTCAACGTCACACAATAGGTGAGGCAGGTTTTGAACCCAGGTCAGAACATATGAGCAGAGAACTACAAAGCATAGAAGCCTACTAAAGAATATTATCTGTAGAGCAGATTAACCACAGTGCCCCCAGTGAATGGAAAAATTATTAAAAGAGCTGATGAATTAGCAACATCTGTTGTAGACATGATTCCTGAATATTAGATGACCCTGAAAAATATGCCATAATTGAGGGAGAGCAGGAAAGAGTAGCAGCCAAGCTAGAAGTAGCAGAGAGTAATGTCTATGGTAGAGAACAGGTCTGAAAGAGTGTAGCATGAGGAAATCAAGAGAAGACATTGGCAGGTTTGTCACATTAAAGATTTGAATTGCCCTCTCACATATATGCCTTAATAACACATGGCTCTCTGCACATACCTCTTTGAATATAGATGCATGTATGTTCACTATGGGTGTGTATTCCACACATAATTCCAATGATTAACTGCTTTACCTAAAAAAAAAAAAGTATTGTTTATTTTTTTTTTCTGAAAATGGGTTCAAAGAGTTTTGGGGTAATAACTTATTAATTTGTTTAGATCATCATTAGATTAAAACTAACTTTGATAGGAAGACTGTGTTAGGAGACGCAGCGTGGGAATATAACATAGTAGATAAGCCACTGGTAACTGGAAGTCAAGAGGATTTGGTTTCAAACACAAGTTGGTAAAAACTTGTAGGACTGAGGAAATTCTCTTATCCCTATGCCTTAGTTACTTCATTTGTAAAATGAGTAGGTTTGGCTTCGTTCATCCCTAAGATCTCCCCCAATTTGAAATCAATGAACCTATGAAGTCCTATTGAGTTTGACTAATAAATATAAATCATGTTGGTGGACTTTTAGGTCACATGATCAACAAGATGGAGGATTAGATATTTTTACAGACTCAATAATTTTTTGAAACTCTCCACTATACAATTTATTCCTAAGAGGTAAAGTAGCTCTTTGGTGAAGGTATCACCACTGCGGCAGCCACGTGGAATCAGCAGTCTTTGCCTCTCTCCTCCTGACTCACTGCTGTTCCTCTCACACAGGATGAAGTTGGTCAGGAAGCTACTCAGCCACCATGGCCATCAAAAATTCCAGCAAGACACAGCGGAGCCCCAAGTGGCCATTCACCAGGTCTGGATCACCCGCACCAGCCTCAACGTGAAATCACTGGAGAAAGTGTGTGCTGACCTAATTAGAGCAGCCAAAGAAAAGAACTTGAAAGTGAAGGAACCTGTTCGAATGCCCACTAAGACACTTCGAATCACAACTAGAAAAACTCCTTGAGGTGAAGGTTCAAAGACTTGGGATTGGTTCCAAATGAAAATCCACAAATGCCTTATTGATTTTCAGGGTCCTTCTGAAATTGTTAAACAGATCACTTCTATCAGCATTGAACCAGGTGTAGAAGTTGAAGTCACCATTGAAGATGCCTAACCAATCAGCTCTTTTAATAAATTGAATACACCTAAAAAAAAAAAAAAAAAACGAGGTAAAGTAACTGCAATAGTTTCTGCAGCATAAGATACTGGGAAATACAGCAAGGTAAATATCTGATGAATTAAAAACAAAGGGTTTTAATTTCTAACTGCTCACTCCATGCTCACTATCATCTACCATCCTCTATGTGGTATCAGGGCAGCACTGTCTGCCCTATAGCCTGTGCTTTGAGATGTACTCAGCATCTTCCTAGCTCATGTTACATAGTCTGCAACCAGACAAGGATCAGAACCTGATTCTACTTTCCCCTCACCTTTCAGGGAAAACAAGCAATAATGTCAAATCTGCCCACCCCCTTTGCAGAGATGTGGAGGTTTAAAGAGTAAAAGAATGCTTTCCTAGGCTGAATCTCAGTGCTATAGCAGAACTCAGACAATCAAAGAAAAGAGAGGAAATGAAATGGAGCACCAATGGGTGTTTGTTCGTTTGCGCCAGTCCTGAAGGGAAGAGGAATAGCATTTTATTCCAGCCACTTTTGCCCCCTCAGAAGTCACTTGGGGCAGCAACTGAGACTAGTAAAATGTGAATATTACTCCAGTGGGGAAGGAAGCTGAGACAACTTTGAGGTTGAGTACTCAAGGGATCATCAAAACGTGAGACAATAAAAAGTGAGGAAAAGGGACAAAAATGACTAAAGTTAAAAGATCTCAGTATAAAAACAACTGATTTAAAAATCTTGACAACAAGCAGATTGACAATGAAGAGAGTAAAACAAAAAAGGAAGATGTCTTCTAGGACATCCAAATTAATGCAAACATGTATGAATAATAATTGTAAGACATGGGAAACTCAATTTACATTTCATAGCAATGTGTTGTTTTTGGATGGTTCAAGGAGGAAATAAAAGTTGTGAAAGCAGAATTTATAGACTGGACAAAAGACATAATTGACTGAATAAAAAACAATCAAAAAACTTAAATCCACAGTGTCAAGTCTCTCCAAAGAAATGAAATAGAGGATAACTCTTTTGGAATACAAATAAACAGGAAAGGACATAAAAACAAGCCAGCAAATTAATAAGATGAAATTAAAACATAACTATAAGAAATAAAAGATATAATATAATAATAATTGCAACAGTTCTCAATTTACATAAATGGATCATTCTTCTGTCTTCTACATAAAGTGATTTCATATAATTTAAAATTGCCTGGGATACCACAGAAGACCAAGGCAAGGGGGAGGAGAGTAATGAGAGAGAGAGAGAGAGAGAGAGAGAGAGAGAGAGAGAGAGAGCACTATAGTGCACAAAAACAATAACCTTTTCTGCTTATTTTTGTCTCTCTGGAATGCAGATTTCTTTCTTTAGATAAATTTGAATTTATAGTATGAATTTACTTTCAGTGACTACTATTTGTAATAGAATCTTCTATGTATAGTCACATGCAAACAAAACTGAGAAAATACACATACATGCGTGCACACACACACACAAACAAATAGAAAAAAAAAAAGACTTAAGCCCCACAAATGCAGCCTGACGCCATGGAGACAGGTCCTGCTGATGCGGGCCTGCACAGGCCAGAGGCCCCCCAGACAAGGCCTGCTGATCCGCCAACCACAAGGGCACCTCTGAGGCCTATCACCACAGGGCAGGATCAGACTGAGCCAGATAAGAGACAAAGGCAGGGCCTGTGGCAGAGGCAGCAGCTACTCCCATGACTACCCATCCATAGCCTGGAAATTTAAAAACCCCCTATCTGAACTTTCAGGGACCAAGATGGCAAAGTGAACCATGGCTGCTCCAACCCACTTCCCCACCCAAAAAAATATTAATTATTGCCCCAGAGGAAAATTTTAAGTAGTAAAAGCTGAGGAACCCTAGAGGAAGAGTATGGCTAAGATTCTGCCTCAAAATGGGAAGAAAGCAGGCTACAAAGACAAAGAAAAAAACTCTGGAATCCTATCATGGTGAGAGGGAGGAATCAAACTCAGAAGGAGAGGGTATTGACTCCACACTCCCAGCTGAAGCCTTACCAGGGACTATGACCTGGTCTCAGGCACAGAAAGCATTCCTAGATGAGCTCAAAAAGAACTTTGCAATTCAGCTTAGAGAGGTAGAAGACAAAATCAACACCTCTTATAAAAACAAAATTATGAAATTAGAAAAACATTACAATGAAGAAAATAGCTCCTTAAAAAGTAAAATGTGTGAACTAAAAATGAAATCTGGGCATATGGAAAAGGAGCTTTAAAAACTAAGTAAGGAGAATAATTTGCTAAAAACTAGAATCAAAAAGTTTTATATCCCTGAATGCATACATGAAAAAATTATAGAAAATAGAGGTCAATGAATTGGGCATGCAATTGAAAAAGCTAGAAAAAGAAGAAATTGAAAATCCCCAACTGAATACTAAATTAGAAATAATAAAAACCAAAGGAGAGATTAATAGAATTGAAAGTAATAAAACTATTGAACATATAAATAAAACTAAGAGTTGGTTTTCTGAAAAAACCAATAAAATTAATAAAGCCTAGTCAATATAACAAAAAAAAAAGAAGAAAACCAAATTTTCAGTATTAAAAATGAAAAGGGTGCATGTACCTCCGATGAAAAGGAAATTAAAATAATAATTATGAATTATTTTTCCCAATTGTGTGCACATAAATTTGACAATTTTGCTGAAATGGATAAATATGTACAAAAATATAAGTTGCCCAGACAAACTGAAGAGGAAGTAAATTATTTAAATAACCCCATCTCAGTAAAAGAAATTGAACAAGCTATCAGAGAACTCCCTAGGAAAAAATTCTCAGGGCTACATAGATTGACTAGTGAATTCTATCAAACATTTAAAGATCAATTGATCCCAATACTGTACAAATTATTTGGGAAAATTGGTGAGGAAGGAGTCCTACTAAATTCTTTTTATGACACAAATATGGTACTGACACCTACATCAGGGAGAGGCAAAATGGAGAAAGAATAGATGCAAACATTTTAAATAAAATATTAGCAAAAGGACTATAGCAACTTATTGCAAGAATAATACATTTTGACCAGGCTGGATTTATTCTGGGAATGCAAGGATGGTTCAACATTAGGAAAACCATCAGTATCATTGATCATCTCAACAATAAAACTAGCAGAAACCATATGATTGTCTCAATAGATGCAGAAAAAGCTTTTGACAAAACACAACATCCATTCCTATTAAAAACACTAGAAAGTATAGGAATAAATGGAGTTTTCCTTAGAATAATAGCTAGCATCTACTTAAAGCCATCAGCAAGTATTATATGTAATGGGGATAAACTAGAAGCATTTCCAATGAGATCAGGGGTGAAACAAGCATGTCCACTATCACCGCTCTTATTCAATCTGGTACTAGAAATGTTAGCAGTAGCAATTAGAGAAGACAAATAAATTAAAGGAATCAAATTAGGCAAAGAAGAGATTAAGCTATCACTCTTTGCAGATGATATGATGATATACTTGGAGAATCCTAAAGAATCAAGTAAAAAATTTCTTGAGACAATAAATAAATTTAGCAAAGTTACTATATATAAAATAAAGCCACATAAATCCTGAGCATTTCTATATATTTCTAATGAAGTACAACAGCACGAGGTAGTAAGAGAAACAGCATTTAAAGTGACTGTAGACATTATAAAATATTTGGGAATCTACCTGCCAAAACAAACCCAGTACCTTTATGAACAAAACTACAGAACACTTTTCACACAAATAAAATCAGATCTAACTAATTGGAAAAACATCAATTGCTCATGGCTCGGTCGAGGTAATATAATAAAAATGTCAATTTTACTTAAATTAAATTACATATTTAGTGCCATACCAATCAATCTACCCAAAAACTACTTTATAGAAATAGAAAAAATAGTGACAAAATTCATTTGGAATAACAAGAGGTCCAGAATATCAAAGCAATTAATGAAAAGATATTCTAGGGAAGGTAGCCTAGCTATACCAGATTTTAATCTTTATTGTAAAGCAGCAGTCATCAAAACTGCTTGGTACTGTCTAAGGAATGGAGCAATGAATCAATGGAATAGATTGTGTACAAAAGATTCAGTAGTCAATGATTATAGTAATATACTCTTTGATAAGCCCACGGATCCCACTTTTTGGGATAAGAACTTACTATTTGACAAAAATCGTTGGGAAAATTGGAATATAGTATGGCAGAAACTGGGCATAGACCATCATCTAATGCCATACAATAAAGTCAAGTCTAAATGGGCCAATGATCTAGGTATAAAGGGTGAAAATGTAAGTAATCTGGGCAAGCAAGGAATAATTTACCTCTCAGATTTATGGAGTAGGGAAGACTATATGATGAAAAAGGAGTTGGAGAGCATTAGAAAATGCAAAATGGATAATCTTGATTACATTCAATTGAAAAGTTTCTGTACAAACAAAGCCAATGTAACAAAGATTAAGAGGCAAGTGGGAAATTGGGAAATAATTTTTACAACCAGTGTCTCTGATAGAGGCCTCATTTCTAAAATACACAGGGAATTAAATAAATTCTATAAGAATACAGGTCATTCCCCAATTGATAAATGGACAAAAGATATGAACAGGCAATTTTCAGAGGTAGAAATTAAAGATATTTATAAGTATATGAAAAAATGCTCTAAATCACTATTGATTTCAGAAATGCAAATCAAAACAACTTTGAGGTACCACACCTCACCAGTTAGATTGGCTAAGATGATAAAACAGAAAAATGACAAATGCTTGAGAGGATGTGGAAAAAATGGAACACTAATGCATTATTGCTTGAGCTGTGAATTGATACAACCATTCTGGAGAGCAATCTGGAACCTTGCCCAAAGGGCTATAAATAATTGCATACCCTTTCACCCAGCAATACCACTTCTGGGGTTGTATCCCAAAGTGATCATAGAAGTGGGAGGAAGACTCATATGTACAAAAATAGTTACTGCAGCTCTCTTTGTGGTGGCAAAAAACTAGAAATGAAGGGGATGTCCATCAATTGGGGAATGGCTAAACAAGTTGTGGTATATGAATGTAATGGAATACTATTGTGCTATAAGAAATGAGGAGGAGACGGTCTTCATAGTCACCTGAAGAGGCTTATAACAACTGATACTAAGTGAGAAGAGAAGAACCAGGAAAAATGTGTACACAACCACTGACACATT
>CM053588.1:272562191-272582399 GCA_028646515.1 Pseudochirops corinnae
TGAGAGAGGATTAGATTGAGAGGAGAGAGGGAGAGTCAGAATGAGGTTGAGCATCTCATGGAAGAGGCAAGAGATAATTGTTACAATAGAGGTAGAGAACAGGAAGGCAAAATGGAAAGAGTCAACCTTACTCTCACGGAATTTGGCTTAGGGAAGGAATGACATAAACTCTAAACTGGGCATCTTGCCACATAGAAGAGTAGGGGGAAGGGGGATGAGAGGTGTGGTGATGGAGGGGAGGGCAGGGTGGCAGGGAGGGCTAATGAAAGTTCACACTTCTATTGAGGAACAGGTACAGGGACAGGGTGGAGAGTGGATGGGGGGGGGACACGATGGGAAGATGGGACATGTAATCAGACTCTCACAATATGCTCACTGTGGAGAGGTTTTGTGTAATTTCACATGTTCAGCCTGTATTTGATTGCTTGTCCTTCCAGTGTGGGTGGGTGACGAGGGAGGAAGAGAAAGAATCTAGAATCTTAAGTTCTATAATCAAATGTTAAAATATATGTGTATATACATATAAAATTGTTATTATTATTATTTACTTCATCCAACTGGAACTTGAGATACACAGGCACTGTGGTAGGGAGATCCATCCTGCCCTATCGGAAAGTCAGAGGGGTGAGGGGGAAGAACATAGAATAGAAAAGATTGGGAGAGGGATTATACAATGGGATGGCTGTTTTGGGTGGTGGGTAGGGGAAAGATGGGGAGAAAAATGTGTAACTCAAAATTTCGTGTAAATGAATGATGTAAACTAAAATAAAATAAAAAAATAAAAAAAAACTAAGTCAAAAAAGAAATCAAATGAATTATTTAGTATGACATAGCTACAAAGTGGTTGAGCCGTGTAGTCTTATCAATTGAAATCTAAAATCTAATACACACACTTACCTACACATACATATACATATATAATACATATACATGTATGTATGTATGTGTGTATGTATATATATATAAATATATATATATATATATATATATATATAATTTCTAGGAGCACAGTATAGTTTAGTAAATATTTCTTCTTTTTGCTGGTTGTAGGATATGGAGTTAGTACATTAAAGCCTTTGGGCATGATAATTACATGTTGAATTTGTGTGAATGGAAAGGGATGGGATTGAAAATATGTTGAATGCTGAAAGCTGCAATATTTGAAAAAGAACTACTATTTTCTGAAAATGCTTATTATACTTACTGCTTTAAAATACACCCTTGATAGTTGTCATTATTTTGCCATCAGCTGACCAAAGGGTAGATTTAATAAAAAACTGTGGCAGTGTAGAAGATTAAATGAATCAAAGGGTCTTCCTGGGGACAGTTTTGTTGCTATTTTCTAATGATATATTTTATTGGGACTTAAACTGAATTTAAAGAGAACTCTCCTTTTATGGACTTACATAGACATCCTCAACAAGACGTATTATTTATATTTATTTTTTTTTAATAGGGAGCATCAAAAGAATATTTTTTTAGGTGAGTAAAGGAAAAAAAAAGATTACCTAAAAGTGGTTTTTTAAAATTATTATGTTGTATGTTAATAAATTTTGGATAGGGAATAAGAGATTAAGAAGTAGAAAGTAATCCCAGAGGTTTGATTAAGGATGGGGAAAGTACAAAGGAAGAGAAAAGATAGAATCTGAGGGGTAATGAGAGACTAAAAGAAAATAATGAAGTCTTTCACTAAACATTGGCACACATTTATCCCTAGTGCCTCTTTGCTTATGTACTCCTTCGTGCCCTACACATAAACAAAGCTCTCTTTTCCTACTTGGAAGAGCTCTGCACTGGATAGAGAAGGAAGGGAGGGGTAAAATGGGGTAAATTATTTCCTAAGAAGAGAAAGACCTATTACAATGAGGGGAATGATGGGAGTGTGAGTGATTGGCATTGTATGAACCTTACTCTCCCAGCATTTCCTCAAAGAGGAAATAATAAACACAATCAGTTGAATAGAGAAATGCATCTTAACTGACAGGCAAGTAAAAGTGGAGGTGATTAAGTAAAGGTGTGTGGGGGGAACGACCATAAAAGAAGACAGACTGGGGAGTGTAGCAGATAAAAGCAAAACACTCTCAAAGAAGGAAATGGTGAAAAGAAAGAGAGGACAAACAGGAGAAAAAATAGGATGGAGGGAAATACACAATTTGTACTTATAACTGTGAATATGAATGGGATAAACTCTCCCATAAAACACAAACTGATTGAGTGGATTAAAAAACAAAAAACAGAATCTTCATTTCTCAAATGCATATATACATGAATATAAACCATTGCCCAATTGATAAATGAACAAAGTATATGAACAAGCAGTTTTCAGATGAAGAAATCAAAGCTATCTATAGGTATATAAAGAAGAATAAAGAAATCATTTTTGATTACAGAAATGCAAATGAAGACAACTCAGAGATGCCACTTGTACCTCTAAGATTGGCCAATATGACAAAAATGGAAAATGATAAATGTTGGAGAGGATGTGGTAAAACGGAGATACTCATGAATTGTTGGTGGAATTGTGAACTGATCCAACCTTGCTGGAGAACAATTTGGAACTATGCCCAAAGGGGAACCAATCTGTCCATACTCTTAGATTCAGTAATGGCACCACAAGGTCTATCTCTCAAAAAGATCATTAAAAAGGGAAAAGGACCTACTTGTGCAAAAATATTTATAGCAGCCTTTTTTGTTGTGACAAAATGTTGGAAACTAAGGGGATGTCCATCAATTGGGAATGACTGAACAAACTTTGGTAAATTAATGGGATGGAATGAAATAATCAACAGGGAGATTTCAAAAAAACCCAGAAAGACTTGTACAAAGTGAGGCAAAGTGAAATAATCAGAAACAGGAAAGTATTGTACACAGTATCAACAACATTGTGTGATAATCAACTATGAATGACTCACACTTTTCTCAGTACCACAATGATCCAAGATATCTATAAAAGAATCAAAAAAGAAAATGCTATTCATATCCACTTAATAACTGGTACACTCTGAATGCAGATTGAAGCACAATCTTTTTCCTCTTTAATTATTTTTTCATGTTTTTTTTTCCTTTTGATCTGTTTCTTCTTTCACAACTATGGCTAATATGGAAATATGTTTTACATGATAGCATATGTGTAACCTATTGCTTACCATTTTAGGAAGAGGGGAAGAGAGGGAGGGAAGGAGAAAAACTTGAAACTCAAAATCTTGTAATAATGAATGCTACAAATTGTTTTCACATGAAATTGAGGGGAGGGGAAACCTATTAAAAATAAAACTTTTTTCAAAACCTGCATTTCCAGTATCTATTTCTTCCATGTAGAATGCTGTTGTTTTTTTCCTATCCAAAGCTACTGTGAATGTCAGGGATGTTTCAGTCCCTTCTCTGCCTAAACTATGAAAATTCACATTACCTCTCTGTGGCTCATCTATTGAATGAGGGGTTTATAATTTATCTGACATCACAGCATTGTTGTTAGAATGTCAAAATTTGAATGTATTAAGATTCTAAGTGGGATAAAGAGATCACAAATGGGATAACAGCTGTGAAAGCATAAATACTATATGTTTGATGGCAAATATTCAACATTTTTTTTTCTTTTTAGGATGAAGTAGTGAGATCTATGGGTATATCAGCACAGAGAACTCTTGATGAGAGCATTTTCTCTATCAATTAATATTGGTACCTGGTGCTTGGGGGCACTGATAGTTAAGTGACTTGCCCAGATCACGCAAAATCAATGTGTCCTCGTGAGTCAAGACTTGAATCCAGATCCATAGAAGAGCTTTCTATTTTCTGTTTTTTTCTGCTTCTTATGATTTTATTGGAAGAAAATTGCTGCCCACCTTTGAGCTTAACTTTTCAAACTCTGTTATTAAACCTATAGACTATATGGAATAGACATTATTTCACCTATTCCATGTGTTGGCTTTATGACTGGAAGCCAGTGAGATAGAATGGAAGAAGTACCAGATTTAGAATTCTGAGAGACCAGGACTTGATTCCTGTTTTTGTCACTTAAGAACTATGAATTTTTGGAGACTCTCTGATCCAGTGTCCTCATCTCTAAAGTGGTAATGATAATTCCTAGAGCACTTGTCACACAGAAATAGCTCAATTATCAAGTAAGATATATGCGATGACTTTTGTGAATATTAAAAAGTACATGTATACATATATGTGTTTATACACCCATATAGCACAATTTCTTATATATCTGCGTCATACAATTGCTTATATATTAGTAGATTTACATATGTAGTCTGGTTGTATTGTTACCCAACCAGTATGAATTCTCTTGCAAATAGGCAGATTATTATGCATATGTTTAATAATTATGTTAGTTTTTGGTCTATGTCATGCCATACATTCTTGATAGAGCTTCCTAACATGCTGCAAACTTGTTCTTTTGATATTTTGTAGATATAAGCGACACACGAAAGTTGTTAATTCTTTTCTTCCTTATTCTTGTTCCATATTCAATGCACTGACTTTTCTGAAGTGTTTTATACTATGTTTTGTGCTTAAGGTATCATTGGTAATGCTGAAGTGTACCTGCATACCAATTACTTAAAAGTAGGCATAAATATCAATTAAATTACAAAAAAAGAATGCTATATGGTGTCATTAAACAATCCTTTGTGTATATATGTGGGTATGTGGATCTGAATCAGCAGAAGGTGTGTTAACAAAAAAAAAAAAATGACCTAAGTTAATTTTTGAACATTTGGATAATGAGAATTGATTCACTGAAAGATGATTTTTAGCAATGACATTTCATTCTAATTTTCTTAAGTCATATTCAATAAATTATCCCTAAGTAGCACTGATTTCATGATCATCCTACAAGACTTAATGTCACCGCTTAATTAAATCTGAATCTCTTTCTAGTATCCTCTCTTTTTTATGCTATTCAAGCTGTTCTGTGCCATACAAGGGATGCAGATTTTCGGAAAATACTTTCTGTTTTGATTGGAGGGGAAATACTGGAAGCTGGGACATCCATCTATGAAACTGTTGCAATAGAGCAGGCTAGAAGTGTGTCCTAGTGTGGTGGCCATGGTAGTGAAGAAAATTTAGTCAGAGAGAATTAATAGATTTGGTGAAAGCAAAATCAATAATATTTGATGACTTATTTAGATATACAGGTGGTGGTGAAAGAGATGGAAGAACTGAGGATGTCATGTACTTATAAGTATAATACTTAATAGAATCTTAGAATTTTTGTAATTAATTCACTTTATTGATGAATAAACTAAGGTGCAAAGAGGTTAGTTGAGACATTCCAGACATGTGCCTAGTAATTCACATGACTAGGTAATGGGAAAGTCAAAAGAATAATCCACATTTCTTAATTCTACACTCTTTGTTCTTTATCCCTCATGAGCATTCTATTTAAAGAAGGATATTTGTGAAAATTATTTTCTAATATTTTTAAGCTTATGATTATTTGTCTTAAATAATAATATGATCGTTTAAGTAATATAACTTGATTTTCCTATTTTCTTCTTCTTTTTAAATTATGTGACTTTGTGAATTCTGACATCTTTGCTTCTCTTTCAGAGGCCAGCACAGCATATCTGACAGTTTACAGCCTCCTTCTCAAAATAATGTCACACTGGAAAAGGATTAGAATATGGGGTCTCATTTTTCTCATACACCAGAGCCCCAAGTCTAATTTTGCTTTTTCTACCTTTTTACTTTAACTCTTGCGCTTATCCCAGCATTGTTTATGGTTACATTCATATAATAACATGATTTTCATCCCTGACTGCTGATTTTTTCTTCTCCCTTTTATATGACACCTCTATCTTTCCATTTGTGTTAATCTGTGGCTCCATGTTTTGATGGTCTTTCCCATCTCTTCACCAGATTATGATATCCAGCTCCCATTCTTCATGTAGTAAATAGATGTTGATGTCTATACCTGTTCCTGCATGCCCAGCGAAGCTTCTAATCAGGACCATTGCTATATAGTGAAAAAACTAGTATTAGAAGCAGAGTACCTGAATTAAAGACCTGGCTCAATTACTTAATATCCAAAGCATGTGGTTTAAATTCTGTGAGTTTCATTTTCTTTATCGCTAAAATGAGAGTCAAACTAGGTGACCTCTGACTTTTCTTCTTGTACTAAATCTAGGACAAAAATAGCTTTGGCATCTTCTTTGAAAACTTTTAAGTATATTTCAAACTGAGTAGAACAGTTACACAACACAATTAAGCAGTGCTTCCATAGCTATAAAGTGTCACAAAATAGCATAGATTCACCTAGCTTCACTAAATTTACTAAAAAAATCATATTGATTTGGTCCCACCATTAGTGGGAATTATGTAAAGTGTTAGGGTTGCTACTCTCATGGGTATCACTATCACTTTAGGAAAACAAGAAAATTGCAAAATATGCCGTAGGTATAGAATACTATGTTACTGATGCAGAAATATGAATATACTCTTTTCTGATGAAGATTGTGCCCTTTAAAGATGTCTTATGTGTAACAATGACACCCCAAACCATGATTGAGTTATCCAATGTTCAGCCTTTCTGAATATGGCAAGCCTGATTCATGAACAATAGACAAATGAACCCATAAATTAACACTAGTCCCAGTCTCAGAGCATTTTTAACTTTGTAGAATCAGAGCTTGTCCTCAACTGCCAAAGACTTAAAAACCCCAAATTATGGTGAGGCAATAGAAAAAGTCTTTATATAAATATAACAATGATGATCATGACAACCAATTCAAATGGCGTAGTGGACAAAATGCTAGTATTTGTAACAGAATAAAAAAGGCTGAAATCCTCTTTCTGCCACATTAGAGATTGGAAAACTTTAGTTAGCTTATTTTTACTCTATCCAATAAGTTGTCCAGGCCCTAGTAACACTCCTTCACCTTGACTAATTATGTTTTCCTCCTGCCTTTTTTTTGGGTGAGCATTTGGTATCTGGAATATGATTAACATGATCAAACTAGAAATTTTCACTTTCCTATTTGAATGGCCCCTCCCTGCCTTTCAGTTCAGAGGTTAAAAATTTAGTAGGATCTTAGCCCTCCCTAAGAAATCCCTACTCCATGAGCTACCCTGAAGAATGAAGATAGATCTATGAGTCCCACTGAGACTTTGGTGTATTGATGCACCAAGTCCTGGTCACATTTTCTTGATATGACCATTATAAATTCCTTCAATGTCTCAGAAGTACACTGCAAAAGCCTCTCTGGCAATATTCCTTCTGCTTTGTAATCCCCCCATATATCTCTGATGACTTTGAATTCATCAAAATCTCAATATGAGGGGCAGCTAGGTGGCATAGGGAACAGAGCACTGGCCCTGGAGTCAGGAGGACCTGAGTTCAATTCAGATCTCAGACACTTGCCACACTTAACTAGTTGTATGACCTTGGGAAAGTCACTTAACCCAGACTGCCTTGCCTTTCCCCCTGCAAAAAATACATTAAAAAAATTTCAGTGTGGTAGATTGGCAAGCTGTCTCATATTTCGAAATGGAAGTCATGGCCCAAGAGTTTTTTTGTCTGTTTGTTTGTTTGTTTTGGTAGGATAGCAGAGAGGAACAAGGTCAGCCTAGTTTTGTGACTAGAGTTGTTATTTCAATTTAGGAAATGTTATGATGCACTGATACTGCTCAGCAAATAGTAGAAATAGTGTTGGGAGTTGAGTTAGAAAGTTTTGAGTTTGAATATTACCACAAAGACTTGTATTATATATAATAAATGCAATATATCATACATGCATACTTTATATAATATATATATATATATATAAATTAATGTCTCTATGGCTATGTATATACACATACATACATATATGTGTGTATGTATATATACATACTATATATATACATACATATTCATATGTTTGTTAGTTATATAACAATCTGAGTCCCCACTATCTGTCTATCTATCTATCTGTCTATCTATCTATCTATCTATCTATCTATGTCTATGTCTCCTATCCTCAATGCCTCATCTGTAAAACTGGGGGTAATTGTGGTACAGAGTTCTTTTGAAGATGAAAATGTTGTATTTAGAGCAATTTGTATACATTGAAGGTCTACATAAGTTTTATGTCCCCTCCAGGAAGGAAGTGACAATGTGGCCTCTTATTATTTAATTTATTGTTACTAAACCAGAGTTATTTGTAGAAATTTACTCTGACAATGCATATTGGTACTTGCTTTGTAATTCCTAGTCTTAGATAGTTGCTCGAGTTCACACTGACAGTGTGTGTGAGTCACTGAGCTCGGGTCTTTCAAACTCTGAGTTCAGTTCTCTATTCAGGAACCCCTCCTACCCTAATTTAAAACAAAATGACCTATTCTTTCCTTTACCGTCTTTTATAATCTGAGTGTTTGGTGAAGTCCTTTTAAACTTCAGCAATAAACCCAAGTAAAACTACATATGTGATCACAAGCAAGCATTAACCTCTCAGAGCCTCAGTTTTCTCATTTGAAATATAATAATGAGGCATGTTATACTAACCTCACAGAGTTGTAGTGAGCCTTTAATGGCAAAGTACTTAGAGAGTGATTTTTCAATCTTTAAAGTACTACATGATGATTGTGTTGCACTGTTAAGTTTACAAAGAATGCTCCTCACAGCAGCCCAGTGGGAGAAGCAGTGTATTAACTTCCTAATTCAGCAAAAAAGAAAACTGAAAACTCAGGTTAAACAACTTATCTAACATCAAAATTTAGTGTCAGAGAAGGTTGTACTTAAGACCTTCCCAAATAAATGCTAAACTCAAATGCAGAACAGGGTATTATAAAAGAGGCCTAAGGTGATACAGTTTTAAACAGTTGAATATTTTACTTGCCTTCTAGCTAAATTCTCTAGTTTCTTTTGACCACTGACAGGCTATTTCTGTCTTTTTACAAGGCATCAGGAAAAATAAATATTCCATATGGTACGTGGTTGTCTTCTTAGCTAACTTATTAGTTCAGTCAAATGGAATATTACTGAATTATCTGCAATTATTTTCTTTTAATGACTGCAACATATTATGCCAACAGTTGGGATTCCTTTAATGATGTCCCGTATTTAGAACCATGTACCTTTGATGCTTTCCTGAGTAATACTGATATCAAACAGAACACAGACAGAAGCAGTCATTGGGGAAGGAACTTATAGATGTTTTTAACTGGTGCCTGAAGGAACATTCTATCATATTGGAAAAACACACCAAAATTGATTTTTAATGAGTACTTCAATAAAGTCTGCCTAATACATAAATATGAAAAAGTACTAGTTTATCAAAACAACGTTCAATCTATTGCTTCCTTTACTTATTAAGAGTAAACAGTTTTAAATTTTAATGGCATAAGTGATATTCTATCATCTTCATTCATAACCAGACCATCTTGTTCAAATGGTGCTTTTTTTTTCTTCTTTTTTTTCTTCTTCTTTTTTCTTTTTTTCTTTTTTCTTTCTTCTTTTTTCTTTTCTTTTTTGCTGCAGTATCATGAAATCAATGATTTACAATATGTTGGGATCTTAGCTATCTTGTAGATCATCTCTCTCACTTTAAAAATCTGTAATCTGAGGACCTGAGCGATTAAGTCGCTAGCTTTGTATCACCCAAATAAAAGGCAGAGGCAACATTTGAACCCAGATCCTCTGACTCCTAATCTGCTTTCCAGTTTGCCACACTGCCGCACAATTCTACCTTTCCTGAACCAAAGGCATAAATATTCCACCTTTGTTCCCTGTGTCATTGCTTTATCAATATCTCCATTGTATATGCCTTCTCTTGTCACTCCATCCCTAACTGGGAAAAAAAAAATAATAAAAGTATTTTATAACAAGAATTGTTATGTCTGGGGCTTTCTGGGAGGACAAGCTATAAACAAATAGTGCTAGATGATTGTGTGGGCTGTCAAGGGTGGGAAAGTAACAACAATTTCCCTTGAATATGATATAGTAGACGGGATAAGCTCCTGGGAAATAAGGGATATTTTCTTCCATGTTAAATCTGCCACTTAAGCAAACAATGCCATCCTAAGTGCACTAGAAATCTGTAATACTCAATACTGTGTAGCAAGAAACCATGACTTTTTAATTCTCTATTCAGGGAATTCTTTTAATTCATTCCAGGGAAAATTGTTCAGTAAGAAGCATTTGTTTTAAACATCTGTTCATTCTCACTCTTAGTCAAGCAGGATCCTCTTACCACCCATTGCACTTCCAGAGTCTTCCCAGGATAATATCCTACTGACATCCTTAGCATTTAACCCTTTCTCTTCATTAGAACTATAATAATGGACAGTCCACTGAAGTTTGAGTTATGAATTCAAAGGGGCCATAATGTCCACTCAAGGTATTTACTTAGTCCAAACAACACCTAAACAAGGATTCTTGCTATTCTATACCTGACAAATGATAAGCCAAGCCAATTGACCTTGCAGACCATTTGTCTTTTCGAAGACTGCTAACTTTAAAGGCAACCTATTCAACTCCTCCATAGTGATACATTAATCTTGCACCTAGGCTAAATCTACCTTCATTCAATTTCCACCTATTCTTACCCATTCCCTCATCAAATATTGGCTGAATGGCCAACTACAATGTATACCATCTATATGACTTTGGTCTAGTCTCAGGCAAAAGTTCATCTGGTTAAACTCCTTTATTTTACAGATGAGGAAACTGAGTGCCTAAAAGTTTGTGGTAAGGAAGGTCACATATTATTAACTGCAGGATTTGATGTTTGATCTTTTAATCCTTTCCACTAAATTATGTTCATAGGAGGAGATACCTCAACTGGATCTTAATTGGAATTAGAGATTGCAAGGTATAGAGGTGAGGAGAGACAAAGACAATCTGAACAAACACATGCAATTAGAAAGTTCAGTAAAGCATCTATAATACAACAAGGACACACTAGTTTGGGTTATCTGTGTATGACTTATTTGGAAGGAAGATACAGTTAATAACTGCCAAAAATAGTGATGAACGTTGAACAGACATTGACAGGTAGTTGGTTGCATTCCAAGTACAATATAGGGTTTAAAGTAAAGAGGAAACTTGTAAGATGTGCACTAAACTTCTTGAAATAAAGGATTGTAGATGATCCAGGGGCTTCTAGATAACTACTACTGAGATCTGAAGAAAACAAACTGTTTTGATGGAATGAACTTTAAAGGAGAAAATGCTGGGTGATGATGACAGTCAGTTAATTTTCCTGCTCCAGTGTATCAGGAAGCATGCGACAAGAGATACCCAATATTGGAGCAGATAAAGGATATCTTGTATGGTTCAAAATTCCATGAATACAAAAAGGTATTTTAAAAAAGTGAACAGAAAAGGACAACTCATTAACAATAGAATGAGATAGGATAATGGAAGGCAAGGATGGAGAAGCAAGTACTGGGAAAAGGGTGGGCTGACATTGATGAGTGATTGAAGAGTGGTAGCTGGGAGAAGGAAGGTTTTGTTCAGGCAACCTTCACTTTTGACTCATAGTCATGTTACATTTTGCTATCATATCTCTGCCCACATGACTACACTGTTCCCGGGCTTTGTAAACTTCAGTGATCCTTCATATCTCTAGAAGCAGATTTAAACTCCTTTGGAATTTAAAGTCTTTTACAATCTGGCATCTTACTTACAATCTGGCACCTTCATAGCCTCTATGGCCTAATCCAGTCGGTGTTTACTTTTGCACACAAATGACCTCCCATTTCTTGTTTACTTACTTGTGTGCCAGTTGTCTTCCGTACCTAGGATGCTTTCTCTCCTCAACTTTGCCAGTTAGAACACATTATTTTTTTCTCCCAGAGTTTATCTCAAATGCCACCTCCTACGACTAACTTTTTCTAATATTCTAATCTGCCAATTCTCCCACCCCAAACAAAACAATGAGAACGTTGTCCTATTTATTTTGTATGTATTTTTATTTTTCCATACTGTCTCCCCAGTTAAGTGTATACTCTTTCAGGGAAGAAAAGATTTCATTTAAGACTTTCTGTTCCCAGTGTTACTTAAAAATGTACATTGTTTGCTGATTAAGAACTTTTCAGTAACAGGCCTATCAGATGCATACCCTGCACAGTGAATAATGGGAGTAATATCTTAACGCCTAGTTCAGGGGTTGATTTTTTTCACTGGTCAAGACACAAGGATTCTTCTTCTTTGTTCATTTTCTAAAGGATCATTGTGAGAATCCTTAGTACAGCCCCAGTATCAGACAAGACAAAAAGAATTTGCAAACAGCTTCTGCTACCCCCACATGATTTTCAGCTGTTCATCTGGGCCTCTATACTTTGCAAACTTTTTGTTCCACATAATTTGGAAATCTTATGATTATTTTATATGGAAGCATCTATTTAAATGTTCTCTTTAAATTTTATGAGAAAAAATTATCTTTGAAATTGTGGACAACAGTTTGTTCTATGAAAATTGCCCAGTTCCATTACAGTTGATTGATAGAGTTCTCCAGCATATAATGAAGTCTATACTGACAGCATAGGGAACTCTCTTTTCCCAGAATATGAAACACAATAAGATCCTGATGTATAATTGTAGCCAACAGGTCGTGTCATTACAGATGTTTAGTGGGGGCTAAATTTTGACAACCTATGGTGGCATGCTACATAGTTTCTATGATTCCCTTGCCTTAGACAATCCACATTGATCACTAAGTTTTATTTCCTTCAGGATAAATCACCTATAATGATGATCATGGTCTGGTCCTGAATTGTCATCACAAACTTAAACATTCGCATCAACCAATCTCCATGTTTTAGCTATTCATTCAATATATCTTTGTCAATGTGATGAAGCTGAATTCATGTAGATATTGCCTACATAGGGCCTTTTGATTATATTTTAAGAACTCAGTGTTTCACCACATTCTTTCCAGAGGAAAACAATATATTCAGCAAGCAATCTGGCTATGGTGTAGTCAGTCTGAAAATGAACTAGGCCAGTGTATTTAGCAGCTTGAGGCAGATTTCTGGGCTTTCAGGGCCCATGCAATGAAAAGTAAAGGAATGGCTCATGGAACGGGTGTCCAAGAACATGAATCATTCTCTCTTCTGATCAGTTTGGGTAGTAATGGGTTCCAACCAGGTTCCTGCATTATTATCTATGACCCAAAGCATCCAATTCTTCCCAGGCTTTATTTCATGAGACTGACTTACTATGTTTTTCTGAAACTACCCACCCTGGTCATTTTCCATAGTACAGTAGTACTTCATCAAAATCATATGCCACAATTTGTTAAATAGTTCGCCAACTGATGAAGAAATCCTCAATTTCCAAATCTTTGCCACCTTAAGTCAAAAAAAAAAGGTACAAAGATTTTGTGTGTGTGTGTATGTGTATATAGATAGATAGATAGATAGATAGATAGATTTTTTTTTTCCTTTCCTGAGATTTAGCAGTTTTATTACTTGGACAAAGTGCATATACAATTTTAGAACCCTTACAGCATAGCTCCAAATTGTTCTCTATGATGGGTGGGCAAATTCACACCTCCAGCTATATGTTGCAAGAGTGTACCTATTTTCCTTCATTCCCTCTAGCATTTTTGATAGGTATGAGGTAGTATCTCAGAGTTGTTTTTATTTACATTTCTCTAATCAGTAGTGATTTAAAACATTTTTCTTGTGACTGTAAATAGTTTTATTTTTTTTCTGAAAACTGCTTGTTCTCATCCTATAATGTTTTATCAGATGTGAAATAACTTATTTTTTTGTATATTTGATTCAGTTCCCTCTGTATTTGATAAATAAGTCCTTTATTTGACAAACTTGCTGTAATCCTTTATATTACTTATTTCTCTATGGTACCTTTTGTGAGAAACTTTGGAAGATTGTTTTTTTTTTACATTTCTATTATTATTACGAATGTTTGTGTGTGCATATTAATTTTAAGGTCATCTTCTTTGTTTCATTTCTTATCTAGTTCTTACATTCAAATGAGTGTTACCTCAAACTTGCGATCTGAATCTTCTGTGATTTAGGAAGTTCCTTGCACTTTTCCTTCCCATTGCCAGTTTCTATTTCAGAAGAGCATTTTTATTGAACTAAAATCTGGAAATGCAAACCAACAAAAGTCAAGGCAAAATAAATTTCAGCCGAAGACATCATGGGAGATCTGCAGAAGGGTCTATCTCACTGGGGTGATGGTCAGATCTGAAATGCAGCATGTGCTATGCCCCAGCAAGCAAGCTATAGGATTTAGATGCAGCTTATGAGCTTAGGGAGCCAAGAAGTTTGGGGAGCTCTCTTATCACAAATGGTAAGGGTTTTGGACAACTAATCAGAAGAAAATTACGTGATATACTTTGCTGGTACTAGGTGTACCAGTCTGTTGCATTGCCCATGTACAATTCTGGATCACAGTCCCAGGGTGAAGAAGCATTACCAGACTAGCACTTCAGGAGTACACAAAGCCCTTGTCACAGATACAAGATAAAAAAGAGTACTTATGGTCTTTCAAAGATCAGAGCACAGTTTAGAAGAGTAGTGACTACATGTTTCCTTAGATCACATCACCTTAGAAGAACCAAAAACTATAGATGCCTAGAATAAGTCTGAAACAGAAGTCAGAAAAAAAAATCCAGAAAGTAAAAGAGAAATTTAAATAATCTACAGATCACTTCCTTAAAGGGATCCCCAAAATGAAAACTTTCATTAATATCATACCCAAATTTCACAGCTCTCATGTAAAGGAGAAAATATTGTAGGCAGATCAAAATAAACAATTCAAATATGGTAGAGTCACAATCAGGATTAGGCAACATTAAACAGCATCCATTTTAAAGGATCATGAGGGCTGGGACATGATATTCTGGATGCAATGGAGATAGGATTACAACCAAGACTCATCTAAACAACAAAACTGATTATTATCCTTTTGTTTCAGTGGGTGTGGGGTGGAGTGGAAATTTAATAAAATCAAGGACTTTCCAGCATTTCAGATTAAAAGGCTGGAGCCAAATATTAAACCTGACTTTCAAATACAAGACTCAAGAGAAGAGAAATAGGTAAAAATGAAGGAGAAATCATAAGGGATTTAATAATGTTAAAGCGTTTATATTCCTATATGAGACGATGATTCTTGTAAATACTAAGAAATTTATCATTTTTAGGCAGTTCAAAGGAGTATACAAAGACAGAGGGAATGGGCATGAGTTGAATATGATGGTATGCATAAAAAATAAAATTAAGAGGCAAAGAAAGAGGGATACACTAAGAGAAAGGTGAAGTGAGAGGAAGAATAAGGAAAATTTTCTTTCATAAAAGAAGAGGGAATGTAAAAGCTTGTACAGTGGGATCAGAAAGGGGGTGATGGGCAACACTTGAGCCTAACTCTCATAATAACTGGATCAAAGAAAGAATAATAGAGTGCTGTAAGTATGTACGAATATATGTATATGTATAAACATACATGTATGTGTGCATATACATGTGTGTGCTCACACACACAAACACACACATACACACACACACACCACACACAGAGAAACACATCTAAGCTTTGTTATAGCCTTCTGGGGGGGACAGGGAAAAAAAGAACAAATTTAAAAAGTGCACAACAGAGAATAAAAGAAAACTCACATGGAAGCAAATAAAAGATGTCCAATTCTTGACACAAAAAGTATATTTATCATATAAACTTTCTTGCAATGAAATTATTGTTAAATATTTTGAATCTTCTCATGTTCTGCTATGCACATGACATGCTTTCTTTTTTTTTCTAACTTTACATTAAAGTTCCAATATTTAAGTTTATGATATGTTTTTCTTTCTTTTCTCTATTTTGTATTTGTGTTCTAGTGTTTGAGTTTGAAATAAAATTTTTAAAAAAGAGGGAATAATCATGTAAATTCATTTGTATTTACAAACATAATTTAGCCTACAGGGAAGTAGGATGAAGATAAGTGCTGATAGAAGGGAACGTGCTTTAATCAACACAGTGGTAAGAAGCAAAAGAGACTTTTGAGGTGGGCCATATCAAAAAGAAAGAGGAAGGGAGAACACAGGAAAAAATAGAAAAGAGGGAAATAAACAATGAGTAATCATATCTGTGAATATCAATGGGATATCTCACCCATAAAATGGAAACAGCAGAATGAATTAAAAAAAAAAAAACAAAACAGAATCTGATGCTATATTGTTTTCAAGAAAAGCACTTGAAATAGAGATACATACAAAGTTAAAATAACAGCCTGGGGCATAATATATTTCAGCCAAAGTAAGGAAAAACTAAAAGAAGAAGCAGCATTCATTATCTCAGACAAAGCAAAAGTTAAAAGAGATCCAATTAAAAAAGATAAGCAAGAAAACAAATTTCTCTGAAAGATACTCTAAACAATAAAGTAATTACAATATTAAACATGTATGCACCAAATGGCATGACATCTAATTATTAAAGGAAAAGCTAAATGAATTTAAAAAGTCAGTAGACAGCAAAACTATATTAGTGTGTCACCTCAACTTTTCCTCTCTCAGAACTAGATAAATATAACAAAGAAATCAACAAGAAAGAAGTTGAGGTGATTAATAAAATATAATACCAGGTAGTTATGATAGACCTCTGTAGAAAAAAAAAATAATAGAAATAGAAAGAAATACATCTTTTTTTCAGCAGCATGTGACAGCTTCACAAAAACTGAACATGTATTACAGCATAAAACCTCACAACCAAGCACAGTAGAAACATTAAATATATCCTTTTCACACCATAATGCAATAAAAATTACATTCAATACAAGACCATTAGAACAAAGATTAAAATTAATTTCAAAATAAATAAAACATTCCTAAGGAATAAATGAGTCAAATAATAAATCATAGAAACAATAATTTCATTAAAGATAAAAACAGCAAAGAAACAATAAATTTATGGAATGAAACAGAAGAAGTTGCTAGTGAAATATGCATATCTCTAAATACTTACATCAATAAGATAGAAAAATAGCAGAACAAAAAATGGAATGTGCAACTAATTGCAAAAAAAAAAGCTATAAAAAGAATAAATTAAATTCCCCAATTAAGACCAGAAATCTTGAAAATCAAAGGCAAAATTAATCAAATAGTAAGTAAGAAAACCATTAAAATAGCAAATAAAATTGGTAGCTGATTTTATGGGGGGGGAACAACAAAATAGATAAGCAATTTATCAATTTTATTAGAAAAAGAAAAAAGTAATCCATATTGCTAGTCTCAGAAATGAAAAATGGTGAATTCACCAAAATGAAGAAAAAATTAAAGCAATTAATTATTAAGAGCTATTTTGCCCAATTGCATGCTAAGTGAAAGTGAAATGTATTAACATTTGCAAAAATGAAAATTGTCCAAATAAACAGAAGAGTAAATATAATACTTAAACAACATTACCTTATAAAAAGAAATTGAACTCCTTTAGAAAAAAAAATACCTAAAATCATTTAGATTTCCAGATTAATTCTACCAAACTTTAAAAAAAATTCCAATATTATGTAAACTATTAGGAAAAACAGTCAAATAATCTTTCAAAATCCCTTTTACAGCACAGATATGGTGCTGATACATAAACCAGGAAGAGCAAAAACATGGAAAGAAAATCATAGACCAAAATAATGAATATTGATGCAGACGTGTCTAATGAAATGCTAGCAAAGATATTAAAAAGATAGTTCACAAATATCATGTGTTATAATCATCTGGGATTTATACCAGCAATTCAGGGTTGGCATAATATTAGGAAAACTATGAGTATAATTGACTTTACAAATAATAGTCCACATAAATTGCATGTTTATCTCAACAGATGCAGGAAAAAAAAAAAAACTTTTCACAAAACACAACAATCCTTCCTATTAAAAATGCTAAAAAGCATGAGAACAAATAGAGTTTTCCCTAAAATGATGAGTTGTGTCTATCTAAAACTATATGTAAACATTATTTATAATTGGGATAAGTTAGAACCCTTCTCAATAAGATCAGAGATAGAACAACAATATTAATTTTATCACCTCTATTATTCAAGATTTTTTTAAAAAATGCTACCTATAACAATAAGAGAAGAAAAATAAAATCCAAGGAATTAGAATAGGCAACAGGGAGAAAAAAAAAAACTATCAGTCTTTGCAGACAATATAATAGTATGCTTAGAGAATTTTAGAGTTTAAACTTGAAAATTAATTAAAATAATTAACGACTTCATTGTGGTTGTAATATAAAACATGAACCCACACAAATGACTAGCATTTCTATATATTACCAACAAGGCCAGTTGGAAGTTGCAGCATTTTTTTAATCTCTCTTTTGAATTTCAACATTCTTTATGTTATTTCCTTGGATGATTTAAATTTATTTTTCCAACTTTTTATCAGTTGTATGTCTAATTCATTGACTTATTTATCTTATTTTAGTGAAGTAAAGATTTAAACACATAAAATTTCATATAAGTATTGTGTCTTGTAAGTTTATTATTTTGTCCCATTTTTGTAATTATCTTTAATAATACTATTGATTGTTTCTACCATTGATTCTTTGACCCACTTATTGTTGTGGGTTAGATTATTTAATTTCCAGTTAATTGTTAAACTATGCTTCAAATACCCCTTCTTTGAATATAATTTTAGTACACAGATTTATTTAATATTTCTGCTTTTCTGCATTTATTTGTGATATTTTAAGGTCCTAATACAATGGTCGATTTTTGTGAAGGTGCCTTGTTCAGCTAAGAAATAAGTGTATCATTTTCTATTTATAATCTTCAAAGGACTATCACCTAAAAATTTTCTAAAATTCTATTAATCTTTTTAACTTTTATTTTATTTATTTTATAGTTGGTTTTACCTAGGTCTGTGAAGAGCAAATTGAAGCCACTGCTATTATACTTTTACTATTTCCTCCTGTATTCAATTATCTTTTCCTTCCAAAGTTTGGAAGCTATAACATTTGATGCTTTCAATTTGATGTTTTCAATACTGATATTAATTCTTTCTCTACAGTACTTTCTCGCTAAATGTATTCTTCATATCTCTTTTCAACAGGTCTACTTTTGCTTTTGCTTTGTCTGAGATTGTAATTGCTACTTCTGCTTAAAACACAAACAAACAACCAAAACTTCAGTTGAAGTATAATAGATTTTGCTCTGGCCCCATATTTCAAAGCTCTGTGTAGCTTTCTGTTTTAAGAGTTTTTCTTATAAACAATACTTTATTGGATTGTGCTTTCTAATGCAATCTTTTGTGCATTTTTTATGAGTGAATTAATCTTATTCAAATTCAAAACTATAATTACTATTTGTATATTTCCTTCCATCCTAGGCTCTTTCCATTATCCCTCCTCAAAAATTTGTTTTGCTTTTATCCTCTGTTTTCCTCTTATTCCCCCACTCCCACCTTTTCTCATTCTCTTTCTATCTTTTTTCCCTGTTGGGTAAGATAATCTTCTTTACTAAAATCTGCTTATATTCTTCCCTTCATGAAAAAGTTCAAATGAAAGTGAGGTTAAATCATTGCTCCTTCTCCTTTTTATTGTACAAACTCTATTTTATGAGATGTTTCCCATTCTCCTTCATCCTTCCTTTTTTTTTTCCATGCATCACTTTTTTCTAACCCTTCCATTCTTCTTTTCAGATCATCCCATGTAATGCCAAGCAAGGGCAACTTCCAAGGTTCAGATTACCAGCATAGCAAACCCCGTTTATTCAGCAAAATATTCACAGAACAGAGGAAGTCAAAATACAGTAAAACTCATTCATTTAGCAAGTAAGTCCTCAATTCAATTGCAAAGTACCACCGTCCAAGTATCCCACCCCTGGATCAGTAGTCAAAGTAGCCCACTCCTGGGAAGTACATTCATTTAGTCTCTTCTCAAATGGAGAATAGTTTCCAATCACAAAGTACATTCATTTAGTCAATCACAGAGCACAAAAACGCCAAAGGTTTCCCACCCCTGAACACCACTGAATTACAATACCATCCACTAACACCAAGCACTTTCCCATAAGGGGCAGTAGAGCACAAAAGCCCATCCACTGTTAAGTTACAACAAGGTTGAGATGTCATCTCAGCATTGAAAACCCAAGGACAGTCCCTTCTTTCATCTTCACTTGAGGCAAGTCCTGGGCAATCTCAGTTCCTGGGGAGAGAAGGCTCAACAAAGCCATAGCCATTGTCCTTATCAAGTAATTCTCTGCCTGTAGAACAGTCCCAGAACCCCTGAAAACATCAGCAAGGCCCTCTTCCAGGATTTCTG
>CM053588.1:272582899-272600379 GCA_028646515.1 Pseudochirops corinnae
GAAATCATTAAGGAAAACTGCCCTGAGGTCCTAGAACCAGAGGGTAAAATAGTCATCAAAAGAATCCACCAATCACTTCCTGAAAGAGACACCAAATTGAAAATGTCAAGAAATATTAAAGTTAGATTCCAGAATTATCAGGTAAAGGAGAAAATGTTGTAAATAGCAAGAAAGAAACAATTTAAATGTCATGGATCTATAGTTAAGATCATGCAGGACCTTGCAGCTTCTACTTTAAAAGATTGGAGGAATCAGTATATGGTATTCCATAAGACAAAGGAGCTTGAATTACAACCAAGGATTAACTACCTAGCAAAACTGAGCATAAACTTTGAGGCAAGGAGATGGACATTCAATGAAATAGGGAACTTCCAAACCTTCCTGATGAAAAGACCAGTGCTCAATGGAAAATTTGATCTTAAAATAAAGGACTCAAGAGAGGCATAAAAAGGTAAACAGGAAAGAAAAAAAAACTTGTTATTCAATAAGGGCAAACTGTTTTCATCACTATGTGGGAAGATGATAAGTGCAAATCTTGAGAACTGTATCTTTGTCATAACATTTAAAGGCTGTGTGTGTGTGTGTGTGTGTGTGTGGTGTGTGTTTGTGTGTGTGTGTGCACACATACACACAGAGAGTGTTAACTGATGTGATGATAAAAATCATGATTAAGAGGTGAAAAGCAGTTTCAATGAGAAAAAAGGAAAGGAAGAAGCAGAAAAGGGTAAATTACATCATGTGAAGAGACACAAAAATATATTACATTAGAGGGAAAAAAAGGAAGGGACATGAGCATGGTTTGAACTTTAATCTCAGAGGATTTGGTTCTAGCAGGGAATAACATGCTCAGTTAGATATAGAAATATAACTTACCCTACTGGCAGTAGGAGAGGAAAAGGGAAAGAAAAGGGAAAGGGATTGATGGAAGGGAGGGAAGACTGAGGGAGGTTGTGGTCAAAAACTAAACTCTTTGAGGAGGGAAAGGGAGAAATAAAGGCATAAACAGGAGGGAAATAGGATGGAGAAAAAGACAAAGTAATCATAACTGTCAATGTGAATGGGATAATCTTTCCCACAAAACAGAAGCAGATTGTAGAATGGATTAAAAAGCACAAATCTACAATATGTTGTTTTCAAGAAACACATCTGAAACAGGGTGATACACACAGGGTAAACCTAAAAGACTAGGGTAGAATATATTGTGCTTTAGGTGAAGTTAAGAAAAAAAAGCAAGGGTAGCAATCCTGATCTTGGCAAAGCAAAACAAAAATAGATGTAATTAAAGGGATAAGGAAGGAAACTATATCCTGCTAAAAGGTATCATCAACAGTGAAGTGATATCATTACTATATACACATATATATATAAATATCTTACTAAATATATATGCACCAAGTGGCATAGCAGCAAAATTCTTAAAAGAAAAGCTAGGGGAGTTAGAGAAAGAATTTGATAGCAAAACAATACTAGTGGGGGACCTCAATCTCCCCCTCTCTAAACTTGATAAATCTAACATCAAAATAAATAAGAAAGAAGTTAAGGAGGTTAATAGAATTTTAGAGAAGGTAGATATGATAGAACTCTGGAGAAAATTAAATGAGGTTAAAAATGTATACATCTTTTTTCTCAGTAGTACATGGCAAACACCCAAAAACTGATCATAAACTAGTTCATAAAAGTCTGACAAAACAATGCAGAAAAACAGAAATTTTAAATGTTTTTTTTTCAGATTATGATGCAATAAAATTTTATGTAATAGAAGGACATGGGAAGATAGACCAAAACTTAATTGCAAACTAATTAATCAAATTCTAAAGTATAAGTGTGTCAAACAACATGTCATAGAAATGATCAATAACTTCTTTCAAGAGAATTACAATAATGAGACAACATATCAAAACTTATGGGATGAAGCAAACATTGTTTTTAAGGGAAGTTTTATATCTCTGAATGCTTACATGAAAACTGAAGGAATTAGAATAGGCAAAGAAGAAACTAAATAATCACTTACTGCAGATGATATGATGATATACTTAGAGAATCTTGAAAAATCAAGCAAAAAAAAAGTACTTGAAATAATGATAGAGAAAGGGGAGATCAACCCATTGGGCATACAACAGAAAAAGAACAAATTAAAAATCCACAATTATATACCAAATTGAAAATACTGAAAACCAGAGGAAAGATTAATAAAATGGAAATAAAGACAGCTATGGAACTAATAAATAAAACTAAGAGTTATTGTTTAAAAAAGTAAAACAGATAAACTTTTGGTTAATTTGATTTTAAAAAGGAAAGAACACCAAAATTATCTGTGAAAAGGGGAATTAACCACCAATTAAGAGGAAATTAAAACAATAATTAGACATTTATTTATATAACTGAATGCGAATGAATTTGACTATCTTAACGAAATGGATAAATATTTACAAATACATAAATTGTCCAGATGAAGAGAAGAGGAAGGAAAATACTTAAATACCCCCATCTCAGAAAGTGAAATTGAACAAGCCATCAATGAATGCACTAGGAAAAATAATTGCCAGACAGATGTGCTTACAAGTCAATTCTATCAAAGTTATAAGAACAATTAGTTCCATTTCTATATAGACTATTTGAGAAAATAAGAAAAGAAGGCATCTTACCAAATTATTTTTATAATAAATATATGATACTAATACCTAAACTGGGACTAATACTAAACTAATACCTAAAGTAGATCAATTTCCCTAATGAATAGATTTGCAAAAACTTTAAATAAAATATTAGCAAAAAAGGTTTCAGCAACTTATCACAAGAATAATACTCTTTGATCATGTCAGATTTATCCCAGGAATGGAGGACTGGTTCTGTATTAGCAACACTATTAGGATAACTGATCATATCAATAACAACCCCGGCAGAAACCATATGATTATCTCCATAGATGCAGAAAAAGCTTTTGAAAAAACACAACAACCATTTCTATTAAAAACACTAGAGTACAGGATTAAACGAAGCCTCCTTAAAATAATAAAATATCCTTAAAATAGGATAAGGAGCACCTACCTAAAACCATCAGCAATCATTATATAAAGTGGGAATAGGCTACCAGCATTTCCAATAAGATCAGGGGTGAAATAAGGATTTCCATTATCACTGCTATATGCTACTGGAAATGTTCACTTTAGCAATAAGAGAAGAAGAAAAAAAAATGAAGAAATTAGAACAGACAAAGAGGAAACTAAATTATCGCTCTTTGCAGATGATATGATGATATACTTAGAGCATCCTGGAAAAATCAGATTAAAAAAAACCTACTTGAAATAGTACACAGCTTCACCAAAATTGCAGGATATAAAATAAACCCACATGAATTGACTTTTCTATATATTACTAACAAAACCTAACAGCAAGAGATGGAAAGAGAAATTCCATTTAAAGTTGCTGTAGATATTATTAAATATTTGGAATTCTACCTGCTACAACAAATCAAGGAAATATTTGAACACAATTACAAAACTCTATTCAGACAAATAGTGTCAGATCTAAATAATTAAAAAAATACATCAGTTGCTTGTGGGTGGGCTGAGATAATATAAGAAAATTGACAATTCTTCCTAAATTAATCTGCTTATTTGGTGCCACACTAGTCAACTTACCAAAAATTATTTTATAGAGCTAGAAAAACTAATAACAAAATTCATGTGGAAGAACAAAAGGTCCAGAATCTCAAGGAAATTAAAGAAAAGAAATGCTAGCGGAGTGTCAGCTGTTAACATATCTTAAATTACATTTTAAAATAGGAATCATCAAAACTGCTTGGCCAAATACTTTTTGGCTAAGGAATAAACATGAGGATCAGTGAAATAGGTTGGGTAGATAACACATAGTAGTCAATGACTAGAGTAATTTACTGTTTGATAAACTTAAAGACCCCAAGTTTTTAGATAAGATCTCACTATTTGACGAGAACTGCTGGGAAAAGTTGAAAATAGTAAGGGAGAAACTGGGCATAAACCAATGTTGTACACAGTATACCAAAATAAAATACAAATGAGTACATGATTTAGATATAAAAGATGATACTATAAGCATATTAGGGGAAAAGGAATATTTTATCTGTCAGATTTAGGGAAAAAGGAGGAATTTATGACCAATCAAGAGGTAGAGAACTTCATGAGATGCAAAACGGATAATTTTGATTACATTAAATTGAAGTTTTTGAAGAAATCCAGTTCAACCAATATCCAAAGAGAAACAGAAAACTAGGAAAGAATTTTTATAACCAGTGTCTCTGTTAAAGGCCTCATTTGTAAAATATATAAAGAACTGCATCAAATTTCTAAGAATACAAGTCATTCCCTAACTGATAAATAGTCAAAGGTTATGAACAGGCAGTTTTCAGAGGAAGAAATAAAAGCTATCTATCATCACATGAAAAAATGCTCTAAATCACTATTCATTAGAGAAATACAAATCAAAACAACTCTTATATACCACATCATACCTATCAGATTAACTAACATGACAAAATAGGAAAATGATAAATGCTGGAGAAGATATGGGGAAATTGGAACACATTCATTGTTCGTTGAGTTGTGATCTGATCCAACCATTCTTGAGAGCAATTTGGGACTATGACCAAAGGACTATAAAAATGTGAAAACTTTTTGACCCAATAATACCACTTCTAGGACTGTATCCCAAAAAGTTCACAAAAATGGGAAAAGGACACACTTGTACAAAAATATGTTACAGTGAATCTTTCTGTGGTGGCCAAGAACTGGAAACTGAGAGGATGCCCATCAACTGGAGAATTCCTAAACAAGTTGTGGTTTATTAATATAATGGAACACACTTATGCTATTAGAAATGATAAACAGGCAGATTTCAGAAAAAAACTGGACAGACTTATGTGAACTGATGCTGAGTGAAGTGAGCCAGACTAGGAGAACATTGTGCATGGTAACAGCCACAGTGTATGATGACTGACTTAGCTCTTCTCAGTAATGCGAGGACCTAAAACAATTTGAAAAGACTCATGATGGAAAATGCCATCCACATTCAGGGAAAGAACTATGGAGTCTGAATGCAGATCAGAGCATACTATTTGCTCTTTTATTTGTTTGGTTTTTTTCCTTTCTCATGGTTCTACCCATTCATTTTAATTCTTCTATACAACATGATTAATGTGAAAATACACTTAATAGAAAAGCATATAGAGAGCCCATATCAGATTTCATGCTGTCTTGTGGAGGAGGGAAGGGAGGGAGCAAAGAACATTTATAATTTATTGAAGTGAATGTTGAAAAATAAAAAAAAAATAATAATTAATTAGTTTTAAAAAAGAAAGCCTGAAAATTAAGAGTTTGGCCTAGTTCTGATCCTGTCACCAACTAAATCTGTGGCCATTAGAGAATCACAATCTTTGGAGCTCTCAGTTTCCTCTTCTTTAAAAAGAATTCAGTTGGACTAGATGTCCATAGATTTCTACCAACACCTTTCTGGGCTTCAATAATTATGTTTCTTCTTATACTCCACAGTAACATGCCAACAAGCGCTGGTAAATTGCTTTTTTTAAAAAAGGGAGGAGAGCTGTAGAATTATCATCTTAATTATCAGGAGAAAATATGTATATGCTGGTCCCCTTGTCTTTTACCTCTTTTTGTATCTCCAGCACATAGCATAGTAATTGGCACATAATAGGTACTCAATAAATATTTTCTGACTGTTAAAAAAAAAAGAAAGTAATTCATTTCATTAAATATTCATTTCCCCCTGTAGAATTATATTCAGCTTGGTGTATAGGGTGTTATTCTATGTAATATTAGCTCCTTTGCCTTCCACAATTGCATATTCCAATCCCACTATTCATTGAAAATGATACCTACTAACCACATGTGATATTGACTGTGTCTCCATTACATTTGGATTCTTGCTTTCTGGCTGATTGAAGAATTTCGACTTGACCCTGGAATTCTAGATTTTTACTACAATATTCCTGGGAGTTTTCGTTGTGAGATTTTTTTTGAGGATATAAGTTCTGGATTCTTTTATTTTTTTTTCCCTTGTGTTTTGACTCTATAATACCTGGGCAGTTTTCCTTTTAATTTTGAGGGTTTTTTTGGTTTTGGTTATGGCTTTTTGAGCCTTTTTTTTTTTTTTGGTTATGGCTTTCTAATAGTCGAAACTATCTCCCTTTGATCTATTTTCCAGATCAGTTATTTCTCCTCTGAAATATTTCATATTTTTTTAAAAATTCTTTTCAACATTATTTTGTTCTTTCTTCATGACCCATTTTGTCATTATCTTCCACATGCCCAATTCTAATGTTGATAAAGGAAGCAAAACAGGACTGCAATCCATGATGGCCGAGGTAGGGATGTATATCATAAATTTGTTGTGACCAAATAAAAATAATTTTGCATGGTTTTCTCACTTTCATTCAACAACACATACATAAGAGCTAAAGACACTGGATATCTATGCATTCCACATGTAACCAGGCCAAATAGAAAATATCATATGTGCTACACATATAAATGATGTTGTATTTCACATAGACATTTTGGAATGTATATATTACATGACTGCAATACTATTGCAGAAAATTCCCATTTCAAATATCAACTTTAGGATATATAAACAATAGAGCATGCTGAAGACCAAACAAACATAATGGAGCTGAATGCCATTTTGACATCTTTGTCTGTGTAGATAGTTGATTACAGTGTGGTGATCAAAAAATGATAAGGTCATGAATTCAGCTCTTCCATTCTATTCATTAGCTGTACAGGGGGATCCAGTCATTCATTTAAGAAAGGCATCGATTATGTCATTAAAAGTCTATAAAAGGAAATGGAGATAGTTTATTTCTATTCATCATCAATACTAAAAAAAAAAAAAGACACAAAGAATAACTATTGTTAAAGGTGAATCGACAATATAATGTGTATATAGCGATAGCAATTATATATGCTTTATTATCTGATAAAAATTGCATGTTCCTTTGTATGCAAACATTATGTGTGCATATATATGCACACATATATCTGTATAGATATATATGCATGTGTGTAAACAGACACAAACATACTCATATATGTATATATACATATGCACATATACACGTCTGCATGCATAATATGTCTGTATATGTATACACACATATATGGAAACAGTTCAAGGAAAAAAAACATAATATGTTACCTTAAAAATCACTTATCTGTTGTATTAAAAGGTCTGATGGACTAGAAAAATCAAAGAAAGCTTTATTAAAAATGTTCTTACCTTAGCTCTTAAGCTAGAAGAGAATTCAAAGGTTTCACTGGTTGGATCATCATTCCAGAACTAGGAAACCAAAGATTGTAGGTGTAGTGACCCAGGTGGATATAAGTAGGGGACAGGACAAAGTGTTTGGCAAGAGCATAACAAGAATTTCCCTCTCCCATAGAATTTATTTCATTTTTGAATTCATAGCAGGCATTTAATCAACACTAACTATATCCCATCATGTTTTCCAACACTTGATCATCTCCCCAAATTTAAACCCTTACCAGAACTGTCCATGTTAAATTATTTTTTTTGTCTTCTTGATTTTTTGCAATTCTACTGTCCCAAAACTGTGTGTAGTACAGTAACATAAAAAAAAAACTTATCATGAGGCATTGAAATAAGGTAATATAATGTACTTGGAAAAAATATGATCTTGATTTCCTTTCAGGATACTCCATCTACCTTCTTCTATTTTGACAGACATTTTTCTAGATGCTTCCAGTTCTCCTCTCTCATCATAGCCTCCAAACCCTAAACTACCTTGACACCTTCTAATGCCTTATTATATGAGTTAAGACTGATTTAAATCTCCAGCATAGGGGAAAAATATCCCTTGCCTTCATTGGAGAAAAACAAACAAAATAGAATATCATTTATCATCACAGATAAAAAGAAAAAAAATACTAAATCTTGTCAATATAGTAAGTTGTGAACCAAAAGGACTTCATGCCATATATGTGGAAAGAAGTCATGGAAAGCTTTTAACTTTGAGATGAAATATTGTCATGAAAAATGTATTGTGAATATTTAACCCTCAAATAGACTTTCTCTGAAGATATTTAATCTCATTCTCAATAATCCATTTTAATACTATGATCATTTCATTGTGGTCATATTAATAGATATCTACAGATGGAATTTCAAAATTCAAATCTTAAAAATTTAGCTAACAAGTTAAATTCTTGCTGTTGTTTTTGTTGCTTTTGTTTGGTGTCACAACATATTAAAAAATAAACAAAAAAAGCTACCCATCTAGGATTCAGAAGACCTACCTATTCTATGATCTTTGACAATTCAGCTATTTCTTGCAGAAAGTTCCTGTCTTTGAAGATCCCTTCTCAGTATGCTTTCATTTTTTATCAGTTGATTTTAAACTTAAATATACAATAAGAAAAAGAAAAAGAAACATATCATACACATAAATACTAAGACTTAAATACGAAATAAGAGAATAAAAGAATATTGCCATGTGCACAGCAGAATGTAAGAGAGGATTCGAAATATACACCAATGTTATTTTTGTTTGTTTCAGGAAAGCACACACAGCTATCTATTATTAAACTCATATATAGACATAGTCATATGCATATATATATATATAAAACCATACTATACTTGTTTGTCGTCTTTCTCTGAGGGTGGATAACATCTTCCTTCATAAGATTAAGTCTTTCCATATTTTTCTAAGGTCATCAACTCATCATTACAGGAAATATCCCACAGTAATATCCCAACTTTATAGTGTCTAGTGATTTTATGTAGTCTAAAACAATAGTGATTAATATAGCTAATATATAGTGTAGGTTACTTATTTTTTTTACTTTTGATTAAATTTATTTTAGCTTTAATTTCATCTGAGATCATGGTTACTAGCCCTGATTTATTTCCCTAATAAATCTTACTCCAGATCTTTATATTTGTGTGTATCTCTTATTTCCTATCCCTCCAGACTCCTCTACTGCTGCTACCTTGCTTTTCTATTACTTAACCTATTCTCGTCCAAAGTTCCCTCCCTTATTCTCAGCTCCTTCACCATTTCCCCTTATTTTCTTACTTCTATCTGAATTTAGAAGACTTTCATAGCCTTTCACAAAACTACAAACACATATACATGCATACAATACATACATACGTACATTCACACACACATATATATTTATTTCCCTCTTTATGTGATTCCCTTAATGGGAATCCAGACACCCTTCTATACCACCGTTATTCTATTCCCTCGCTCTCTTATTTTTTTTTTTACAAATTTAGAAGACTTTTACTCCCTTCCAAAAGTATTATTCTCTTTTTAAACCAGATCTGATGTCAATAGGGTTCCCTCTAAAAATTTCTCTCATGAAATCTTTCTCCCTATCTCTTTAGCCTATTATTCATTTCTGAATTCATAAGAGTTTTATACACACATATAAGCATGAATAAATGCATATGTTTGTATGCATGTGTGTGTGTTTGTTTTTCCATCTCCCAAACTACCAGCCCTCTTCCCCCATCTAATTTGTCTATCATTTCTTCCTCTCAGACCTCATTTGTATAAGATGATTACTCTTTTTTTAAATGGTTTGACTTTTTCAAAGCCTATCATACTCAGGCCTACCTCAATCTTTCTTTTGAACTACCCAATTACTAATAAAAATCTTACACATATGTTTTCTATTTCATTATGTAAAAAGTAAATAATCTGTCCTTATTGAGTCCCTTGAAATTAGTCTTTGATGTGTACCTTATATTTCTCTTCAGTCTTGTGTATCAAATTTTCTATTAAGTTAAGGGGATTTTTATTTTGCAACAAAATCCTGAAAGTTTTGGAATTTATTAAATGTTTATTCTTGTTTTTATTCAGGATTATCCTTAGATTTTCTCGGTATGACTTTTTACTATAATCCCAGTTCCTTTGCTCATGGTTTTCCAAGACCTGCGCCATTTTAGCATTCCTTCTGTTATGTCTTGGGTGATTCTCATTGTTTCTCTGCCATGTTTTTTGCTTTTCTTGTTGCTCATTGCTTTGATTTCTCAATTCAATATGTCATATATACTAAATCTCAAACACACACATGCACACACTATGTGTATGTGTACACTCATTCACACATACATATACACACATATATGTATGATACCTTCCTAATACTTTGCCATTCTATTACGTAGCCTATTCCCCTCCAAAGGTCTTTCCTTTATTCTTCTCCCTTTACTCTTTCCCCTTATGTTCTTGTTTCTATTTGAATTTAGAATACTTTTATAGCCTTCCAAATACATACATATATACATACATGCATGTGTTTGGTATGTATTTGTCTTAATGTTTTATTTCCTATTTCAGTAGATGCAAGTAGGTTAAGAAAAATACACATACATACATTCATAAAACACATATGCATATATGCATACAA
Organism: Pseudochirops corinnae; assembly: GCA_028646515.1. Lineage (NCBI taxonomy): Eukaryota > Metazoa > Chordata > Mammalia > Diprotodontia > Pseudocheiridae > Pseudochirops > Pseudochirops corinnae. Next base: position 272,593,336 of record CM053588.1, read on the forward strand.
TACATACATATATGCACATATGTACAAATACATATACACCTACACACATAGACAGAAAGACAGATAGATAGATAAATAGATAGATAGGTAGATAGATAGATAGATAGATAGATAGATAGATAGATAGATAGATAAACACACTGTAAGCTCAGAAAAATTTCAAAGACAGGTATAAGAATTGTAAATAAAATAACTCATTGTAGTCCTTTACAATTGGAGGACCAAAATGACATAACAATGTCAGGTAAAACTACAGTGTCTGTGACTAATTGGACTGATATGAAAACAGAAGACTAGCACATGTTAGAAACAATTACTCCATTTGAACATCTGGGATAGAGATGTCTCCGCATTCACACATCTCACATTTCTTTTGAGCTACTGCAATTGTTCTTTGCTCATAGTACACAGAACCATCTTTGATGTGGGCATGCTATGCTGGGCAGACCTTTGTCGTGTCTTTCATGAGTCACAACGGGTACAGAAGTTCTTCAGGAGACCTTAAGCGTCTTTGTAGTGCTTCTTCTGACCTCTTTATAAGCACTTACCTTGTTTAAATTCTCTGAAAATCAGTCTTTTAGGAAAATGTGCTTTTGACATTAAAACAAGATGGTCATCACATTGGAGTTGTGCTCCCCGCAGTAGAGTTTGAATACTTGGCTGCTCTGCTCAAGAGAGGATCTCAGTGTCTGATACATCGTGGCTAAATGGACTACAACATAATACCAATGATCACTTCTTCGTAAAACAAAACAAAACAAAACAAAACAAAAAGAAAGGAAACATGGTTTAGTCAGATGAGCTAGCATCAGAGGACCTGGACTCAAATCTGTCCACTGAAATTTATGACATCTGAGACCTTTAGTAAGTCATTTAACTTGATTCTGAATCTCCATGTCCTCATCTATAAAATGAGGCATTTGGAAAAAATATCTCATGTGTTCCCTTGCATCATTGCATCTACTGAAATAGGAAATGAAACATTAAGAAAAATACATACTAAACATTTACTAGGTGCTAAGTGTTGGGGACAAATACAAATATAAAAGAGCAGTGGAGTTTCTGGCTAAGTCACTCAAAAATTTGCATCCTGATGCCGGAGATAACACACACAAAGGAGGGTAGTTATTAAGGAAAGGTACTTTGGACTTGGAATTTACAGGAGTGTTGTTTGGTGATAAATATATCACTTCCAGGAACAAGACAGGGTAGATTTAATTATTTAATCATGTTTTACTTCCAGAACTAGGGGGTGAGAAAATAAAAGAATTTCTATTTCATCTATTTTCTCTTCCACGTATTTACCCTGTGGAAAATCAGTGATTGAAGTAAGGTGACACTATTGAGGAGGTGCCCTTTGAAGTGATAGTGAAGTGAAGTATCATAGTTGGGGGCTTTTATGAAATAGACATTCAGGAGAAGCAGTCACTAATCAGGAGAGTGAGATATTAGAGCAAAAGTTCCTGTAGGATACGGTCTATAATGGAGCCACAAAAGAAATTTTCAAAGCTGTGGAGGAGGTGGTGGCCTTAGAGGAGAGAGTCAAAACACATTCAGTCACAGTTTCCAGAGTAAAACTGTTTCTTAGTTTAGCTTGACAAGCAACTTGCACTGCAATCAATGTGCATTTCTGATCATGAATGCCTAGAGAGTCAACATCCCATTCGGTAATTATGCTTTGAAATGTAAGAAATTGCATGTTGTGGCAGAAGGTGCTGCAAAAAACCTCCCAGGTGGTGATTCTGACATGATGTCATGATGCACTGATTGGGAACCAGAACAGTATTGTTTTCTTCTTGCGTATGCCTTCTTGTCATTACAATGTACAGAGGTAAAACAGAGCTTAGCTCAATCAATCTGTGGGGTTCAAACTCAATTTTGAGAAGAATATGCATCAATTTAGGACTTTAATGTAGAATTCAGCCTGCTCTTGAAGGGCATTATACAGTCTGTCCAACTTAGTGCAGTTTAAATTTCAAGTGACCTCTTTACTTGCCAATCCAAATGATTCCCTGATTCGATTTTGGAGAGTTAAATTTGAATGCTACATGAATGAAATATCAGAGTTTACATTATAAAATCGTTAATATTTTTAAGCCTAGAAATTCAGAGATGGCTTTTGCAGCCCTTGACATTGAGAAAGATTTAGACATTACTTACTTTTCTAATTAATTCAAAATGTAGGTGTAGGGATTGAACATTCATTTGTCATTCATACATCCATTCAACAAACATTTAATAAGGTCCTACTATGTGTCAAATATTTTACAGCACTAGGGAAAATAACAAAAAACAAAATTAGTAGCTCCCTATGTTAAAAAATTTGTAGCTTAGCAGCATAGGTAAAAATGCATTAATAAGAATGTGAACATATAAGAAAAGCATGAACATGATGCTTAGAGAATCCAGTGAATTCTTCAATGCTTCAATGAATCTATGGTTTCTCTGCTGTGATTTTTCTTTGCAAGCGCAACAGAAACACAAAAGCTTGGGATTGGAAAGGATCTCAGATGTCACCTAAACCAAGCAATTTCATGATGTTTACCTGCAGATGAGTAAAATTCTTCTCTCCAACATACCTAAGAAGTGGTCAAGTTGGCTTCAAGAATTCCAGGGAGGGCTAGCCACACCAGATCTTAAATTGTATTATAAGATATTTCCAAAAGACTCATGATGGAAAACATGGAAAATACTGTCCACATCCAGAAAAAGAACTGTGGAGTCTGAATTCAGATTGAAGCATATCATTTGCTCTCTCCGTCTCTCTCTCTCTCTCTCTCTCTCTCTCTGTTTCTTCTTTCTCATAGTTTCTCCTATTGGTTCTAATTCTTCATTACAACATAACTAATGTGAAAATAGTTTTAATATAAAGTGTAAATGTAGAACATATATCAAACTATATGCTGTCTTAGAATGGTGGGAAGGGAGAGATGGGGAGAAAATGTGGAACTCAAAATTATGTAAGGGGGCAGCTATGTGGCACAGTGAATAGAGCACCAGCCCTGACATTAGGAGGACCTGAGTTCAAATCTGACCTCAGACACTTAATACTAACAATGTGACCTCAGGCTAGTCATTTAACTCCAATTGCCCTACCCACCCCCTCTCCCCCCCCAAAAAATAAAAAAAAATTATCATATAGAGGTGAATGTTGAAAAATAAAATTAAATGAAATAATTAAAAAAAAAAAGAATTCCAAGGAGTGAAGTTAAAACTTTACCATCTGAAGAATATGATTCTACTTTTAGACATCTCTAATTCTCAACTTTTTTTTTCAAATAATCAAGACTAAAAATTCCTTTCTGCTCCTCCTTTCTTTTTTTTCTTTTTCACTATTAGTGACCAGTCTTAACAAGCCTGATACCTGTTGTGCCCTATTGCTACCACAAACCTTACCCAAGTTTTCACTTCTATATGTGAAATACCTTTCAGGTCATATGAAATCAATTAATGGTGTTTCACCTTTGGGTACTCTCAAGTTTGTCATTAACCTTCTTATAATGTAGCATCAAGAAATAAACATAATACTTTAGATAAGGTATGACATACACAAAATACTGGGAATTAATTTCACCCCAGCCATGACCTTATGCTTCTCCTAACGCAGCTTAATAGTATAAACTATTTAATTACAGTATTGTACTATTGAATCATTTTGAGAGAATTTGACATTGACCAATATAAGTGAAGTACGTGACTAAAAAATATTTCTCTAGTATATAATTACAGATAGCATTCCAAGTTGATGATTCCACATGGAGTCTTTTATGACTATTCTCCTGGCTGGTCATTCAGCAATTTTGGGAGTCACCTGGTCATACAATTACCAAGACCTTAGCTTATGATTTGGTTCAGCAGAATTAAATGAAAGATCTTATCAAACTCTTTGATAGAACCTAGGTAAGCCATATCAATACAATTCCTTTGATCTAACAATAGAGCAAAAAGGTAACCTTTGCAGTTCCATTCAATTTTAAATTTATGATCCTATGAATAGGATTTAAGTGTAAAATAGAAAAATTAGTTATTAAACATTTACTGGCCAACTATTATTTAGTAAATTGAAGTGGTAATTTATAATTAAAATTATGTTAATAAATTAATTGTCAGATACTAATCAGTTAAGAAGTTTCATGCATCAATAGGTGCTGTGGGAATACAGGAGAAATATATAATGTCCTTCCTACCCTCAAAGAGTTTATAGTCAATTTAAGCAAATAAGTATAAAAGACAAGATTTAGATAGTTTCATAAAATATGGAGGTTCTCAATTAATAGCCTGAGGTGGCAAATCATTTATTTTTTTAGACTTTGAGAGTGAATTTGTTAACCTGAGAAATGGAATTCCAATAGACAAATTCATGGAAACATCTACCCAGTGTCACTTTCCCATAATATTTATTGGAATTTAAAGTTGCCGAAGAAGACTTCAATAGGGCAAACACCATAATTAAAAGTTAAGCATAAATAAGAGAGAATATATCTAAAGCATTGGATTCTTTTAAAAAAAATAACATTTGAGGATATAGAGCTTAAAAATCAGAGATGAAAGAAATAATAGTAAAACAAAAACAAAAAAAATACATTTAGAAGAATACCTGAAATCTCCAAAAGCACTTCAATTAATTCAATGAGATATGCCCTAAGAAATGTTGGTCTTCCAGAAAAATAAGATTTAAAAAGTGACATCATAGCCCAGGGAATCATATTAGAAATCTTTGGTAAAGTTTTGTAAACAGCAAAAAATTACAATTTTATATCCACAAATTATTATAATTATATAATCCACAGATTATTGATCAAATCTGAAGGTAAAGTCAAAGAGAAATGTCACAGTGAAGATGAAGAATGACTACTTTCAATCACAAATTTTAAAAGAAATCAACAGAGACCTTTTACTAAGGAAAAGTAGTCCAAAATGTGTAAGATTTATTCCTCTTCCATAAGAAAGGAAAAGAAGTGTTAAAAGATGGTATTCTAAAAATAAAGTAAATGAATTTACACTAAAAAATAACAGCTTTTGTAAAGCTGAGTTTAACTATCAATATAAATTCATATACATGTGCAAATGAAAAATATACACATATATGTAGTGGAAATGGTGTTGCCATTATAATCCTTATTTTTCCATCTGCTTGTTTTATTGAATTTCTAAATAAATCCGGAAAAGGTTGATTTTTAACAAATTTTCTTTTTTTATTTACATATTTAGGATCTTGTTGGAATTGCAGCATTTTCCATTGAATATGAGCTGTTACTTTTCGGTTTTGTATCACTCTGCCTTACTTCAGAGCATATACTAATTTTCCTAAGGCCTAATTTTGCATGTATATTCTTTCTTTTTAGTCTCTCTGATTTCGTTTTGTTTTCTTTTTGATGTTTCCTTTCGATGAATTATATGAATTCCAAACTCACTTTTTCTCATTTCCCCCACGTTCAATCAGTTGTGAAATATTGCTGATTCCACCATCTAGTATCTCTCATGCATGCACCTTGCTCTCCTCTGATACCACCAGGCTGACCACCCTGGGGCAAGTTCTTATCAACTTACTTATAAAATATTATGATAGTTATCTGTTTGGTTTCCATGCCTCAAATCTCTCCACACTGAAATCCATTCTCCACCAAGCTGTCCAATTTTTCTTCTTTAAGCTCAGGCCTGACCATGTCACTCCACTCTTCTTCTTGTTTTTTACTTTTATTTTAGACACAAACACCAGAACGCAAACATATGATAGAGGAAAGAAACAAAAACATATCATAAACTTACCAACAAAATGAGAATGAGAAAAAAAAAACCATGTCATGTGCATAGCAGAACATAAGAGAGGATTTAAAATATGTAACAATAAATTTTCATTTCAAGAAAGCCTGTATGACAAATGCTGCAACCTTCTCTTTATTCCCTCTGTCCCCCATCTCCACCCCAGAAGGCTAAAATTAAGTATTGATATGTTTATAGCTATAGATATATCCATACATATATAGACATACACTTTCCCAAACAAATTCTACTCCTGATCTTTGTTTCTATGATGGTGCATATCACTTGTTTCCTGCCTCCTCTTTTTTATTCTACCTACTACCTAGACATCCACTTATTTGCCTACCCCGCTCTAAGGATTCCTCCCCTATCCTCTCTTTCCCATAAATGTAAATGCCCTTCTATAGCCCTCTTTAACCCATTCCCTCACGCTCTCCTCTAAAGATCCCTTCCTCCCTTGTCCTCTTTACCCTTCCCATGGCCTTGTCATCTTAATGCTTCTGAATTTAGAAGATTTTTATACTTTCAATACATATATGTGTGTCTCTGTGTGTGTGTCTGTCTATATATAAAACTGTAAATATATGTGTGTATATATATATAGTGTGTATATGTGAATATCTGTGTGTGTGCATGCGTGTGTATGTATCTGTATGTATGTGTGAATATTTCCCTCTTAAACCTTTTCCTGATCAAAGTAGGTCTCCAGAACTATGTACCTTCCTCCCCCATCTAATTCCTCTGTATGGATTCTTCCTCTTGTACATCATTTGTATAAAATAATTACTTTTTTTAGATGTTCTTAAATGCTTTTACTTTTTAAGTTCCTATCATACTCAGGTTTATCTAAATCTTATGAGCTACACATTTATTTATTTTTTTTTAAATTTTATTACAGTTTGCATCATTCATTTCCACAAGCTTTTGAGTTACATATTTTCTCCCCCTCTTTCCCCCACCCACCACTCCAAAATAGCCATCCCAGTGTGTCCCCCCTCCCCCAGTCTATTCTCTCCTATGTCACTTTTCGGTAGGGCAGGATGGATCTCCCAACCGTAGTGCCTGTGTATTTCCAGTTTCAGTTGGATGTAGTCAACAATAATAATAATAATTACATATATATACATAGATACACATTCATAACATTTGATTATGGAGCTCCAGAGTCCAGATTCTTTCTCCTCCTCCCTCACCTCCCATCCCCACTGGAAGGAAAAGTAATCAAATACAGGCTGAACATGTGAAATTACGCAGAACCTCTCCATAGTGAGCACACTGTGA
>CM053588.1:272600879-272617114 GCA_028646515.1 Pseudochirops corinnae
CAATGAGGTGGAGGACTTTCAAGCATTCTTGCTGAAAAAACCAGAACTGAATAGAAAATTTGACATTCAAACACAAGAAGCATGAGAAGGTAAACACGGAAAAGAAATCCTAAGAAACTTATCCAAATTGAACTATTTGCATGCCTACATGGAAAAACGATAATTGTAACTTATGAAACTTTTCTCAGTATTAGGGTAGTTGACGGGAATATAAATGTGTGTGTGTGTATGTAGGTATGTAGGTGTATATGTATGTATATGTATATATACACATATGTCTGTGGTAGGGTACATATGCATATAAATACATATGTCAATGTGTGTATATATGTGTACAGGTATACATAGACAGAGGACACAGGATCAATTGAATAGGAAGGGATGATATTTTAAAAGCTGAAATTGAGAGGTGGGAAAGGAATATAATGAGAGGAGACAGATAGAGACAAAATGGGGTTAATTATTTCATATAAAAGAGGCAAGGGTCAACTGTTAAAATGGAGGGGAAGAACAGGAAGGCAAAAGGGAATGGGTCAACTTTGCTCTCATTGCATTTGGCTTAGGGAGGGAATGAATACACTCAAAATTGATGATCTAGCCCTACAACAGATTAGGGCGGAAGGGGACAAGTGGAGGGAAGGGGACAAGTGGGGGGAAGGGGACAAGTGGGAATGCTGGTTGGGGGTGGAGGGTTTTTAGAATCACACACTTTTGTAAAGGGACAGGAACAAAATAGAGAATAGAACAAGTGGGGGGTAGGATAGGATGGAGGGAAAAACAGTAAGTCTTTCACAATATGTCCATTGAATTGCTTGTCTTCCCAGTGTGGGTGGGTGACAAGGGAGGAAGGAAAAGAATCTAGAATATAAAGTTTTAAAATCATATGTTTTTAAAAAAAATGTGTGTGTGTGTGTAATTATTATTTATATGAAACTGAGAAATAAGATATACAGGCACTTTTGCAGAAAGATCCATCTTGCCCTACCAGAAAGTCAGAAGGGTGATTGGGGAGGATATAGTGGAGAGCAGATTGAGGGAGGGGATATATAGTGGGATCCCTGTTTTGGAGTGGTGGGCAGGGGAAAGATGGGCAGAGAATTTGTATGTCAAAATCTTGTGGAAATGAGTGATGTAAACTAACAATAAACAAAAGTTAATTTTAAAAAGTAGTAAGGGAAAAGTGTAAGAAAAGGAGGGGCTGATAGAAGGAAGTTAAGATTGAGGGAGGTAGTGGTCAAAAGCAAAACTATTTTGTGAAAGGGAAGGGAGAAGGGAGAAGTAAAGGCAAAGAACTGGTGTTCAGAGTTTGGCTTTGCCATTTAACACCTATAAGATCTTTGACAAACCATTTAATTGAAGGGAAGTGTTCAATATAGACATCTTTGGATGATTGCAAAGTTCTTAAATGTGAAGTCTTCAGGGAATAAATGGTTATTTATCTTTTTGGTATCTTTGTTTGTTTCTTCCTTTCTTTTTTCTTTTACACACCTGTGATTCCATCAGTATAAGAAACTCCTTGTACCATTGCAGACCAGTATGAATTCTGGGACTTAAAACATTTTCTGAGTCACTGAGTTGCTAAGTGTCACAGAGACAATATATGCCAGGCCAGTCCTTAAACCCAGGTCTTGTTGGCTTCAAGGCCTGGTTTCTATTCGCTATTCCATGTTCTCATTCATCTGATTAAGCACTCAGGTTTTTTTTTGTAAAATACTTTTCACTTTTAATGAGGCATTTCTTATGAGAATCTCTAAACATTTTGTAATAATACTCCATTTTCTAGTACAACATGTCATGCTATTAGGTATCCAATATTATAATCATTTATTTAAGACTAAATGCCTCAGACCAAGGATCATGGAAATTATTCTTTTTAAAAATTTATTTCCTTTTTTAATTTATAGAAGAAAACAGACATTTCTATAATATAAACTACATATATATCATGCACAACTTGCTATTTCTTTTAAATAGATAAAAAGGTTACCATGTAAAATATTTCTTTTTTTTCCCCTCACTATTCCCCACCCTAGAGATGGCTACCATTAGACACAAATGTGTGTGTGTGTGTGTGTGTGTGTAAAACCATTCTCTATACATATTTCTGCTTATCAGTTCTTTCTCTGATTGCAGAGACCAACGTCCTTCATATGTTCTTTGTAGTTAATTTAGGCATTTATAATAGTCAGAATGACTTATTTGCTCAAAGTTGTTCTTAAAAGAATATTGCTACTGCTTTATACCATGTTCTCTTGGTTTTCCTCATTTCACTCTTCATTATTTTGTGCAATTCTGTCAATGTCCCTAAGATCATTAAGTTTATTGTTTCTTATTCCGCAGTAGTATCCCTGCACAACCATATACTGAACTTGTGCAGCCTTTCCCCAATTGATGGGCATCCCTGTAATTTCCAGTTCTTTGCCCCAAAGAGCTATTATAAATATTTTAGAACATATAGTTTCTTTTCCTTTTTTTCCCTAGTCATCTTTGGAAATAGACGCAATAGTCATGTTGCTGGGTGAAAGACAGTTTAATAAGGGACCACTGTTTCTTACTCAGTGGTCAAGAGCCTGGTTCCTCTGAGTTTCCAGCTTGGTCAGATAGCTGGTAGGTGACTGCCTGGAAGATATATAATTTGGTAGTGGGCTTGTTATATTTTTAGATGACAATGGGTTAGGTGAAATAGCTAATACATTGGATAGTAGAATTAGAGTAAAATTGTCTTGGTAGATTAGAATGATGGACCATCTTAAATAAGATAAAATTTCAAAAGGATAAATGCAAAACTTCATGTGAGTAAAAGTGATCTATGATACACGCATAAGGTGAAGGAAAGATGTTTGGAAATCAACGGATATGAAAATGACCCAGAATTTCTTTGGTCTGCAAGGTCAATGTAAATGCAGGCTTAGGATAATAACAGGTTTTTGACACTTGAAGACTTGTATGTCTCCACCTCCTTGGCTTTCTTCTTGCCACCCATCACTTGTTGAAACTGGTGATTGTCATCTGTGTGTGACCTTGTCCTTTCTTCTGCTACATTTGACAATATTATTTAGCTGGTTGTTGCTGGACTGGCTTAAAAGAAGGCACTTGCTCATCTAGCTATACTGATCCAAGATCCCATTATCTGATTTCATTAAAAACTTTTTTTTTTTCCTATCAGGCCCTTTCAACCCCATTCTTTCCTGTCTTTACAGCCTACGAGCCAATGTGAAATGCCAGTTCTTTTGTTCTTTACTATAATCTTTGAAAGCTCCTAGGGAGGTAGGTAGAGGCAGGCATGTTGGCTCAATGTGTACAATTGTGGGTCATGAAGTCAGGAACACTTTTCTTCATTACTTCAAATCTGGATTCAGACACTTACTAGCTGTGTGACTCTTGGCAAATCCCTTAACCCTCTTTTCCTGAGTTCCTCATGTATAAAATGCTCTGGAGAAGGAAATGACACACCACTCCAGTATCTGCCAAGAAAACCCCAAATGGGGTCATAAAGAATTGGACATGACTGAACAACACAAAATCCAAAGGGAGGTATGTGGACATAACTGACTTTGTTCATATTATTTATTAATGGCAAAACATAACCCGTGAGACATCCAAAATATTTAAGAACTTATGAAAGATCCTTTTAAATATAATGTCATGCCTAGAGTTGAACTGCTCCATTCTCCACTCAGCTACCAAGATTTAAAGGTCATATCTGCTGCTACCATACAGCTCCCATGGATCAAACAGTGCATTGCTCTCTTGATCACTTCCCTGTTGTGAACTCAGTATTTCCACTGATTAAAGGACAGAATTGAGCCAACTTTGGACAAGATAGAACAACCTAATCCTCCAACTACCTGAATATGCCAATGACTGGAACTGACATGTCCATTAAACTCATCAGGAGAGCTGGCATATCCATTATTTGACTTGATATTGCTTTGCTTCTTTTGCCAAAACTATGTAAATAACATATTTGGTGACCTTTCTTTAAAATAAAATCACTGGAGTGTTTTATATTATTTTATTTTTCTGTCATATTTGTTCAAAAGAATGGGTATTTGTATGAGGTTTTTTTTCTTTGTTTCTTTTGTTTGTAAGAGGAAAAAAAAAAAAAAACATGCCCAAAACGCTGTTTGATCTCTGTGGGAGAAGGGGCTTATGCTTAGAAGTTGAAAATCTATTTTAAGTTGAGGAGGCAGATAACCTCATAAAAAGTTATAGTTGTTTGCAGGTTTGGGAGAAAAAGAAATGGAAGAAAAAAAGGAAGAAAAAAATAAGCTAGATCAATAAACTTCTGAGTCCCACATTTAAGAAAGGTTGTGAAAAGGAATCTCCCTCAGCCTCAAGAACATCTGTTTGCATTCTGCACTGGTACACTTTCATCTGCTCCTCTCTTATGCCATTAGTTAATCTGCTCACTTGCCCCTGCATTGGGTTTTAAAATGTTTAGATATGCCAGGGTGGACTCTGTAGCCTCTGCTATATTTGGATTCTTGGACTCTCGAGCTTCCCAGCAGCATGTACAAATGCAATTAACAGGATGTAGCAAAGATGGAAAGAAAAATCCTGTGTGTAAAAATACCAGGGGAGAAAACAATATTACCTCCCAAAAGAAAAAAAATAAATTGTTAAATTTGTTTATATACTACTTTTTTCATGTCGTCTTTCCCTTAAAGCCTTATACTTTCTATTTTTGTTAGTTAAAAAATAGCGCTACAGGAATTATGATTTATCCAAATGAAAGTTTCTTCTTTAAGATCCAACTTTCCTCTTTTATGTTCTGAAATACAATTTTTGCTCTTTTCCTTTGCAAATGATATATCCTTTCTCCATTAAGCTTTAAAAATTTATATTTTCCTAATGAAAACCACCTTAAATCATATTTTCTAAGTAGTAGGTAATTGTGGAGTCATAGGAACATACATATTCATTAATAAGATATTTTTTAACGAACAAAAGAAAATAGAAAATGCAGGAGACAAATAAGGCAGTTTTGTTATTACCTCATTAGATTATATATAAAGAAGTGTGAGCTTAAGTAACTAGCCCAGTCATGCAGTATTTGTCAGATACAGGACTTGAACCCAAATATTCTGCTCCAAGGCTTACTCTCTGTTTATTAGGTTATGCTACCTCTTATAATTAAAAAGAAAACTGGAAAAAAATTATCATTATAGTCCAATATGCTTCAAACCAACATCACTGGATCAGAAAGACTTAGTAATCCTCAGTTTAACTGTGATCAGTGGGCACTTGTCAGGATATATCATAGCTTGCTGATGTTGTGTGTGTGTGTGTGTATGTGTGTGTGAAAAGAATGGGAAAAATACCAAGGGGAGGATATAACATGGGATGTTGATATGTATAACCACTAGTGAATAAGAAGTCCAATTACAAATACAGCAATTGAATGATAATGAAACTGGTGGAAGGATAAATAAAAGATCAGCTTTATCAGCTTACATTAATAGTGACATAGTGCTATTAGTAGAAGAACACTTTAAATATCATATAGATGCTTGTCTTTGACCAGTGTTTTAACCTTTTCTTTTTCTCCATTTTCTGCCTATGGATTCTTGTGTAAGTTAATGAAATTGCTTTATTTTCTGGCACTTACCTTGTGTTAGGCTTCTTATTTGGCTTTTAAATAAAACAATTTGGGTTATTTATATTGTACTGACATCTGGTGGACCTTGGCCTTGGTACAACTAAGAAGAAAAAAAAAAAGAAGGAAAAACTAGTGATTGCATGCATCTGTCAAGGTCAATTGAACAATTTTTCAACAACCCCAAAATGCAGATACTTAATCAACTAGAGGGAAGATAGATACTTTTAATTTTAAAATATCTTGATAAAATCCTCCTTTTATCTTGCCCCCATTCAGCAAAAAAGGGGGAAGAAAGCATTAAACTACTTAATAAAGCAGCTTTAATGCCTGCTTTTTAGAACAGATAGAGAACAAATCCGATATGTTGTACTGGGAAGTAGGAAACTTTTAATTATCTGGCAGTTCATATGTACAGGATTTGAACCCAAGATTTTGGGGTATTAATAGAAACTTGAGGCTGTATTTGAATCCAGGAGCCTTTTTTTTATTCATGCATTGGTATTGGAAAGCGGGGTGTTTTGTATACATTTCTCATGCCTTGTATTTTGCAGGGATTTCTTATGACTATACTTGGAAGAAATTCCAATGTGTGGGAAATGAAGAACTCTCACAAAATTTTCAGTTGAGAGATGTGGAATCCCTCTCATTTTTTTCTCACTCCCCTAAGCCTGGGCAGAGCTCTTAGTAAATACTGTTTTTGGACTTCTGTAAACTGGCACCAGAGAGTAAAGGAGATAAGAAGAGGGACAAATGTAATCAACCTGTTTTAAGACGTAACTGAACATTCAGAAATTCTCTCTTGCAATAGGTTTCCTTTGGAGACATTCATCTAAAACTTTCTAACATATGCAATTAATAGCTGGCATTCCATCACAATTACATGAGAGCAAATAAACCAAAGGGATCCTTCTAAAGAACTTTTTTTAAAGGAAATCCTTTTCTTTACTCATGTACATTCATCCCAAAGGATTTTCCCAGAGCACTTGCAACACACAAAAGAAGAAATGGGGAGGAGGGGAAATATACATACTGCAATTAAAGTCATAATTATAGCTATACTTTACCGTTATTCAGTAGTATTATCAGGTTTACATTATAATTATGCTACTGATTCAATACACTATTATGAAATGTACAGAATAAAACACCGTGAACAGGGGTCCTTGTTCCTGATAGGATTACTGACTCACTTCCTCATTTGTGCTGTCCATGATCTGGGGAAAATCCTATCTTGCATTCCTAATTTCAGTAGTAAAATTTAGGAAAGGAGAACAATAGTAGAATTCTCTCTTGTTGAATACCAAGTTTCTGTATGTTATAAAATGTTACTCAATAAGTTATATGTAGGCTGGTCATTCAGGAGAATTAATGTAACTTTTATTCTTTTCCCCCACCATTCTACCCCTAATCCCAACTCATTTTGAAAACTGAATGTGTTTATCCAACCATTATAGTTGTTTCTGGGTTGCCACGTAGCAGCAATTTAAAAATGTCCAACCAAATTGCATCATGATTGAGAAGAGAAAATCAATAGTACCATGTCAACTCTATATTTACTGGGGAAATATGATTTCATTTAGTGAATTGTTATTCAGATGGAAATTTGACTACTATTGGGTTAAGTACATAGGTTTTAAAAATAAGAAAATTGGTGAAGATCTCAATCCAACGTGAAAATGTGTTGTATAGATGAATTCACATGCATAGGTAGTATAAAGCAATGCAATACCTATTTATTCATACAGCAAAATCTTAGCAATTATCCTGTTACAATTTTCTACATACAGGCATACCCCACATGTAGTTGCTCTGATCAATATCTCAACAACAATATTTTGAATACCCTTCCTGCACCGCTTTCTTCCCTCTCCCTTCAGTAACAACAAAACTCTCATGAAACATCTCCAGAGATTTAAATTCTTTCTTTCCTTTATTGAAATTCTGAGCATTGCTATATGGTCTGAATGCTTTTAATGTTTGGATAAATTAGAAAATGCTTACTGGGTAGAACCATGAGGTATAACTAATCATAAAAGGTGCAGACAGATCCGCTGCTGAGTCCAACCCCAAATGCTGAGAAAGATTTTCACCACTGACTCTTCCCACAATTCAGAAAAAAAGGCTCCAAGCTGGTGGGAGAACAACGCAATAAGAGAAATAACCTTATGTCTTCCCCAAAATAAATTCCAGTTCTCATCTATGTATGGGTTATAAGTATATGAAGAAAGAAAAACTCACTTCCCTTACTTTGTCTACCGATTAGTTAACTAAGAAACACTAGCTTTCAAGTTATAAAGGGAATGGGAAGATGAAGTTGTAGGGAGAAGGAAGTGGCATTGTAGATTATATTCTGAGGTGATTTGGGTTCACATTGCCACATTTGATACTCACTATTTAGTTGTGCAAATATGAGAAAGTCAATGAACTCTGAGACATAAGTTTATGTACATATAAATAGAGATAAGACAGCTTCTAGTGCTTTTCTCATGCATTTGTTGTAAGGGTATTATGAAATGCTGTGAGCAAAGAACTTTGCAAACCTTAAAATCCCATGCCAAGGAGTTGCTGCAATTATATATATTTTTTTGTCTCATTCTAATAATTTTGTTTCAAGGAGTTCAGATAAGAAATGATCTTTTTTTATGTTCAATGTTCTTTAGACTATTGTTTAGGTAGATATAATGAATGATTCCCTCACCCTTCCACCTTGTAATCAAATAATTAGGTGGGCAAGAAGTCCAGAAAAAGAAGGAATGAAGGAAGTAAGGAAAGAAAGGAAGAAAGTCAGCCAAAAATAAGCATGTTCTAGGCATAGTGATAAACAATTTACATATACTAACAACAACCTTTTTGATCCTCACAACAACCCTGAAATGTAGGTGCTATTATTATTCCTCTTTTATAGCTGAGGAAACAGAGACTAAGATATTTTGTTAATGTCACTCAGCTAGTCAGTGTCTGAAAAATAAGTGTATGACGTCATGTTTTAATTTAGAGCTTCGCGATTCTAGCCCCACTGCTTTGTCCACTGGGCCACTGTGGGCATGTCATACAATTTTGGTGTGGATTTTGTGTGAGTGGCACACAACAATATTAGGATCTTTCAAAATGAACTATTTATATTGCAGCCAATCACAATCTAAAAGGGCATCAACAGAAGGACCATGATTCAGTCAAGGATAGAATTACATGAGACCTTTGTCACTTTCACTACCTCACAGCAGCTTTCAGCTTGGTGGCTAAAACGGAATGCTCCAGTTTACATAGTTTTCAAAAAGCGTTCTGCAAAGACAACTGTCATGTTGCGTATGGAGCAATGGAATCAAGAAATGTACACCAGTAGTAAAGCAAATTATCTACAGATTAAATAGGAAGGCATACTCTAACTGCACTATGGGTAGAGTGTTGGGAGGCTCAAGTGAGGTAATCTGTATAAAGCACCTTGCAAACTTCAATCTTTATTGCTCAAAGCCATTAGTTTTTCATTGCTAATATTGGGGGAAAATTCGCCAATACCAAAGAACCTGAAAGGTAGTACATTCAAACTTGCTATTTACTATTCATACAGGCTTTTTCACTCAATTTAAAAAGGATCTTGCATTGATGAACAAGCTATGTAGTAACAGATAACTTTTAAACTAGCTTTCTTAAACCATAGCAAATATTTGCATTTCCTTTAGCTAATGGTTGTGACTGTGTCATATTGCTTAGGTCCAAGTTCTTACTTCAAAGAGCCATCAGAATAACATGGATTGAAGAGATTTTCGAACACTTGCCATTTCTTGCTGCTGAGGGTCCATCATAATTTTCTTTTGTAACATAGCCATTTCTTTTCTAAGTTCATTTTGTGCACCTGCAAGAAGGCTTTCATGATTCTTCTCTAAGTCTTCCACATTCTTTAAGAATTGTCCATATAGTTGCTTAATCGTTTTCAGTCTCTGGCTCTGAACTATTCTGGCTTGTTGAAAAACCTTTTGCTGTTGTTGAAACATATTAGCTAGTTTTTCTTCCTGTTCCTCAGCTTTCTGAACATCTATATCCCACTGCTGATATAATGTCAGGAACTGCTGGAAATATTCATGGTTGAGTTTTTGCCTCTGTTCTTGTTGTGTTTTCCAAACATGATAAATTTTCTGATGACTAATTTTAAGAGAAGCCTTAGTATACATTTCCAATCTTTTCCTCTTTGCAAGAAGAGCCTTGTCAATGGGAGCTCCAAATCTTTCCAACGTGTTCCACACTTCACCCCCCACATTTTCTTCAACTGCTCCATGAGTAATGCCTCTAGACCGTCTTTTTTTCCCATGTTCTTCAATTACTGTGGTCTCTCCTTCCCTAGCATCTTCTTCAGAACCACTCAGACCTTTCTTGTCTTCTTTGTCAAAGTCATAAGCTTGGCTCACCTGAGCTTCCATTGATGGTTTCCCAGATTTCCCTGCATGTTTTCTTCCCAAAGGTGCCATAATTAGGCAACTTCTTACTCAGTCACAAGGGGTGGTGGGTGGAACCTCCCTCAGGCCTCCTCTGGGAGAGCAGTGGCCTCTCACCCAGGACCCCAAACTGGGCCTTGAACTTTGGACGTTAGTAGAAGGACTACCCCACCTTGCAAAGTTAAAGCGCTATATTAGTGTTAGTCATCATCATCATCATCATTAATAACATTTTTATACATTAATCAGATCTCCAATCTGGTGATGACTTCATTCCCAAGTCTCCTACACTACTACTGCTGAGTTCAAGTTATGCTTATGGAATAGTACAGGTATGTTCTTCTTTAGTGTTTAACAATGGGCTAGAGACACAAGGTGGAGAAATACCTAAACACAGTTTTAAGTTTTAACTATATTTCTAATACTTTCTTAAGTATAGATAATCAACAAAACAATAGATCAAGCTCTGATTTATAGTGATTCCTGAAGTCTGAGGTATAAATGCTCACATTGGAAACTTAACCCTATATTTTCAGAAGCAGTTTGGAGATGGATGGCTGCAACACAACCCTGATTATACACTATAGTACATTAGTTCTCAGGATGAGGAAAGTGAGATAATAACTCTGCCATATCACTAAGCTTGTGGAAGAGGTTTGCCAGTTTGTTCTAACATGAACGGGGTACAATTACGCCTTAAATTTACCAACATCATCTTAACCAGAGCCATACTCAGGATGTGTATGGAGCCAATAGACTATTTTGGTTATTCAAGTCTCAGTGAAAACATCTTTGACAACTCCAGGAGCAGACAAGATTGATAGGTACTTCAAAGTGTTCCCACGTGGATTTGATTTCTTCCACTAGATTTCTTAACTCAGGTGAGCTTGGTAGTGAAGGGGAAGCTGGCTTTTACTTATATGTTGTTAGTTGAATTCATGTAGCTGTCATCTTTGTCTTCTTTTGTTGTCACTGTTGGATCATAAGCTTTATCTAAAAATAAATGTAATTTTTTTAAATTTGACAGAAAAAGTGATACGTGCATGCTTTTAGTCTTGGTTATTGTTCTACAGTTGTTGTTATTGCTGTTTACATTACCATTATGAAAATTTTATCATCTCATATCTTTGTAAAAATCTAATTTAAGCTTTTATAGTCTATATTTTTACCAGTCAGGAATAAATCCACATTTGAACCTAAGTTCCCAAGAACTTGATTTGAGCAATGTGATGCTGGTAGTCATAATACTGTTTTCTAAGGAATGATTAAGAACTTAGATGAGCCATGAATGGACTTAACGTTTTTTCCTTGACCTGTAAGGGTTGTTTTTCCTGTTTATATTAATCATAACAGTCACATAATTTTAAAACGGCCATATTGCTTTGCTCTGTGTAGGCACAAAAAAAATACAGAAAACAGGAACTTTTGGGTTACAGCGTTAGCACAGTTTGGGCTTTTCACCAAGCTAAATTAAAGATCTATTTCTGCTTCCTGAAATAACTATCTTATAGCTTTATTGCTTCCAATTCTGATATATTTAGACGTAATTGTGACCGTTCTCTTCCTTCTCATTCTGTTTATTCTTCATTTATGAAAAAGTTTTTCATTATTCTGTCTTCTCTGCTACTGCTTAGATACATGGCATTTAGATAGGAAAGATGATGTGAGTTTTATGAAAATAGAATCCAATAGGGATAATAATATTCAAAATCTATGTGATGAGCATGGGTGAGAGAGAGCTTAACAAGTTTCACAGCAGTTATCTGAGACTAGTTTCTTTTAAACAAAAAAATGACCATTTGGGGGTCAGCTTTTGCTATTTATTTGGAAGGAGCAGTGAGTGATAAGGTGAATGAAGAGATAAGATAAGTAAAATTCAATGTTCTCAGTAAATATTGCTATTTACAACATTTGGGGACAAGCTATGTTTTATTTTCTTTCCCGACCTTCAAGTAACTGTGGTTACAGTCCAATGTTAATAAAATGTAAAAACATTCATTTTAGCTGTGATAGGGAGGCTTCCCCCGTGGCATGGTTTTTCCAAACTTTGGGGGATCTCTGCCTTAATCAGTTTGTTTTTTTGGGGGGGGGAGTTGGTTGGTTGGTTGGTTTTGTATAGGGATTGCCCATATTTGAAATAGGAACTTTTAACAGTCTTAGCATTTTGGAGTAGCAAGAATCCATGGAGGTTATCAAGTTACTTACCTGTAAAAAGACCAGAAAATATCTAAGATCTCTCCCAATTGCAATGCTATACTTTCATGATCATAACACTTGATTTTATTTATGTTGAGGGCTATCTTTCCATATGTAACATGTTGCTCAAAGGGAGACCAAATAGACATCTCTAGTCTCTTCTCTTCCTTCCTATCTCCAAAGAAGACTATTTCCAGGCAGGAATGCAAGCAGGTCAGAAACTTCATCACTCTGAGTTCCTTGGAGGCTAGAATTGTATTTCTCTGCTCCCTTAAATATGCTTAGTCTAGGGAATGTCAATTTCAGGTTTAATTTATCTTCTGATGAGCATTTCTTTAATAAAGGTGGGAGGACCCCAAACTTTATATTGGAGGCTTGACTACTTTCCCACCAAATAACAGTTTGATGATGAATGCATATTACATTTAGCCAACCAACTCATTTATCCAGATCAATAGCAAAATAGAAGTTAGAGAAAATACTTGTTGTTGTTGTTGCACCATTTTTCAGTTCTGTCTAATCCTTCAAGCTCCAGTTTAGAGTTTCCTTGGCAAAGATATTGGTGTGTTTTGCCATTTCTTTCTCCACCTCATTTTACAGATGAGGAAACTGAAATAAACAGGGTTAAGTGATTTGCCCAGGGTCACACAGATAGTAAATGTCTGAGGCCAGATTTGAACTCAGGAAGATGAGTCTTCCTGACTACAGACCCAGCATTCCATCAACTGTGACACAGAGCTGCCTTCAGAGAAAGTACACATATGAGGATATAAGCAGTGAAGGCCCACCCCTATTAGGAGCAAAGCAAGTCAGTTCAAATAAGATGAGAGGGGAAAGGGAGAGGGAAAGTAAGAGGAGAGGGAGATGGAGATAGAGAGGGAAAAAGAAAGAGACAGACAGACAGACCGACAGAGAGCCCTAGACTTTGATCTCATCCACGGGAAATTCCCAAAAGTCTCTAATGTATCAAACTTGGCACAGGGAGATCATAAGTTCCTCTTATTTTGGCTTCTTCCCAGGGTATTTTCTTTCATGTAGTCATGACATTTTCTATCTTCTCTCTCAAAGTCAGAAGCCACAAAAGCCCCAAAAGACTTGAAGATACTGAAGAGACTCTAGATTGGATCTCTCCTACTCTTGTGAACCCCACCCTGCCTTAGATGCATTCATGGGCACTTGATCTCTACCCATAAAGAGAGGGACTCTATTTCACAGAGAACACACAGGAGCCACTGGAGTCCTGCATCTCCAGCCTCTAACAGGCTCACTCTTGATCTAGTTGGACAGGCAGATAGCATCACAGGGGTTAATATTCAGTTTTATTCTAGTCTAATCTTCTCAAATGGTTGGTGGGAGAACCAGCTCCTACAGCATTCCCTAATCACTTTTCTCCCAGGGGCCAGAGAGAAGAGGTAGGGGGCAATTAGTCCTATGTCTCAATGGGATCAATTGAGATAAGCACAGGCCCTCAAACCTCAATGAGGCCCAGTTGAGGCACATATAGATTACTCTATGGGTTCCCCATGGGTTCCTCATGTTTTTCCCCCATTTAGTGACCAATACCCACCTGCTTTATAGGACAAAAGACAAAGAAGGCACCTTGACAATATTAAGCTCACAGTTTAACTTTAACAATACGGTCGTTCTTCACAAGCATGGTAAATGTTACATTATGTCACCCCTTGTCTCATGGTTCAGCCTCAGTAGGACTGTCTTTCACTAGTATTCTAGGAACTACTATCTAAAATTCTTGGGGTTATTCTGGAAGTTATTATCAAACACCTGAAAACTAGATATTCTCATGGCCATGAACCCTGAAAAACTGATCCTGGGAAACTATGTTCTAAAAATGTGTAACAAAATCCATGTCTTTTACATAGAGACTTATATAAATGGACTTTGATTACATATGGATGAAGCAACTTATGTCTAAAGAATTGCAATGACTTGGCCAAAGTGGTAAAACTTAGGTCAAATACTTGATTTTAGAGCACTTTTATTTTTAGAATATAGAGAAAGAACAGGTACAGGTACATGAGAAGGGGATGATTTCACTGCAAATTCAAATCCCCTGATTATTTTGTCCCTTTCATGAATGTGTCAGGACTTATGATGACAGTCTTCTCAGACAAGATCACTGTGGATCATGTACATGCATTTCTTGTGATAGAGAATTATCCTTCTTATAACCAAACCAAATAATTAAGTTAAAATATATTTCTTGGGGATTTTGTAAATGTTTTTAAAGGATAAATTTTTTTCATAGAAATTCATAGGAATATACATCTACAATTGGACAGGACCTTAAATATGATGTAATCCAATGACCTCCTTTTATAGTTAGAGAAGCAACTGACAAGATAGATCATGTGGATTGTCCAGTTACATAGGTAATAAGTGGCAGATCAAGGATCACAGGATCATATATCTAGAGTGCCTTTCTTGATGTTCTTTTTTTTTTCAATTTTGTACACTGCCTAGAACACATTAAACAGTAAGTGTTTAATAAGTGATTGTTGAGTAACTGACTTGTCCACTACTGTCTTTTACATGATGTTTTTTTCCACAGCAGTGAGTTGAAGCCAGTTCTGAGAAAGTCCATTATTAAATTTTCAAAGTGAAGATTTATAACTAGAAATTGGCAAATACTACAATTCAGTTCTGTATATTGTTTCATTGATTTTCTAAACTTAAAGTGATGAGAAATTGTTAATAATGCAGATTCTACTTAAAATGTTAATAATGCACATAGTCACACTTCTCCCCCCAACCAGTCATTAAACGTGCACACCCCTGATCCTTCATGCATTTCAGGCCAATTTCCAATTGTATAGGTCAGAGCATCTTCCCTTGCATTGCCCTTGACATCCACTGAGTAGGTAGCACAAAACTAATGGCCAGGTTTCTATCAGATAAGCTCTGGTTGTCACACATGTATCTACCTTTGAATTACTGGAGAATGTGCATTCAGTGCCAATTCACAATTGTGCTTAAAAAAGCCAAACAAAAGAACAAACCCAGATCCATCACAATAAGGCTCAGTTGACTCAGGTGTTCATGTGGAAGAATATAGAAACAGAGAGAGCAGGAGGACTATCTATAAAATTGCATGTTTAATTATCGCACCTGTGTTTATGTGAATGTCTGATCACTGGGATTGGACTTTGAAATAAATGTGTATGATGTGATGATTTGAAGCTCTGATCAGACATTCAAATAAACACAATTTGCATTTAAGTATCTGATCATTCAAATAAGTGCAAGCATTTTTTTACATGAACTAGGATGCTATTAAAACTCATTCTTTTCTTAATTCTCTAAGAAAACAACAAAGCTGTGCAGAAAGCCCTCTGCTTGACAGAGAGCAATGTGCTATAACAACAGTCCTAAGTTCCAGATGATAGGTAACAAAAAGGCTGTCTTCAGGTAGGTACATATCCATTCTACATAAGATATCCTCAATACTTCAATTTCCGGTATTTCTCCAAATTTTCACTTTTGCTGTGGGCACTTTCAATTCCCGATTTTGCTTTGGGGATATGAGACATTAACCATCCTTGAGGATTTTTCTCTCCTATTCTTGAAAAGTTAGGAAAGTATGCCAAGTTCTACATTTGATGAGAAAAAACAGAAGATGTTAGTACTTTGTTCAGTCATTTCAGCTGTGTCTGACTCTTCATACCCCATTTGGGGTTTTCTGGACAAAGATATTGGAGTAGCTGGTCATTTCCTTACCCAGTTCATTTTACGAATGAGGAAACTGTGTTAAACAGGATTAAATGACTTTCCCAGAGTCACAAAACTAGTGTCTGAGACAGAATTTGAATTCAGATCTTCCTAACTCCAGGTCTAGTGTTCTATCTACTGTGCCACCCAGCTGCCCTAAGTTGGTATATATCTATCTATCCATCTGTCTGTCTCTCTCTGTCTCTCTCTTCCTCTCTTCACTTAGATATAGTGGATACATACAAACATGAATGCATGTATGCTGGCATACAACCATATAT
>CM053588.1:272617614-272640491 GCA_028646515.1 Pseudochirops corinnae
TTAACTTGAATTAAGGTATATTTAGTTATAAATTTAGTTCTATATAACTGCACAATTATCTAATTTGTGATCATTTATCTAATTCTATAAGGTTTGTCATTAGTATTTTTATTGGAATGATATTGCATTTACAAATTACTTTGCGCAATATTATTTCTTTTTCATATTAGCTTTGAATAAACATAAAATATTGATTAGGCATATATTTCTCTGTATCATAATCTGGCCTTATAACCTTTAATTATATGCATATATTATAGTTTGTTCATCATAAATAAAAGATACCTGTTCTGCTTATAATTCTTTTTCTAAATAAAAAAAAAGTGTTATGAATATTTTTGTACAAATGGGTCCTTTCCCTCTGTCTTTTACTTCCTTGGTGATCAGTGGGAATGTACAGTTTAGTGACTTCAGGGATGTATTTCAAAGCTATTTTGTAGAAAAGTTGAAGCAGTTTCTAGTTCCACCAAAGTACATAAATGTGTTTTTCTTCCACAGTGCCTTCAATGCTTGCCATTTTCTGATAAGTTTAAAGTGAAACACCAAAGTTGTTTTAGTATGCATTCTTTTTGCTAGTGATTTACAACATTTTATATAGTTAATAACAAATTTCTTTAAAAACTACCTTTTCATATCCTTTGATGCCTTATCTTTGGAAAATAATATCTTTTCACATATATTTGCATTTATTTATTCTTCATGTTTTGCATATCAGACCTTTATCAAATAAATTTGATATTAAGACATTTCCTAATTACATTTTTAATCTAATTTTTATTGTTCTTTTTTCATACATACATTTTTCAATTTTATATAATAAAACTGTTCATTTTGTTGTATATAGTATTTGCTATACTTGGCTTAGGTAAGAATTATCTCCCTATCACAGTTGCCAAAAATATTTACTTTCCATCTATTTTCTTTAAATTGTTTTACTTTTTTATATTGAAACCATTATCAACATGGAGTTTATTATGTTGCACCTATAAAACACAATTTTAACCCCATTTCTGCCAGAAAAATGTACAGTTAAGTAGGTATGTTTGTGTTTTTTGTAAACAAGTAAACCTTAGAGTAAAGGTAGCAGAGAGACCAGGAAGATGTCTGAATTCTACATGTTTCCCTCAAACAATATTAATTCAAGCCTCTAAATGGATTCTGGAGTCACTAGACCTACAAAAAAAGGGATCAAAGTAATTTTCCAGGTTCAAATAACTTATAAGAACTTCAGCAAAGTTCTGACTCATTTGAGGGAAAGGGAAGCATTGCCCAGTGAAGACCGTGTCTGTGCAAGACAACAGGAGACTGTTACCCACCACACAGATCAGCAACCAAGGTCCCTTGGTCCTGGCTCAACAGGCCAGTGGCATGGCAAGCCAACTGTGAGCCCCCAGTCCCCATGCAGAAGACAAATTTCAAGCCCTGGAACCCAGGCAACAACAGTGGCAACTAAACTGGGTCACCTCAGCTCAGTAAGCAAATTAGTGGTACTGGAACCCAGACAAAAACATGTGTGACTAGGTCAGTGGTTCTCAACCTGTAGGTCATATTCAATTTAAATACATCCTGCAGATCAGATATTTATATTACGATTCATAACAGTAGCAAAATTACAGTTATGAAGTAGCAACGAAAATAATTTTATGGTTGGGGGTCAGCACAACATGAGGAACCGTATTAGAGGGTCATGGCATTAGGAAAATTGAGAACCACTGGATTAGGTCAACCAACCCCAATACAGTAAGCAAGAAGCCAGAACCTAAGGCCCCAGTGCAGAAAGCCAGTGA
Source organism: Pseudochirops corinnae (assembly GCA_028646515.1). Classification (NCBI taxonomy): domain Eukaryota; kingdom Metazoa; phylum Chordata; class Mammalia; order Diprotodontia; family Pseudocheiridae; genus Pseudochirops; species Pseudochirops corinnae. Next base: position 272,619,402 of record CM053588.1, read on the forward strand.
CCAGACCCTTTGCTCCCAGCACAAGAAGCCTGGGACAATGCCCCTTGTGCTCTAGGAGCAGAGCTCTACTTTACATATCATGAGAGAGACAAAAAACAAGCAAGAAAAAAAAAAGAACCTTGTCCATAGAAAGCCACTATGGTAACAGGGAGGAGCAAAACATAAACTCAGAAGAGGACAACACTGTCAAAATGTCCACGTGTGAAATCTCAAAGGGGAATATGAATCGGTATCTAGCCCAATAAGTCTTCTTAGAAGAACTCAAATAAGATTGTAAAAGTCAAATAAGAGAGGTAGAACAAAAATTGGGAAAAGAAATCAAAGGTATGCAAGAGAGAGTCAATAGCTTGGAAAAGAAAGGGCAAAAATTGATTGAAGAAAACAATTCTATATGTAATAAAGGGTCATGAAAATACAGACTAAAAATAATTAGAAGCTAAATAATCTAATCCTAAAGAATGAGTGAATCAAACAACAAATCATAGTAACAATCCATAATTTCATCCAAAAAAATGACAATAATGAGAAAGCATAACAAACTTATGGGGTGCAGCCAAAATAATTCTCTTTTATTTTTGCTTGAAATAGTATTTTGGGGTTTTTACCAACAATTATATATCAAGGAAATATTTAGTATTCATTTTTAAAGGATTTTGAGTTCCAAATTTTCCTCCCTCCCTTCCCTCCCCATTTCTGAAAATGGGAGGCAGTTTTATACATTTTATACATGTGCTATCATGTAAATCATAATTTCACATTCTTCACAGTTGTGGAAGATGAAACAGATCAAAAGAAAAAAAATGATAAAAATAAAGTAAATGAAAAAAAATTCTTTTGATTTGCATTCATAGTCCATCAGTTATTTATCTAGATATGGACAGAATTATCTTTAATGAGTCCTATGTACTCGTCTTGGAGCATTATGTTGTGAGAAAAGCTGAGTCATTTGTAGTTGATCCTCACAAAATGTTGCAAATACTGTGTATAATGATTTCCTGGTTCTGATCATTTCACATTGCATCAGCGCAAATATATTTCTAGTTTTTGTTTCCCTGAAATGTGCCTATAGTTCATTTCTTATTGCTCAATAATATTCCATTACATTCATATTCCACAGCTTGTTCAGCCATTTTCCAAATAACGGACATCCCCTCAGTTTCCAATATTTTGCCATCATGAAAAGGCTTGCTATAAATATTTTCACACATGCAGTTCCTTTTCCACTTTATGATCTCTTTAGGATATAGACACAGTTTGGTTATCATTTGGGCCTAGCTCCAAAAAGTTCTCCATAATTATTGAAATAGATCTCAAATTTACCAACAATGAGTCCAAATTTTCCCACATCCTCTCCAACATTCTTCATTTTTCTTTGTTGTTGCTATTGGTGTATTTGCCAGTCAATTGGTGTGAGATGGCATTCAATAGTTGTTTTTAATTTGCATTTCTCTATTCAGAAGTGATTTAGAGTCCATCTTCCTATGCCTGGAGATAGCTTTGATTTCTTCATCACAAAATGGCCTATTCATAAAATCTGACCATTTATCAATTGGAGGATGGCCTGTATTTTTAAAATTTGACCCAGTTATCTACATATTTGAGAAATGTGGTCTTTATGAGAGATATTTGCTGTAATTAATATTTCTCAGCTTCCTGCTTTCCTACTAATCTTGAATGCAATTCTTCCATTTATACAAAAGCTTTTCATTCAATATGATAAAATTATTCTACATTTTGTCATGTTTTCTTTCTCCTTTTGTCATGAAATCTTGCCTTCCCCATAGATCTTGACTGATAGAGTATTCTTTGTGCTTCTAATTTGATTGTTTTGTTGTCCATGGTACCTTTTAGCCACATGTATTTTTGTTACTTATCTCTTTTAATTAGGTCTATTTTTGTTTTTCCTTTGTCTAAGATTAGATTAGAATTTCTAACCTTGTTTTTTGTTTTTTTTTTACTTCAACTGAGGCATAATAGATAGTATTCCAGTCCCTTACCTTTAATTCTGTGTGCGTCCCTTTGTTTCAAGTGTGTTTCTTATAAGCAAAATATTTTAGGATTCTGGTCTTTGATCCGCCATGCTATCAGTTTCCATTTTATGGGAGAGTTCATCACACTCAAATTCATAGTTATGATTACTACCTATGTATTTCCTCCATTCTATTCTTTCTCCTGTTTGTCTTCTCTCTCCTTTCATACTTTCCCACCTCACTAGTATTTTGTTTCTCTCTACCACTCTCCCTGATCTGCTCACCCTTTTTCAGTCCCCACCCCTCATTTACTTTATCTCCTCCCCTCCTACTTCTCTGTGGGTAAGATAGATTTCTATATTCAACTGTTTGTGTATATTATTCCCTCTTTGAGTCAATACTGATGAGAGTAAGATTCAAGCCATGTTTATTGCCATTTCTTTTCCTTCCCTTTAGTAGGTTTTTCTTCCCTCTTCATATGAGATAATTTATCCCACTCTACTTCTACTTTTTTTCTGTACCCATTGTAATCTTCTTTCTCATCCCGCCCCCCCTTTTTTTTTTTTTTGTCATTCGCTCAGATTCACTTTAAACTCATCCCCCCATCTATGTATATTCCTTCTATTTGTACTGTTAGGGGTACAGGAACTTTTAAGAGTTAAACATATCATCTTCCCTTGTAGGGATATAAACAGTTAAGGTCTACTGAATCATTTATATTTTCTTTTCCTTTTTTACCTGTTTTTGCTTCCCTTGAGTCTTGATATATGAAGTTAAATTTTTGGTTTGGTTCTGGTCTTCTCTTTTTGAAGACTTGAAATACTTCTATTTCATTAAATGATCATGTTTTCCCATGATATACTATGCTTAATTTTGCCAGGAAAGTCATCATTGGTTGTAGTCCTAACTACTTTGCCATCCAGAATATCATATTGCAAGACCTCCAATCCTTTAATGTTGTAGCTGCCAAGTACTGTGTGTGCCTGATTGTGACTCCCAATATATGAATTTTTTTTCTGGACACTTGTAGTATATTTTCCTAGTTCTAAAATTTGTTTATAATGTTGCATGGGACTTTTAGTTTTGTGTCTCTTCCCTTAAGCGATCTGTGGGTTCTTTCAATGCTTATTTTGCTTTTGGTTCCAGGACATTAGGGCAATTTTCCTTGGAAATTTTTGATAGATGCTGCTGAGATCCTCTTTTTGATTATAACTTTCAAGTAGACCAATTATTGTGATACTGTTTCACATGGATCTGTTTTAAGTCAGTTTTTTTCCTGAAAAGATATTATACATATCTTACATGTTTTCATTCTTTTGAATGTGATTAATTAAAGATATCTCAGGGGGTGGAGCCAATATAGCACAATGAAAGCAGGGACTGTGCTAGCTCTTCCCAAAACACCTTAAAATGCCTTCAAAAAGTGACTCTGAACAAATTCTAGATATCCTATAAGACAAAGGGGCTTCTATTAAAACCAAGAAACAACCAGCCAGTGAAATTGAGCTTAATCTTTCAGAGGGTAACATAGGCATTCAATGAAATAAAGGGCTTCCAGACTTTGCTGATGAAAAGACCAGAGTTCAACAGAAAATTTGATCTTCAAATATAAGGTAAAGGAGAGGCATAAAAACAGGAAAGGGAATTATGTAAAATTTTAGATAATAATATAACATACATAACAATATATTATAATATATTACATAAATGTATATATATATATTATGCAATAAGGGCAAAATATTTACATTTCTACATAGGAAGATGATACTTATAGCCCTTGAGAACTGTATCATTTTTTAACTTTTGTTTCTTTTTAGTTTATGTCATTTATTTCCATGAGATTTTAATTTACAAATTTTCTCCCTGACTTTCCCATACCCACTCCCCACAAAACAGTGATCCCACTGTATACCCCCTCACACAATCTGCTCTCTCCTATATCCTCCCCCATCACCCCTATGACTTTCTGGTAGGGCAAGATAGATCTCCCTACCCCAGTACCTATGTATTTCTCTCCTTCCTATTCCATCTCCCTATTGTTCTATTCTCTACTTTGTCCCTGTCCCTTTACAAAACTGTGTGCTTCTAACATCCCTACCCCGCAACCTGCCCTCCCCTCCATCCTCCCCACTCTCATCCCCTTTTCCCCTACTCCACTGGAGGCCAAGATACCAATTTAGAGTGTATGTCATTCCTTCCCTAAGTCAACTTCAATGAGAGTAAGGTTAACCCATTCCCTTTTGCCTTCCTGTTCTTCCCCTCCATTGTAACAGTTATCCCTGGCCTCTTCTATATGAGAGGATTAACCCTGTTCTGTCTCTCCCTGTCTTCTCTCAGATTATTCCTCTCCCACCTCTCAATTTCAGCTTTTAAAATATTATCCCATCCTATTCAACTGATCCTGTGCCCTCTGTCTACATACAAATATATACACACACTCACATATGTATTCATACACATATATACCCTCCTATATAGACATATGTGTATGTATACATATACATATATATGTGTGTGTGGTCACACACACACACATACACACACACACACACACACACACACACATATATATATATATATATATACACACACACACACACACACACACACACACACACACACACACACATTTATATTCCCTTCAATTGTCCTCAAATTGAAAAAAGTTTCATAATTTATAATTATTGTTTTTCCATCTTGGCATGTAAAGAGTTCAATTTTGATAAGTTCCTTATGAAATCTTTTCCATGTTTACCTTCTAATGTTTCTTGTATTTGAATGCCAGATTTTCTACTCAGTTCTGGTTTTTTCAGCAAGAATGCTTGGAAGTCCTCCACCTCATAGAATGACCATATTTTCCCCTGGAAAAATATACTCAAATTTTCTGGGTAGGTGATTTTTGGCTTTACTCCTACCTCCCTTGATTTCTGGAACATCATATCCTAGGCCCTTTGATCCCTTAATGTAGAAGCTGCTAGATCCTGGGTTATCCAGATTGTGTTTCCACAGTATTCAAACTGCTTCTTCTTGGCAGCTTGTAATATTTTCTCCTTTATCTGGGGACTCTGGAACCTGGCTACAACTTCCTAGGAGTTTTCTTTCTGGGATCTTTTTAAAGAGGTGATCAGTAAATTCTTTCAAGTTATATTTTGCCCTCTGGTTCTAAAATATCAGGGTAATTATCCTTGAGAATTTCTTGAAGGATGCTTTCTAGGTTCTGTTTTTTGGTCATGGCTTTCAGGTAGTCCAATAATTTTTAAATTGTCTCTCCTGGATCTATTTTCCAGGTCAGTGGTTTTTTCAAGGACATATTTCATATCGCCTTCTATTTTTTTCATTTGTTTGGATCTGTTTAATAGTATCTTGATTTTTCATAAAGTCATTCCTTCCATTTGCTCCACTCTAATTCTGAAGGAATTATTCTCTTCACAGAGTTTTTGAAATTCTTCATCCATCTGGCCAATTCAATTTTTTAAAGCATTCTTCTCCTCATTAGCTTTTTGGACCTCTTTTGCCATTTGAATTAATCCATTTTTAAGGTGTTATTTTCTTCAGTCAGGTTGTTGACTCTCTTTTCATGATTTTTCTTTCATCATTCTCTTTTCTCTTCCCAATTTTCCCACTACTTCTCTTATTTGGTTTTCCAAATCCTTCTGAAGCTTCTCTATGACTTGTAACCAGTCTACATTTTTCTTGGGAGTTTTTGGTGCAGGAGTTCTGACTGTGTTCTTTACCTCCTGTTCCATGCTTTGATCCTTTTTGTCCTCCAAAAAGGAATCTAAAGTTGAATTGTTTGGCTTGCTTTGCTTCCTTTGCCTACTCATGTTGCCAGTCAATTACTTGACTTTTCGGTTCAGTAGAACTCTGCTTTCAGAAGAGAGAGCTCTATCTCAAATTCCTGGGGTTTTTGCAGCTGCTGGAGCTTTTAGGAGGCCACCATTTCTACAGCCCCCACCAGCTTTGGCTCACTGAAAATGCACCTCAGGACCACCACTGAAGACCATCATCCCAATCTAGGAAGCTCAAGGAAAGAGCACTTAGCCTCTGAATGATCTCTTGGATCCCCTGCAATCTTCAGGACATGAGCTCTGAAGGAGCCACTTGGAGGTGGCTGCAGTGCCACTGCTTCAGCTGTTTCTAAGCCCTGGGGCATTTGGCTGGATCTTCTCCCCCAAATTTATCCTAGTTCTACTGACCTTTCATTTAGTCCTTGTTTTTTATGGTTTGGTAAATTTGGAACACACCACAGCTGCTTTTGATTCATGCTCCATCCACAGCTTGTTCTGGCAGCCCCAGGTCTCCAGCCATGGGTTCATCTGGTGTGGGTCTTGGCTTTTGGTGTGCTGCAATGAACCCTTTCCCGTCTGCCTGCCGGGCTGCCGTCAGCGGGAGCTTTGCCACTCTGCCACTTTGGGAGTTCTGGAGCTTTAAAATTTGTTTCAAGTCATATTTTATAGGTATTTGAGCTGGTTATGGTGAGAGTTGCAGAGTTTTGTTGCATTTGTGCTGCCATTTTGACTCTGCCCCCCCTTAAGAGCTGTATCTTTATTATAACATTTAGAAGGGATACACATAGACAGAGGGTGTAGGTATAAATTGACTTTGATATGATAAAAAGACATTGTAATGAGAGAAGAGGAAAGGAGGAGGCAGAAAAGTTAAATTATATCACATAAGACACACAAAGACAGAGTAGAGGGAAAGAAGGGAGGGAGATGTATATTGTTTGAACTTTGCTCTAATTGGATTTGGCTGAAGGAAGGAATAACATACTCAGATATAGAAAACTAACTTGCCCAATAGGCAGTAGGAAGGGAAAGGGAAAAGGGGAGTGAGGGAGGGGGATATAAGAGAGGGCAGATTGAGGGAGGTAGTAGTCAAAAGTAAAACTCTAATGAGGACAGAAAGTGAGAAGGGAGAAAGAAAAGCATAAGTTGGGGTGTGGCAAATAGGATGGTGGGAAAAATGCAAGAGTAATCATAAGTGTGTATGTGAATAGGATTAATTTTTTCAAAAAATGGAATTGTATAGCAGAATGGATTAAAATCCATAATCCCAAAAAATATTGTTTATAAGAAACACATTTGAAAGTGTGGCCTACACACAGGATAAAGGTAAAAGGCTGGAGTAGAACATGTTGTACTCCAGTTAAAGAAAAAAAAAAGGAAAATAAAAAGCAAGGGTAGTAATCCTGATCTCGGACAAAGCAAAAACAAAAGTAGATCTCATAAAAAGAAATACAGAAAGAAACTATATCCTGCTCAAAGATACCACAGAAAATGAAGTAATATCATTACTAAACCAAGATATGCCAAATGGTATAGCATCCAAATTCTTATAAGAAGAAATAGAGATGTCTCATAGAGTTATTACCTTCCCCTCACCAAATTGTAACTTTTAAGGTGTTGTTTTCCACAATTAGCTTTTGTGCTTACTTTTCCATTTGGCCAATTGTACTCTTTAAGTACTTGTTTTCTTCAGTGAATATTTCTATCTCCTTTTCCATTTGACAAACCTACTTTTTGGGAGGTTTCCAAGCTATTGAGTATTTTTTTCCATAATTCTCTTGTATCACTCTCATTTCTTTTATTCCCATATTTCTTCTACCTTTTTGATATGATTTTTGGCTTCTTTTTGATCTCTTCCATGACTTATTTCTGGGCATGAGAACAATTACCTTTTTTCTTTGAGGTTTTTCTCATAGGTGTTTTGACATTGTTGTCTTCTGAGTTTTTGTCTTGGTATTCTCTATATATGGTAAGATTTTTTTTGTTGTTGTTCTTGCTGTTTCTGCTCATCTTTTGTGTTTTTTGTTTGTTTGTGAGTTGTTGGGTGTTTTTTCTCTTTTTTTTGTCTTTTTCCTTCCCTTCAAATTTGAGTTCTATTTCATGGGTGGAAGGTACTTTGTCTCAGATTTCTTGTGCCAGGCCCCTCAAGCCCTCTCTGTTTACCTGATGCTGTGCTGATGTTACCCTGATGCCTATGGAGGACCTTCCTGTCTGTGTGCTGTTTTGAGAGAATACAGGTGGGGTTGGGGATGACTGATACTGCTGTAGACTGTATGGTTCTGGAAGCTTGACCTTACCCGGTGCTGAGCTAACACCTTAGTGGTGGTATCTGGCATGCACAGGCTAGGTGGGATTTTTATGCATTTCTCTGGGTCTAAGATGAAGCATTTGGTGGTTCTCTGAGGTGGATTCTTCCATTTCACCTGTGTATGCTAAGGCATGTGTGAGAGGAAGGTTGGTGTTCTCATTTGCCTGTTTCAGTACATTGTGTCTAAGGATCTCCCACTGCTTTGCTGAAGTACAGTTAACTGCTAGCTTGTTCAGACAATCCTGTCCTGGAAAATGCTCCCCTTTTGCCCCAGTGAGACCAATTTATATAGTGTTGGATCACTGTAAAAACCTAAGTAGAGTGACAGATCACTGGAATAGCTTAGGTAGACAAAACAAAGTATTAAATGACTACAATACTCTACTCAAAGACTTCAATTTCTTGGATAAGAATTCAGTATTTGAAAAAAAAAAACCTGCTGGCAAAACTGGAGAAGAGTATGGCAGAACCAGGCATATGTGAAAGTCTTATACTGTATACCAAGGTAAGGTCAAAATGGGTACAAAATTTAGATATAAAGGGCGATACCATAATCAAATTAGGAAAGCAAGGAATAGTTTCCTTGTCAGATCCATGTAGAAGGGAAGCATGTATGACCAAATAAGGGATTGAGAACATTATGACATGCAAAATGGATAATTTGTATTGCATTAAATTTAAAAGTCTTTGCAGAAACAAAGCCAATGCAACCAAGATTAGAATGGAAGCTGGTAAATAATTATTACAGCCAGTGTCTCTGATAAAGGCCTCATTTCTAAAATATATAAAGAACTGAGTCAAATTTATAGGAATACAAGTCTTTTCTCAATGTATAAATGGTGAAAGGACATGAACAAGTAGTTTTCAGATGAAGAAATAAAAGCTATCTATAGTTACTTAAAAAATGCTCTAAATCACTATTGATTCAAAAAATGCAAATTAAAACAACTGAGGTACTACCTCACACTGATCAAATTGGCTAAAATAACAGAAAAGAAAAACGATGAATTTTGGAGAAGTTGTGGAATAATTGGCACACTAATGTACTGTTGGTAGAGTGTTGAACTATTCCAGCCATTCTGGAGAGTAATTTGGAACTACACTCAAAGGGTTATAAAACCATGTAAACCCTTTGATCTAGCAACACCATTCCTAGTCCTGTATTACAAAGAGATCATAAAAAAGGGAAAGGTATCCACACATACAAAAATGTTTATATCAGCTCTATTTGGTTTTTTTTTGTTTTTTTTTTAATCCATCTATCTATCTCTCTCTCTTTCTCTCTCTCTCTCTCTATCATCTATCTATCTATCCATCTGTCTGTCTGTTGTTCAGTTGTTTCAGTCACGTCTGACTCTTTGAGAACCCCATTTGGAGTCTTCTTGCCAGAGATACTGGAATAGTTTGTCATTTCCTTCTCCAGCTCATTTTACAGATGAGGAAGCTGAGGCAAATAGGGTGAAGTGACACCTCCAAAATCACACAGCTAGTAAATGTCTGAGACTAGATTTGAACTCAGGAGGATGAGTGTTCCTGATTCCTGGCCCAGCTCTCTTATCTACTATACCTCATGGCTGCCCCATTCATTTATTTAGCAATTACAAATGGCTGCTATATATTTGAATAGACAGCCTTTTTTTTTCTACTTCTTGCTAACATTTTTAAGGTATGTTCCCAATAATAGGATTATTGGGGGTGCCTACAGTGTCATAGAATTTGAGAGCTAGAGAGAAGGTCCAGGCCTCTCACTTTACAGATGGGGAAACTGGACTGCAGAGAAATTGATAGCCTTGCTCAGGGTCGCTGAACTGCTCATTGGCAGACCCAGCACCAGGAACAGCTCTATTTGTTAATGATCCAAGGCAATTCCAAAAGACTCATGATGGAAAAAGCTATCTACATCTGGAGAAAGAACTTTGGAGCCTGAATGTAGATGGAATATTCTATTTTCACCTTTTTCAGTTTTTTCCTTTCTCATGGTTTCCCCCCTTTTCCTTTAATTCTTCTTTCACAATATAACTTATATGGATATATATTTAATATGATTGTAGATGTATAACCTATATCAGATTTTTTGCCTTCTTATAGAGGGGGGAGGAGAGGGAGAAAAAATTTGGAACTCCCAATCTTGTAAAAATTAAATTTGAAAACTGTTTCTATGTGACATCTGAAAAAAATTACTATATTTCAGGGGAAATACAAAAACAAAACAAAACAAAAAATAGTAATCCTTACCTCTTGTAGTTGTCCTTAGAGTAATCAAAAACTCTCTTATTTTGTTTCTATCATTTGATGAATCAAGGATTTTTACTCTGGAGACAAGAATATATGGGTGGTACATTATAATAGAATTTTAATATTTGAAGGACAATCTTTGAAAGACACGTAAAACTTGCCCTGTTTGGCTAGAAAGAGTTTACCAAGTATAATGGGTGGATGTTACAAAAAGGCAAATTTTGGTCTGCTTAGGAAAAAAAAAAATAGAGCTGTCCAAAAATTAAGTATTCTCCTTCAACAGGACATGTATTTCCCATTCTTGGATTTCTTTGGTCTTTAGAACAAAGTTCTTTAGACTATATAATGGTGGGGCTGGGCTAGATTGCCAGTGACATCCCTAGCCAATTCTGAAATTCTTTGATTGGGCGATATGTTTGTTTAATGCTGGTTATTTTTTTTTTATCCTGCTCCATATTCTATTTTTAACCAAAGATAGTAGAAGAATCATGAGATTCTCTCATGAAACCACCATATCATTTGAAGATAGAAATATTTTGTTGAATCTTTGTTATGATTATCTCTAATTTTCTTTTCCTTTTTATAGCTGTCTTTTCTAGAATTACATTCAATAATAGTAGTGACATAGAACACTCATTTTATCACTGATCTAACTGGAAACTCTTGTGTTTCTCCAGTACAAATAAAGATGGCTCTTAGTTTTCCATAGATAATGTGGTTAAGCACATTAAAAAATATGCAACTGGGGGGTGGAGCCAAGATGTTGGAGTAGAAACAGGACTTCCCTGTAGCTGCAGCTTCCACCTCCTCCAATACATGTAAAAAATGACTTTAAACCAATTTTAGAGCTTCAGAACCGACAAAGTGACAGAGAGAAGCAAATCTCTGGCTGAAGGCAGCCGGGTAGGCTGGGAGCCAAGGCCAGCTTTGCTTGAGCCCTGTGGTTTTGGCTCCATGGCAGCCCAGACCAGCAGCAGCCAGAGGAGATTTCATGACAGTGAAGCACCAGCATCTGTGGCAGTTTCCAGACTTCTCAACCCATAAATGCCAAAGACAAAGTAAAAGGTCAGTATGGAACCCAGTTGGAAGAGGGGGTGATTGAAGAGTATGGTCTGGCCCCTGCCCCTGGGGCTAGAAGTGAGGGGGGTGAAGTGGCAATGCCATGTGGGTACCTCAGGAGCTCCTGGTGTGCAGAGGGTAGGGGGACCATGCAACCACTCAGAGGAAAAACTCTCTTGCTTTAACCTACTTGGATCTGGACCATGGTCTAGGGCAGAGGGTCTGGGGTGTGTGGCCAGGTGGCAGAGCCTATGGTGGCTGCAGAGAGGGCACCCACCTAATTGGTCCAGTAGCTGCAAAACCCCCACCCATTTAGGACAAAACTCTCTCCATTCTGAAAGCAGAGTTCTACCATGGCAAAGAGTACAAAAGTCAACTAATTGTCTGGGAACATGAGCAAGCATAGGAGATGCAATCCTACTACAGATTCCTTTTTTGGAGACAAAAAGGATCAAAGCATGGAATGGGAGGAGGACAACACAGTCAGAATTCGTGCATCAAAAGCCCCAAGAAAAATATCCACTGGCTACAGGCCATGGAAGGGATTTGAAAATCAAAAGAAGTGAGGGAAAAATTTGGAAGAGAAATAAGAATGATACAAAAAAATCATGAAAGGAAGTCAACAGTCTGAGTGAAGAAAATAACACCTTAAAAATACACTAACTCAAATGGAAAAAGATGCCAAAAAAGTCTATGAGGAGAAGAATGCCTTAAAAAGCCAAATTTGCCAGATGAAAAAGGAATTTCAAAAACTCACTGAAGATAATAATTCCTTCAAAATTAGATTGGATCAAATAGAAGCTAATTATTTTATCAGAAATCAAGATACTATAAAACAGATCCAAACAAATGAGAGAATAGAAAGCAATGTGAAATAGCTCACTGGAAAAACCATTGACCTGGAAAATAGATGCAGTTAAGATAATTTAAAAATTATTGGATTGCCTGAAAACCATGATGAAGAAAAGAGCCTAGACTCCATCTTTCAAGAAATTATCAAGCAAAATTGTCCTTATATTCTAGAACCAGAAGGCAAAATAGAAATTGAAAGAATTCACTGACTAGCTCTTGAAAAAGTTCCCAAAAAGGAAACTCCTAGAAATATTATAGCTAAATTCCAGAGTTCCCACATCAAGGAGAAAATATTCCAAATAGTCAGGAAGAAACAATTTGAGTACAGAGGAAACACAATCAGGATAACACAAAATCTCACATCTTCTCCAATAAGATATTTAAGGGTTTGGAATGTGATATTCTGGAGGTCAAAGGAGCTAGGATTACCTCACATCATAGAGTGTTAGCTAGGATTAAAACCAAGAATCACCAGGGTAGAATTGCCATCTTTATTATATTAGCTTTATCTATCCTTGAACAATGGATATTTTTCCAGTTATTTAGATCCAACTTTGCTTGATTGAAAAGTGTTTTAGAATTGTATTCATATAGTTCCTGAGTTTGTCTTGGTAAATATTTTATTTATTCCCAAATATCTTGCACTGTTTATAGTTACTTTTACTGGAATTCTATCTCTTGCTGTTGTACTTTGTTAGAAATATATAGAAATGCCTATGATTTATGTGTGTTTATTTTATGTCCTGTAACTTTGAAAAAGATGCTAATAATTTCAAGTAATTTTTATTTGATTCTGTAGGATTCTCTAAGTATACCATCATATCATCTTCAGAGAGTGATAGTTTTGTTTCTTCATTGTCCTATTTTTTTCAATGTTTTTCCTTCAATGATTGCTAAAACTAATGTTTCTAGAACACTATTGAATAACAGTGGTGATAATGGACATCCATGTTTCAACTCTGATCTTATTGGGAATGCTTCTAGCTTGCCTCCAATACAAATAATGCTTGCTGATGGTTTTATATAGATGCTACTTATCTTTTTAAGGTAAATTGATTTCTTCCTATTCTCTCAAATGTTTTCAATAGGAATAGGTGTTGCATTTTTCAAAGATTTTTTTCTGCATCTATTGAGAAAATTGTAAGATTTCCATTAGTTTTGTTGCAATTTGTGGCAGCTAGGTGGCGCATTGAATAGAGCATCAGACCTAGAGTCAGGAGGACCTGGGTTCAAATTCGGCCCTAGACACTAACACAAAAATTAGCCATGTGACATTGACAAGTCACTTAACCCCAATTGTCCTCCAAAAAAAAAAAAAAGCAAAAAAAAAAATAAAAGATTTCCATTAGTTTTGTTACTGACATGGTCAATTTTTCTGATAATTTTTCTAATATTGAACCAGCCCTGCTTTCCTGGTATAAATCCCACCTGGTCATAGTGTATTATTTTCATGATATGCTGCTGTAATGTCTTTGATAATATTTTATTTAAATTTTTGCATCTATATTCATCAGGGAAATTGGTTTATAATTTTATTTTTCTGTTTTGGCTTTTTCTGCTTTAGGTATCAACACCATATTTGTAACAAGAAAAAAATGGCAGGACTGCTTTTTTTACTATTTTTTCCAAATACTTTATATGATATTGGAATTGATTTTTCCTTGATTGTTTTGTAGAATTTACTTGTAAATTTATGTGGCCCTGGTGATTTTTTCTTAGGGAGTTAATTGATGGATTTCCCATTTTCTGTCTCTGATAATTTGCACAGTTTTCATGGCTTCATACATGTTGAATTATATACTGCATTTTCTTCAATGACAAACATTTTTAAGTTATATGGTGTGCCTTTCTCTTTTCATAATTTTCAGTTACATTTCCCTCCTTTATTTATTCCCATGTTCATTGAAAAAGTATATAATATTCACAGTCCTGCCAACTTCAATCCTTTAAACTCTCATAGGAGCACAGAATTTCAATTATACAGAAAAAGTTCAGTAGTTATCTACTATACCTCATGATAGCGGACAGTTATAACCATGATCCTAAGCATCACTCAGTTTGTGCTTGAGGATTTCCAATAAGGGAAATGCCATCATCACTAGAAATTAGACAAGAAATAAATTTCAGTCTTTTTCTGACACAAAAGAGATGTTTGACCATGGGAAAGTCACCCAACTTTCAATGTTAAAGGCAACTTTCTAATATTATAAGTTACAAGTAATTGACTGATCTGCAAGGTTAGAGAAAATACCTTCAATCTGAGACTTTCCTGCACTCAAAATTGTAGGAAGAGAGTGTATCTGGTATACTAGAATCCTCTACAGGTATGCAGTCCATTGACTCTCTCATTCTGATAAGAGGAAACAAACATTAAACAGAGAATATGATGACATAACCACAATGTCCTCTAAATATATCTATGTTTAGACAGATAAAATCATTGGACCATGTCTGCTTTTGCTTTGCCTCACCCTGAAATAAATGTTAAGAGGCTTTTATTAATAATATGTATATTGATATTTATCAATAATATATATGTATTTATTCAAACATGCATATGTATCTATTCACATGCATGCATAATGTACATATATAGACACACAAATATGTGTCTGTGTATGCACACATACATGCATGCACATATACACACAGAGTTTCATCCATTGCTCCAAATTTTGCCTTCTTTGGGACAAGAAAAACAAGGCTACTGCCATTTCCATTTGAGAAATAGGTAAATAATTAAACTGAATTAACTTGTTCTTCAGTAAATCTGCTTACTGACATTCACATAGTTCTTTCAAGTGAAGGTCACATGGACAGTATGCAGTCCCATAAAGATCTCTGTCATCTGTTTCTTGAATGACAGAAGATGAAGGATTGAAGGAATTGGAGGTTTTTTATGGAAAAGGGAAGACTTAGAGTGAACATAATTGATGTCTTCAAATATTTATACTAAAAAGATCACTGAATTTATACTCAGAATGTCTAAGTTTAAATTGTGGTTCTTCCATTTACTGCCTATGTGATCTTGGCCAAGTTGTATAACTTCTCTGGATTGCAACTCATTCATCCACAAAATGAACATTTTGGGAAAGGTAAACACTAAACTTCCTTTTGACTTTAAATTCCATCCTTCAATCAACTGATCAGAAAAGTTGTTTTCAATGTAACTATCCTAATCAAAAAAACTCAAAACAAGAAGAAATATTTGTAAATGTAGGACTAAAAATTAGGAAACAAGAAGAAAAGACTATAGCACTTGCATACAATCAACAAGCAAGCATTTACTCTATGCAAGGAACTATGTTAACATTTGTAGATACAAAGAAATGTAAAAGTGTCGTTCATGACTTCAAGAAGATCACATTCTAATGAGGGAGAGAACATGCAAATAAGTATACACCTGCTATATAAACCTTCTGAAACAATAAGGGGGATCTGAGATACCTAAAAATTCCAACTGCTCTAATACCTTTTGGCCATTGTGTGATCAAAGAACAGCTTTGATAAATAATCTTACTGTCATGTGTTTCAATCTCACTGTTTTAATTCTCTTATTTGTAGTTACTCACATCCCTAGACATACCAAAGCAGAAGATAACACTGCTGCCCAGCCAAACTGCAACCCATTGATCCTGTTCAAACCATTTCCCAGGAAGATATGCAACTAGAAGAAGGGTGAGGTAGGAAATCAGGCAGTGTATAGTCATTTAAAGAGGAAGAAGATCCTATGCTCCAGGGAAAAGGATCTATAAAACTAGTTTAAATCAATCATAATATGGTGAGGTTTGCATAAAACTGAGACACAGATTCCCCACATCCATTATTTGAGGAGACTGAAACCAGCTAGACTTGAGAAGGCAGAAAGTATCAACAGTAGAGAAAACAAGCCATGGAAGTAGGAGAGGAGGGGAAAACAATGGGGGATAAATTCTGCTATAAACTTTTTGAAAAAAAGTAAAGACTGAAACAGAAATCAATAAATAAAATGAGTGTATAAGCAGAAATTTCAAACATACCAATAGTAAAATGCTTAAAGAAAAGAAATATTAAGAAATATTTCAGACAATCCCACCACACTATGAAGAATTATTAAATTTTAAAGGAAAGTGAGTTAAAAATTCCAATGAAAAATCAATCAAGACAGTGAATGCTGTAGATACTCAAGAACCAATGGGGGGAGAGGAGAAACAATGAATATTAGATTTATTCAAAAGAAAAATAAAAGCTTTTTTAAAAAAAGAAGATGGAACTTGTCAGAAATCAGTCTCAGTGAAGAAATAAGTTAATTTACAAAATGGAAAATAAAGAACACAAGACAGAGTATCTCTCCAAACAATATAATCAGAATTTTAAAATACTAAAGTTGAAGAAAAATTCAAAGAGAAACATAACACAACTAGTATGAAAGGACACATGAATTCACTGGTAGCCAAGTTAAGTAAAGGATCTTGAAGGTAAATTGTACAAGAATGATTTGAGGATTTTAGATCTCCCAGGGGGGAAAAAAGAAACATATGAAAATATGTGAGAGATAGAAAGAGAGAAAGAAAGAGAAAGAGAGAGAGACAGAGAGAGAGAGAGAGAGAGAGAGAGAGAGAGAGAGAGAGAGAGAGAGAGAGGGAGAGAGAGAGAGCACAATTCAAGAGAAAAGATGAATTGCCCAAAGGACAGGAAAAAACAAAAATAAATATTGCTAAAATTCATAGAATGCCAAATAATGAAAACACTAAGCTTAAAACTTCATGGCATGCAGTAGTTTTGAATACAAATAGGGACTGGGTATATAGAAGGTAAATGTCAAAATTTTAATACAGGATTTTTTGTTTGTTTGTTTCACCGGACCAAATGAAAGGTTTGACTGTGATGAAAAGATCATTCAAGCATCACAGAACTACTATGCATCCATGAGAAATCAGAGGACAGATTAGAGCATTACATTCCAAAAAGCAAAGAGTTACAAATTTGTCACAAACTAAGGAAACTTACTCCTGCAAAACTGAGCCAAAACATTAGTGAAGATAGATCTTCTAGAAAAGAGAAACATGTGAATCATTCATGTAAAAGATGCAATTTTGGAAAACAATTTTGAATTCTTTGAGAAACGTCACTTAATTGTTCATACACTATGATACAGACATCTAAGTTTACCCTTAATTATATATATCCCATAAGGGCACCAAACAATAAATGTCCCACATAAACTCAAATATTCATGGTAATATATTTTCTTGTAAAAGCAAAAACAAAACAAAACAAAACAAAACAAAAAGAGCGTCTCCATAAATTGGGCAATGGATGTACAAACTGAAGGATACAAATGTAATGGAAAAGCATTGTCCAATAAGATTACAAATATAAAAAAAAAAGTTAGGGAAACAAAATTATTTGTAAAACTGATACCAGGATAAATTGGGAAAAAAAAACAAAAAAACTTTGAAATAACTCTTGTCCTTTCCTTCTCCCTCCCTCCTCATCTCTCCCCATATCTCTTTCTCCCTATTTCTGTATTTCTCTATGTATACACACACACACACACGTATGTATAATATTCATCTAATAAAGAATAAAAAGAGTAAAGCCTCTAAAATCCAGATAAATGTTAAATAATCGATATAATTAATTCTGAGTCCAGAAAAAGAAATAAGGACAAATCTAACTCCTTTCAGAAGGCAACTGCAGAGGAAATACTGAATACACTATGAGAAGCAGTCACTGGGTCACTTAATTTAGTTGGTTTTACTTAACAGTTTAATAATTGATGCATGGGGGGGGGCAGCTGATCTGGGAGGAGGAGATGGGAAAGGATCTGGAAATGTCTGTGATCTAATTAAGAAAAGTTAGCATAATATTTTAATAGTATAAGAGTAAGGATTAATTGGGAGGTGAAAGAAGCATTATTCAATCACACAGTTTGAAGTACTGCCAGATTTTTGCTGGATTAGACACAATGTCAATCAAATAAATACACATTTATCAATTGCCTATACCGTGCTAAGTGCTAGCGATACAAAAAGAGACAAAACTCAGATCTTGCCTTCAAAGAGCTCACAATATAATAGGAGAAGTAGCATGCAAACAATATGTACAAACAAGCTATATACAGGATAAATAAGAAGTAACTAATAGAGGGAAGTCACTAGATATAAGAAGTGTTGCTAAAAGCTTCCAGTAAAAGATACAATTTTAGTTGTGACTAAACGTAATCCAGGAAAATCAATGGATGGAGTTGGGAAGGGAGAATATTCCAGTCATGAAGGATAGTCAGATAGAATGCCAAGTCAGAAGACTGTCTGTTTATGTAACAATGTAACAATAATGCAATATTTACAACACCCACAGTGGTTATTAATATGCTGGTATAGTTGTGAATCACAAAATGTAGCAAACTCTCCACATGGAGGGCAGAACCAAAGCCTTTATTCAAATACCAGAAAATTGAGTTCCAGAACCAGAAAAATGAGCCCCAGAACCAGAAAGGCAAAGTCATTACAGTAGTCACTAAGTTGATACACATGGGTTAATGTAGTAAACACCCACATTCCCAAGACTACACAATAGAACAGGCTCCCTCAAGCAAGGATCCTTCTCTCACTTGTGGTAGCTCCTCAGCCTGGTTCTTGGAAGTTCTTGGCAAAATTTGCAGAAGGAGGATCTCAGCAAAAAGTTGCAGCCTCCAGGTGGTCACCAGAGAAAATCTGACTGTCCTGCTGGTCCTCTTCCTTATATACAGTATAGCTCCTCTTGGTTCTGCCACTTCCTGTTAAGGTGTTAACTACTTCCAAGGTGTTAACTACCTCTGTGTTAATTAAATAGCTTAAACAAGGTGCTAACTTGAAACAAAGTGCTTAAGTGATGCTTACTTGCCAATACAAAGGGGCATGAGAGATCTTCAGATTCCATTAACATTACAAACAACCAGTCATTTAATGAAAGAGGAGAAAAAAAACAAAAACAAAAACAAAAAAAACAAGAAGACTGCAAAAGTAGGAGGAGGGGGATAATTTATAAACTGAATGCCAGAGAGAGGATTTTGTATTTGATCCTGGAGACAATAGAAAACCACTGGAGTTTACTGAGTAGAGGTGGAAACATGGTCAAACCTTCATTTTGGAAAATTACTTTAGTACCTGAATGGAGGCTGTATTGGAGTAGCTAATAACTTGAGGCAGAAAGACCCATCAGCAGGTTATTGCAAGAGTCCAGACATGAAGTGATGAGAGCCAGCACCACATAGGTGGTGGCATAAGAGGAGAGAAGGGGATGTATTCAAGAGATGTTACAAATGTGGAATCTACATGATTTGGAAACAATTTGGATATAGGGGGTGAGATATAGTGAAGAATCAAGTAGGACTCCTATGTTTTCAGCAGCAAGGACTGGGAAGATCAAATTGAGAATCATCAGCAAAAGAGTTGATAATTAAATCTGTGCGAGCTGCTGACATCACAAAGTGAAGTAGTAGGAAAGAAGAAGACAAGATGGTCCAGGATAGAAAACAGTAGGACAAAATATCTGTGATTTCAGAGGCCAAAACTAGGTACAAATTAGTAGAAGATTTCAGATTAGTTAATAGACTGCCTTATAAGGTCAAGTTTCATGAGTGGTTTTTAACTGAAAACTAAATAACCATTTGCCAGGGAAATGAAGGAAGGAAGAAAAGAAAGAAAGGGAAAAAAAGGAAAGAAAGAAGCGTTTATTAAGTACCTATTATGTTCGAGGTACTGTGCTAAGTGCTTTAAAATAGCTTCCTCATTTAATTTTCACAACAACTGTTAGTTAGGCACTATGTTTATAGTCAATTTACAGTTGAAAAACCTGGGGCAGATATTAAGTGACTTGCCCAGGGTAACATTTAGCTAGTAAGTATTTTAATCTGAACTTGGATTTTCATACACACACACAGGTATATGCATGTGTAAGTGCATGTGCATATGCATATATTTGTATGTGTATATGCATAAGCATATGTATGTATATACATGTGTATGTGTATATATGTATGTGTATATGTGTATGTGTATATGTGTGTGTGTGTGTGTGTGTGTGTTTGTGTATATAAAATTCCATGCCCAGAAGTCTATTTACCTCACTACCAAGATGCCAAAGGAGTCATGATTCGGGTGTAGATTGAATGTGATGACCTCTGTTTCCTTTTAAATAAGATTCAAGATTGGAAAGATTCTTTCCTTTGTATCCTGTTTTTAGGTGGAAATCTATATGGGTTTCCAGACACCTGTGTTTAGTTGAAATCATGGCACTCTTAGTCTCCTGGGATGTTTTAGCTTCTAACGCTGGCACAGGGTTCAAAATATTTACACTTAAAAGCAAGAATGAAATTTCTTTCTATCTTCTACCTTCTAATTAAAGACTCCTTTTAGAGCAGGGAGGAAATGATATGCTACAGCAGTGAATAATTAATCAGTCGACTAGGACACCATTCATGTATGTGTCATATAGGAAACTAGTTGTCAAGGACCTTAAACCTTGTCAAATATCATATGGTTTGTCCAGGAGAATTGAATTCTCACATGGCCCACTGGCATTTGAATGATATCACAAAGAAATAAAGTTAATAGACACTCAATTTGAGAAGTGACTGTCTCATCATGTAATAAAAAATGTTCTTAATAACCTTGAGTGTTTCATAATGTTACAACAGAAGATTATATAGGAATATAGAAAAGAAATCTGCCACAAGCATTCTTCTGCTTTTTTCTTTTAATTAAAAAAAGGGATTATGTACAATCACACTAAAACCACAAAGCATTAATAGGCATGAATTTGACATACCTGGCTTAATGTATCTATTAGTTTTTCTTGCTATTAACAGTAGTTACTATCATTTCATTTCTTCCTTATAAAATTATGAGTT
>CM053588.1:272646866-272671039 GCA_028646515.1 Pseudochirops corinnae
CCAGTGCCTGTATATCTTATTTCCCAGTTGCATGTAAATAATAATAATAATAATAATTTATATATATATGTATATATACATGTACATATATATATATATATATATATGATTTTTTAAACATTTGATTTTAAAACTTTAAATTCTAGATTCTTTCCCTTTATCCCTCATTACCCACCCCTACTGGAAAGACAAGCAATTCAATACAGGATGTACATGTGTAGTTACACAAAACATCTCCACAACAGACATATTGTGAAAGACTGACTATATTCCCCTCCATCCAATCCCATCCCCCACTTATTCTATTCTCTACTTTGTCCCTGTCCCTTCACAAAAGTATGTGCTTCTAACAATTCTCCTTGTGACCTGCATTACCCTCCATCATCCCCTGTTTCATCCTCTTCCCCCCTACTCTCCTGTAGGACAAGATACCCAATTCAGAGTGTATATCAATTACTCCATAAGCCAAATTCAATGAGAATAAAGTTGACCCATTCCCTTTTGCCCTCCTATTCTTCCCCTCCATTCTAACAGTTACCCCTTGCCTCTTCTATATGAGATAATTAATGCCATTCTGTCTCTCCCTGTCTCCTCTCATTATAATCCTCTCTCACCTCTCAATTTCACCTTTTAAAATATCATCCCTTCCTATTCAATTGATCCTGTACCCTCTGTCTATGTATACCTGTACACATGTATACACACACTCACATATGTATTCATGCACATATATACCCTCCTATATAGACATGTGTTTGTATACATACACATACATATAGATACATACACACACACACACATATATATATATAAAAGTTTCATAAGTTACAATTATCATTTTTCCATGTAGGCATGTAAATAGTTCAACTTTGATAAGTTCCTTATGATTTCTTTTCTCTTTACAACACTTTCTTAAAGTTCCATGCACATAATGGATCAGAATAAAAAATTAAGTGAATAATAGAATTATCAAATATGAGAGTTGCAAGGGACTCACATAGTTATCTACTCCAATGCCTACACAAGAGAAATCCCTCATATAACATAGTCAACAAGTAATTGTTTAGGTTCTTACTTGTTTTCCTCCAAGGAGGAAACATACCACTACTTGAAGTGCCCATTACCCATTTGGGGAGCTCTAATTGTTGGGAAGATTTTGCTAACATAAAATCTAAACTGGCTTTTTTGCCACTTTTATCTAATGTTCCTGGTTCTGCCCTCTTGGACCAAATAAAATAAATCTAATTCATGACCCATTCCACAACCCAGAAAATATTTAAAAGACGCAATTATGTCCTGTAGAAGCTTCTCTTCTCCAGGATAGAGATACTAAGCTCCAATTAGTCCTCAAAACCCTTTGCCATCCTGACTGCCCTGGAACAGCCTCTCCAACTTGCCAATGTCCTTCTCAAGCTGTGCCACCCAGAACTGAATGCAATACTCTTAATGAGACCTATTAAGGGCAGGTTCTAATGGAACTAACACCTTTGCATTTTTGTTCCCTCAACGTAGTCTGAGTTGTGTATTGGATTTTTTTTTTTTTTTTTTTGCTGGCACACCACAATGCTGATTTATATGGAGCTTGCAGCTCACTAAAAGTCTCAGGTATCCACCTCACCCCCCACCCCCCAAACTGTTGTCCATCTACACATCCACAATTTAGCCCAACACTCCATCCTGTGTTCAGACCCTTACTCTCATCCACCGGGTTAGTTATTCCTCCCAAGATTTATGCCACCTGAAACTATGATGAGCATGTCATCTAAGCCTTTATCTCGTTCATGGGTAAAAATTTTAAACAGCACAAAGTCAAGCACATATTCCTCATCTGCTCTGCTAGAAATCTATTGAACCATTGAACCATGGTTACATTGAGACAGGAGTGAATGAATGAATGAATGAATATACATGCATACATGCATATATACATATATACATACAGATAGGTCTTGTTTTACCTAAATTTGTATTATGCAAATTCAACTTTACATAAAGCATTCTGAAAGAAATTTGAATTCCAGGAAAAAAAAATAATCTATGTTAACTTTACTATACAATATATTGCTTTCTCTCTCTCCACTCCTGCCCCCTACCAGGTGCTCTGCACACCACACTTAACGATTTTTTTTAAAGCCTAAAAGAAAAAAAAAAACAAAAACTTCCAAGTGAAAGCAGAAAGACTGAAGGGAAAAACTGCCACAGTGCTGCTGCTACTTGAGACCTCCAGCACTGAGAGAGGAGACCTGCTCTGCCCACCTCTCTGGTATCTGCCTGTGGGTCTGTCTTCTGTCTGTCCCAGCTCAGGTACCATGTGACTGTCTCCCAGTCCAGTGTTCCTCCTCTTGCTCTTCCTTTTCAGACACTTTCTCCCTCCACAGATGCAGGGTCCCCTATCTACTTCCCACCCTTCCCCTCCTCTGACAAAATTTGCATTAGAAAAAATTTGCTTTACATTAGAGGTTTGCAGAATGGTCCACTTAAGAGGACCTCCACACACACACACACACACACACACACAAACACACACACACACAACCCTATACATATTCACACATATGCACACATACATACACTTGCATGTATGTATGTATGCATACATACACACATCAAATGGACACGAAATTAAGTCTTAAATGGAAGAGTATTGTACTCACAAGTTTTAGCCGGATTTATTTTAGATTATATATGTATATGTATTTAAATATGTATATGTATGTGTGTTTGTGTATATATGTATATGCATATACATACATAATGCATACATGTGTGCATGTGTATATATATATATATATGTATATATAAATGATTTTTTTGCAATGTCCTACATTGTGAGTTGAATAGGTTAGTGCAAAGGATGAGTGTAAATGGCCTCTAACATCCTTTTCCCAATAACAGAACAAAAGGTAAATGTATATTAATGCAGTTCCTACAGGGTTAAAACCTTGATAGTTTATATTTTATTCCCCTTAGTCCCTTGAACCAATCTATATTGATAATTCCATGAGCATGATCACCGCTAAAGCACAAACAATTTCCTCTGTTCCACAGGTTCCTAGTACCATTCGGAATAATATTATTATTGCAGCCAAACAGAATGATTATTGTATAGGAGTTCCTGGACAGGATCCCTGGACAGGCAGCATGCAGGTAGTAGTACTTTATGGCCTCTTACTCATATGTTCTTTCCACAGGGTGGGATTGATCTCTGAACACATCTGCATCCCTCTCCTAGGCACCAAAAGCACCACACTGGCACAAACACCATGGAACTTACATTAGATGACAAAATTATCAATGGTAGTCATGAACCACCATTCCAATCGGATTAGATTACAATAAATGACATAACAATAATGTTTTCTTACATACTACAAACCTTTTTGATTTGACTATCAATATAGCTCCCTTTCAAAATCAGGTTTCCTTCACACCACATGTCCAAGCTAAGCACACAGATATATAATGATAAACCAGAGATAACCCAGGGAAATAGAACTCCTCTTCCTGCAAAGGGGTCCCAGTTCTGGGTTCACATACAGATCAGTTTTAATTCTAGAGGGTTCTGGTCTCTAAAGAAATGGGTCAGGCTTTTTATTCTTATTATCTCCAGATTGTTGTGTTACCACTCCAAAATCTCTGGGAAAAATCAATAAAAGCTTAGGTTTGGTTTAAATCTAGAGTCTTCTCAAATAGGGATTAGAAATGTAAATAATCTATAAATTAGATCAGGTATAGAAAAACTTTTTTTTTCTCTATACCCACTCACCCACACATTAACAAACACTAATTTAACATATGAAAGAATCAACAAGAAATTTAGACAAAATTTTAAACCATGAAAGTGTAATTTCTAGCTTCCATTATGTTCTCCCAAAAGACTGATAATTAATTCTTCAAAATGTAACTTATTAAGAGGGACTGGGCATTTGCCATGTCCGAACAACTTCTGCAAGGTCCATATCTACTGGAAAATCTCTTGGTAGAGGTCTCCTTCTCTGATGTGGGTGTAGTTACAGAAAAATACTGTTTCACCTCAGCTGCCCCTGAGGAGTGAAGGAAATCCTGAACTTGCTTCCTAAACTTTCTGAATTCTGAATTTCTTTTCTTTTTCTTTTTTTCGAAGGGCAGTTGGGGTTAAGTGACTTGCTCAAAGTCACATGGCTAGTTAGTGTGTCAAGTGTCTGAGGCTGGATTTCAACTGAGGTCCTCCTGACTCCAGGGCCGGCCGGTGCTCTACTCATTGCACCACCTAGCTGCCCTGAATTCTGAATTTCTAGACTCCTAAAAATTCTATATCTCATGATCACTTTTTGGTCCCCTTTGCTCAAGGAAATAAATACAAGGCATCCAGACACTTGAATTCCAATCTCAGTTTCATCTAGCTCACATTATTTACTACCATTGTCATGTCTGAAAAGCTAAACTAACTATCTGCCAACGGAATGAATGACTCTCTACCATTCACCCATCGGTGAGTCCAAGAAAGAGCCCCCAAAGTTCTCCCCATAAAAACCAGATGAAAGAGTACTGAAATATGAAGTAATTCTTTTCAATGTCTATTGAGTGAGCTGTTCCCAACTCAATGGTCAATCCTCCTTGGTATGGGAGGCACACAGTGACATACATACCATAGTAAAATGTCAAAAATCACACTGTCTCAGGCCCCATGGTGTCAAACCACATGATCTAAAGAGATTGTCTCAGTTTCCTATAAAAAAATCACTGCTCTGTGGTTACTTCACCTCTTCTTCTCACATTTGTCCTATCAGCAGGTCAGTAAGATCTATATCCTGCTTATTTCCTTGTTTGATCTGTCACTTTGAACTGTCTGCGAGGCTTCTTCCACCCCTCCCTGCCATCTGCCCCATCTCCTTCCAATTTTATACCTTATAACGTTCTCTGGGCTATTTGAAACACCTGTCACTGATGAGCAAAAACTGAGACAGAGAGAGATGGAAAGAAAGAGACATAGACATAGACAGACAGACACAAACACACACAAATGCAGAAACAAAGACAAAGAAACAGAGACATAGACAGAGACAGACAGAGAGAGAGTCAGACAGACACAGAGAGATAGAGAGAGGATGACTTCCTGTCCAGAATAGGTCAATGTTATAGTGTGAGGAGAGAGGAAGGAGTGAAACTCTCTCTTTTTTTTTCCTGAACTAGACTTTTTCTATTCAATAAGTTATATTCTGCCTAACTTGTCAACACTTCTTACATCAATCAATAAGTCAGAAAGTAAATATTAAACATCAAGCATTGTGCTTGGCACTGAAGATACAAATGTGAAAAAAAGATAAATGATTACTATTCTCAAGCAGTTTATATTCAAACTTCTGGTTATTCCTTCCTTTCTTTCAGTTCCTTCCTCTCCCTATTTTTAATATCAGGGACAGAATATCAAGGTAACTGTTCTGGACCAGACCTTCCCCTCTGTATAAAATGCCTGAGTAGATCTTATGGAGAAATGGCCATTTCTCCTACAGATGCAATGACACACTCTACCAACTATGTACCAAGAAAACCTATACAGTGGTACCTTGACATACGAGTGCACCAGCTTATGAGATTTCCGAGATACAAGTTGTCACTCGGTCGATTTTTTGCTTTGAATTGCAAGCTGAAATTTGAGGTATGAGCTGTCACTACTTGGCCCAGCGAACGCCACAATCCAACGCCCACCCAGCATCCCGGGCCTCACTCATTCAGTCCATGTGTTTACCTCACCAGTGAAGAAAATTAAGTTGAGCACAAGTGAAAAAAAAGATATTGTAGCAATTCAGTTCAGGGATCAAGTGTAGCATTAAGAGTGTAGCAAGTAAGTGAAAGAAAGTGACTGAAAAAGCACGAAAGGAAACTCCTCTAACCTCCTCCATATCTCTCCTCCACCCTCCATCTCCGCCAGTATCTTGTTAGCTCGTGTCCTCGGATATCCAAGGTAAATAAACACTTTCCAGTTTATTTCTTTACATTGTCTTTTATTATTTTTTATACATTATTTGTTATTTATAAATAGTGTTTTCTTGTTTAAAAACACGTAACAAAAATGCTGGGGTGGCATTTTGGGGGCTGGAATGGATTAATGGCATTTCAATTAATTTCAATGGGGAAAATTGATTTGATATACGAGCAAATTGAGTTACAAGCTTAGTAACAGAACAAACTGAACTCGTAAGTCAAGGTAGTACTGTGTAAGTATGGAATCTGCAATAGCTGGAAGACCATTATGTGGAAGGTTACTTCACTGATTTTACTCCTTCTCTACTCCTTTTAAAAGTTACTATCTATTTACCCTCCCCCAAGTAGAAGAGAGGAAGGTGGAGCTACCCTCTTTTGGTGAGTGTAGTCCTGATTGAAGTAAGAGGAGCCCATCTTACTCTTCTTGGACCCTTCCCTTTGTGTTCCCAGGTCTTTCCAATTATCTCCAAAGCCCACTCTTTAAACATGCCATGTTAAAGGGTGTATAGTTTTCAGCATTGAATACTTTGTCTAATTTCTCTTTTGAACCATTTGAGTCTTGTGAAATTGAACCCTTCTAGGAAGCATTAATTTGCTCTTTGTACATCAATGCTATATGAAAAGAAGCAAATTCATTTTTTTAAAATGTGAAAATGCTTCTGTGGTATAATAGTTTATCTTACAAGGCAAATTTTCATTAAGTAATCCTAATGTAATGAAATATTTAGAATTTCTAGTCTGTTCTATCTCCTTTCTACCCTTTCTCCTTTATTTCCCATTACTTTTTTATCCCAACTCTACCTTTTTTCCATTTATGGAGCAAGTTCTCCATTGTACATAGCCAGACATTTGAAATTTTATAGGTTTTCCTCAATTATTTGTCTGGACACTTAAACATTTTCTTGCTATACTCTCACTCAGCTCCCATGGTCTTAATTATCACCTCCATATAGAAAACTACAGGATCTATATCTCAAACTGTTCTTTCTCCCCTGAGCTCTAATTATGTATTAACAGTTGGTTGCTAAGGAAATCATCATTCACCCTCCCCGAGCCATTTCATCTCAGGAACTTTTAAAATCGATACTGAGGGTACTATTTCTCCTACCCTTGAAACCAAATATCCACTCAGTAGCCAATTTTGTTTTTTCTACCTCCACAAAAGCTCTAGAATCCACTACATCTTTTTAATCTTATGAGCTTCATAGTTCAAACTCTTATCACCTTTCAGCATATACTGTTACAATCGATAATTTCATTGGTCTCCCTTTCTCAAGGTTTTTCCCTCCAAACATTTGTCAACATAATTTTCCCAAAGGTCATGTCTTAACTGGGTCACTTCATTATTGAATTAGCTCTAATGACTTACTTTTGCCTTTATAATCCAATAGAAGCCCCTCTCTTTTGCCCTAAAAACCCTTCACAAGATGCACACAGCTGTAATGGTAATTGAAATTTGAAGATCTTCCTTGCCCCTTAATAAGCCTAAATTGAACTTGAGGACCTTCCCGATTTGAAAACGTACTCTGCCCCCGCAAATAGGCTGCATGTGCTAGGATGCTTGCTGATACAACAGCATACCTTCTCATGTTTGTTATCTACTATTTTTATTCCCATTCATTGTGTTTTTGTCAAATTGGCCTTGCTATTCATTATATATGACACCCAACAATCCTAAGAATGCCATTATTCCCATTTTCAAATGGGAAAATTGAAACTTGAAGTTCTTAAGTGACTTGTGGAAGGTCACACCACAGTGAATCTGGAACTCAGCCCATTTTTGTTTTTCTGATTCCATGTCTGGCACTCTTTCCTCTATACTATGCTTTTGTTGTTGTTTCTCAGGCATTTCAACCATGTGTGAATCTATCTGACTCCATATAGGGTTTTCTTGGCAAAGATACTAGAGTATTTTTCCATTTCCTACTCTAGATCATTTTTCAGATGAGAAAACTGAAGCAAACTTGCTTAAGTAACTTGTCCAGGGTCACACAGGTAGTAAATGTCTGAAGCCAGATTTGAACCCAATAAGACGAGTCTTCTGGACTCAAGGCTTGTCATTTTATCCACTGTGCCACCTAGCTGCTCCCTACACAATGCTACCTCCTATGAAAAGCAAAAGAAAGAGGAAGGAAGCAAGGCAAAAGGAAGGAAATAAAAAAGAGAAAGAAAATAAATACGACCCTGAACATAAATTCAAAATAACATAACACCAAAAGGTCTGTGAAGCAGGGTTGATAATTAAGACAAAATAAAAAATGTGAAGCAAACTATGTTTGCCTTCAATATACCCCACCTTCTTTTTCATTTTCCTGTACTCCCAAATAAGAAGCTTTCTGATGCTTCCCTTATCAAGTGTTTTAGAAAGAAACAAAGCAGCATTTTAATTTCAAGGAAGGTGCTGATTACTTCATGGGTTCTGCCTTCAGAATGTTTACCATCCAAGAGGACTATTGCTTAGTTTGAAGAAATTTATTTTTAATGGTGTAATTTTAGAAACTTTGGACTGAAATTAAATAGCATATGTGTATGGTTTTGTAACTATGTAATTCTATATGGATATCCACTATTATCCTTGTTACTCTGGCTTTAGAGAACCAATTATGAAAAAGTGGTAGCAGAGTCTGAGCAATAAGTTGTTGTTTTTTTAAAATGATATTCCTCAAATTAATCTCAATATTTCTTCCTCTCTTTGATAGGTTATTGAGAAGTATCATTCCAGTGACATTCCAAAGACAAACTTAGAAATGTAGTATATCATTGAAGATGATGGGGCAACTACTCTTTCAGAATTTTAACTTGGGAAGCTGTTCTTTCTTTCTTGATATGCATTCAGGACCACTTGCTGCCCTTTTAAATAAAAAAGAAGTGCATAAGCTGGAATTGTTGGCAGGCCCTGGCTTTAAATTCTGCAGCAGAATGTCTTCCAGATTCCATCCTTTCACAGAAATAACTCCTGCTCTCTAATGAGCTAATGCAGACCTTCAGGTCTTCTGACAGCTCTTCAGAAACACTGTCAGTACTCCACCACTTTTTGTTTTTTTTACTCTTTTTTTCCTTTTTTTTTTTCATGGAGGTGGGAAGGCAGGGCAGTTGGGGTTAAGTGACTTGCCCAAGGTCACACAACTAGTTTTTTGTGTTAAGTGTTTGAGGCCAGATTTGAACTCAGGTCCTCCTGATTGCAGGGCTAGTGCTTTATTCACTGTGCCACCTAACCACCCCCACTCCACCACTTTTTAGATGACTTCGTTTAGTCCACCTGGCTAACACGTTGAGGGCTACTCAGTGGGTTCACAGTACTTTGATTTTTCATCTTCTAAATGGCAAATACTTTTCTTTGACCCGGATAGCACTTAACTAAATTCACTATTGAGATTTAATCTGAGAGTTTGCAATCCACCCCCATGTAGCTAACCCTTATCTGTACTACACAAAGTTATGCATAAATGTGTTCTGGCACAATCACAATTAAAGTGGGAAAAGGTTATTATTTATTATTACTATTTTATTTACATTGTATTATTAGGTTGTGTGTGTGTGTTTCCTATCCAACATTTTGGAGGGTTTTTATTATTATTATTATTTTTTGGCCACCATGTTTAAACTAAGAAATAAAGGTGCAAAGTAGGATAAATTCAAAGGAGTAATATGCATTGAGAGGATTATCAAATAGATTTAGTTCACACATCCATGAAATATTTAAGTGTTTGCAATTTGCCTAGCATTGTGTTTCAGTTGCAACTAGGGAGGGAGTAAAGAGGTTTTGCTTCTGGTCGCAAATGCATAAAGTATTTACAGCTTTTTCAGGCTTTGTTAGAAACAACAGAACTTAGCTACAGAAATAACTGGTTCCAAATAGGGATCTACTAAATGTGAACTACCCAAGCGAACTACTTTATTCTTGTCTTAGGCATAAAAAATACTAAATACATCTCTGCTATTAAGTATGCATTGTGATTTGATACAAAAGAATGAGGCAGAATCAAGGACTTCTGTTTTGGAAGGGATTTTAGAAGTTATATACTTTAAAGTCTATCTCATTCTTTTCTGGAGTGCATCCCATCCTTCATATCCCTACCCACCATTTGAAGACATTCAGGGGCTGAGAATTTGCTATATGAAAATATGATCTGCTGATTTTTGAATAACTAATAATTGGTGCAAAAGTTTGCTTCAGTGTGTCACTTTAAAATTTCATTCATTGTTCTTAATTTTGTCTAGCACTTAACATAGTGCCTGGAATCTAGTATGTATTTAAGAAATCCTTTTTAACTATTCTCTTGGGTTAAGCAAAAATAATAATAATAATAATAATAATAATAATAATAATAATAATAATAACACAAACTGTAGTCCTTATTCTACATAAAACTCTTTCAAATAGTGGAAGGATTTGTCCCCTCTATGGCTTCACTTTTCTTCAATAAATATCCTTCTTCCTTCAATTGATCCCTCTCTTGGCATGGTTTTAATTCATCTTACCATTCTGATGTCCTTTTTTTGGAAACAATCCAGGTTGTCAATGTCCTTAAAATTTGATCCTTAGTCTTGTGCCTAATTGATAATATAGTTAATTGGCTTCCATAAAACATTGCTCAGCCATATTGAACTTGCAATCCACCACAAATCATTTTCCTATGAACTGTTGTTAAGCTGTACACATTCCTCATCTGCCTTTGACTATTAATTACACAATTGCTATAAAGCTCTAACTTAAGCAGATAATGTTCTTAACTCTTGTTTCCATGAAGGTCCCAAGCAGTTTCCGATTTCCAATTCTCAACCAATTTCCTATCACTTTGAAACTCTTCCTACATCTTCTGCCTTCTTCTGACTGAGAAACCACAAACATCACAGTTAATGCTATTTCTTATAGTATTAAAAATAGGTAGCAGTATGGAGAAATAGTATTGAATTAGGAGTCAGATGAGGCATGTTCTAGTTATCTCTCTGCCATTGACAATGTGATCTTGGAAAAATTAAGCAGATTTCTGAAGCTTCTTGGGATTATATACATAGAACTGGAGAGAACCTAAGAGGTCTTCTAGTTTCTCTCTCTTATTTAACAGAATTATTGTCTTCATATTGAAAATGTTGGATACAAAGGTCCTTTCCAAATGACAAGTTCAATAGTTGTTAAGATGCTTTGAAGCCATCCAAGGATGTAAGCTTGAAGTCATCAACAAACATATTCACTCATGCTCAGAAGACTTTGGATCAATTAGTCCAGAAAAATCCTATAGCATCAGAGATGAGATAAACTTTAGAGGGTATGTTTCAATTCCCTATTTTAAATTAATAGAATCTGTTTGATCATCCTTTGACAAGGATCAGTGACATCACAGGGTGATTTCTTGACTTGTGCATGAAATATGTGGCAATTGAGTCTCTGAAAGGTATAAAAATTTGATTAAAGCTTTCTAACTAGAGAATGTCAGAATCAATACAAGAAGTCAACATTTCTGGCTATCCTCTCTTAAAAGATAATATAAGCTAAAGATTAAATGGTACAAAAATGGAAATTGCTATGCAAGTATTTACATTTAGATAAATTAATTTGAATGTATAAAAGGCCCATAATACCTTTTCTATCACTCCATTTAAACTTCCATTACATTCTCCCTCCTCCCAACCACCACTTTCATTTCGCCTCACCTTTGCTTTTGTAGGACTACAATGTGTACTTTTTACTTCTGGTTTTGCTGCTCCCTCATCTCATTTAGCGTTATTTACAAGAAGTCATTACAGATTTCCGTCTATTCTTCATACTTGCCTATTTTAATTATATTTTCATATTAAGTCAGTCACTTAAGAAAAAATGATTATGTGCTGAATATATACCAGGCATTGTGTTAAGCACTGGGAACACAAATACAAGCACAAAGACAGTCTCTACTCTCAGGGAGGTTACATTCTAAAGGGGGAAGACAACACACACACACACACACACACACACACACACACACACACGGGAATGGAGAAAGGTGGAGGGAGAGAAAGGTACTCAGAGCAGGTGAATGTTACAGAAAATCCGAAGAAAGTAAAGAGTTCAGATGGGAGAGAAGAGAGACTTGAGTGGCCTGGATAACCTCTTTAAATGGGAACTCTGAGAGGAGCTGTCTGATGAGAAGGTGAAACCATAGGGATAAAGAGTAATTTTTAACATGTGAATTCCAGGGCAGTAGTGAGCTTCCACTAGGGCATGATAGAGAAGGTGTAGCATTTAGCCTAAAAAGAATGAGTAATAATAATGTATTATGTTAATATCTTTTAATTTATCTAAATGTTGAGGTTTAGGGGTGCTGGGACCCTGAAATAGTGACATACTATTGTCAGAATGAAGTTGATCCAAGCCTTTTTTTAGGAAATAAACTTTTTAAAATTTTATTAGTACTCTGATCAGGGCAGACCAGATTCTAAAACTTCACCCTTCAGTAAATGGGACGAACTCTTTTTATAGGAAAAAGATGTGGATGGTAGTGGCCAGTAGACTGGGGTGACTGTGAGATGGGGTCTAGGGAAAGTCTGGATGGGAGCGGCCAGAAGTTTGGGGTGACTGTGAGGTAACAGAGAAGAACCAGGTGCCATAGGTGAATGCTGGGGACATGGACCATGAAGCCTAAGGAGAATGGGGTCAAGATAGCATCAAGGGTGGGAAGTAGCTGGGGGCAATCTGGAGATAAGAGACTATGAAAAGTCCTAGGTTAGGGACAGCAGAGAATTGGGAGACTGGGCACAGGTCACAATGAAAGGCCAGTTGAGCTATGTTTCTATGCTTCAGGCAAATGGCAGAAACTTGACTATGTGGGAAAAAGTTCAGGTGAGGTCTTCCAGGCCTGTATTGAGTCATAACTATTTCCCAGTTATTGAACATGTAGACTGTATCAGGCTTTGTTGTTGTTGGGGTTTTTTGTTTGTTTTTACATTTACAAATATTGCCATTGGAGCAGTTTTTGCATGGGGTGAGAGGGGAAGGGAGGAAAAAAGGGAAAACTGCATGACTTTGTTGTATATTTGGAGAGAATAGCAAGTTGTATATAGTAGATTTGCCGGTTCTTGTAAGATTCTTGGGGTTCATTTCTTTCTTTAGCTTTCTGCATATACCCTTTACGAAGACCACTTAAATCATGAAAGCACATAGAGGAAAAAAAAGATAAAAATTATGTGGAATAGTTCTTTCTTAATTTTAACTCCTTCATTTAATCCTGAATGAGGAAAAGGGATACTAATAGGAGACAAGAAGAAGAGTCAAAGAATTTTAGAGTTAGAAGGAACTTTCAAAGCCATCTTGTTTAACTCATACTGAAAAAGCTGCTCAGACATTCAATGAGGGGAAACTGATTATATTCAGAAATAGTCCACTCTGTCCCAGTCTACTACTGTCTAGGAAGTTACATGCTATAGTGTATAGAGCACCTGGTCTGAAGTCAGGGAGACCAGAGTTCAAATCCAGCCTTAGATACTTATTAACTCTATGACAAGTCACTTAGCTTCTGTTTACATTACTTTGCTCAAATATAAAATGGGGATAATAACAGCTCCTATATTTCAAAGTTGTTGTAAGGATCAAATGAGGTAATATTAGTAAAGCACATAGCACAATGTTTAGCATATAATTGGTGATAAAAATACTTATTCTCTTCCCTCCCCCTGCTCCTTCTCATGATAGTCTTGCAAACGCAATGGAAGACATTAGTTTTTGTTTTCTTTTCCCTCTCCACTCCCTCCTACTCTCTTCTCTAGATTAAATATCCTCTTTCTCCATCTAAATCAAGTTTAGATTTTCAGGAGCAGATGTGATTAAAAAGCCACTCAGTAGTTTGGAAGATCTTAGAAAACAGGAGTTGTACCACAAGATGGAAGAAAGATGGTTTTCTCCCACTTTTCAAAAATGGAAGAATAGAGACAGTAAATTAAAGATCAGTGAGCTTGATTTTTCTGGGAAAAATTCTAGAGAAGATTGTTAAATAGACCTCTAGAAAAGAAAATGTCAATTGCTGAAAATACTAGTGTTAAATCAAGAAAAGAGCGTGTTAGACTAGTAATATCGCATATGCATATGTGTGTGTGTATGTGTGTGTATACATACACATACACATATCCATATAAGAGCATTGCAAGAGTGGGATATAGACCACACAAATGTATTGAATAGGAAGTGCAGGGAGCATCAGGTAGGCATTTATAGCTGAATTGTAGAGTTTGTGGAGTGGAATAAAGTATAAAAAAGATTTGAAAGTTAAAAAGGTGCCAAGCTGTGAAAGGCTCTAAATGCTAAAACGAAGATTCATACTTGATCCTTTAAGTAATAATGAGCCACTAGAGTCTATGTAATAGGAAAGTGACATTGTCAGACGTGAGTTTTAACAATATCACTTTGGCAGTTGAGTGGAGGATGGACTGGAGAGATTTGAAGGAGGGAGGCCAATTTGAAGGTCATTGAAATAGGGGGCAACTGGCTGAACAGATTAAAAAAAAAACTGAGCAACGTTATAAAGGTAAAAATGGAAAGATTTTATAACAGACTGGATATGTGGTGTGAGAATAAGGAGTTGAGTATCACACTAAGTTTGCAAGTCTGAATGATTTGCTATGGAAAACAGTAATAGGAAGGTTGGGAAGAGAAAAAGGCTTGGAGTGAAAGCTAATGAGTTCTAATTGAAAAAACTCTACATTCTTAGCCTGAGAAGAATGTGGAAATAATAATACTAGTAGTAACAGCTAGCGTTCATTGTACACCAGCTTTGTGACAAACGCTATGCTAAATACTTTGCGATTATTGTCTCATTTGATCTCACAACTCTAAGAAATACGTGCTATTATTATGCCCAATTCACTGATGAGGAAATGGAGGAAAACAGAGGTTAAGTGACTTGCCAAAGGTCCAATAACTGGTATCTGAGACCAGTTTTGAACGGAAGTTTTCCTGACTCCAGTGCTCTGTCTACTGTACTACCTATCTGGTATATATAATTGCTATATACTTATACATATGTATACACATACATATATACATACACATATGCATATATGTGTGTATCATATATACATTTCATATGTATATTTGAATCTCATTTAAAATGACGATTGTGGGGAGGAGAGGTATTTCAGAACAATCAAACAAGCCAAAAATAATTGTTTTAGCAATTAGAACTGCCTAAAGGGAATGAATGGGTTATGCCATGAAGTAGTATGTTTCCTCTCCTTACAGGTCAAAGCAGAAATTAAATGACTACTTAGCAGTTATGTTAAAGTGGAAATTTCTTTCAGTTTGAGTTAGAAAAGATGATCTGCCTAGGTGCCTTCAAACTATCAAATAATGTGATTTTGGATATTTGAATTAAATGATTAATATGCTTCAAATTGTAACATACTGCACAAAATGTGCATATTTTATGTATATATGCACAGAGAGAAAGAGAGATAGCCCCATATATACATGGGGCAACTAGGTGCAAAGATTCCAGAAGACCCATCTTCCTGAGTTAAAATCTGGCTCCAGACCCTAACTGTGTGACCCTGGGCAAGTCACTTAACCCAGTTTGGCTCAGTTTCCTCATCTGTAACGTTATCTGGAGTGGGAAAGGGCAAACAACTCCAGTGTCTCTACCAAGAAAACCTCAAATGGGGTCATGAAGTGAACATCAGACAGCTGAAAAGACTGAAAAACAAGAACAACATGTGTGCATACTGATATAGATAGATCTAACTGTGCATACACACTGTACTAAGTACAAAGAAATAAAGCAATACGGTCTCTGACTTGCTGTCCTCCAGGAAGACAGGTAATTAAGAGATCAATTTATAAATTCTCATAGATACACAGACAAAATAAATAGTTGGTGATAGAGACAGAAACACGGCACACACATGAACACACACACACACAGAGTCTCTCTCTGTCTCTCTGTCTCTCTCTGTCTCTGTCTCTCTCTCCCTCTCTGTCTCTGTCTCTTTGTCTGTCTGTCTCTCTTTCTGTCTGTCTGTCTGTCTCTCTCTCTCTCTCTCTCTTACTCACTCACTGCCATGCAGGGTGTAAGAACTTTGAGATGAGGTGCTCTCTTATTTTTCATCTTAATGCCTTCACAAGAGAAGACAGTGCTTTAAACTTAATATAGGTACTTAATATTTGTTTAATTAAATTATTTTGGTCTTTATGGGAATTCTTCTCTTCTCCGCTCCTAGAATATACTTTATTTAACACTGTACTCTGCCACCGGCTCATCTTCCACCCTTATAATGGGACTTTTTTTTTTTTTGCCCCTAAATAGCACTCCAATGGTCAATATCAGTTCTAGGAAGAGCTAGAAAATGGATCTTTGGAGAACATTCCTCCTAAGCTGAACCCCCTTTCTACCTGAAATAGCTGGGGAGTGGTAACTTATGAATCATTTTTCAAAAGTATAGGCTAGCATTTATTATAATAGTGAATTAAAGTCAATTCTAAATTAGTGAATCATAGTTGTAGTAACTATTCCATATTAATGGCACCAAGAATAAACAGTCTATTGAAATAAAGGATGTTAGAGAGGCTGGGTGAATTTATTTATGTTGGTCAGTTCTATGAAAGCCTCATTTAAGACATACCAAGATACAGATTAAAAAATAGAAGAATTAGACTTAGGCAGAAAAACAAGTCAAGGAATATCCCAACATCCGTATAGACATCTGGATAAGATAAGAACATCACACAAACAGGGCAGGGGTTGAAGACGCAGCTTCAAAGAGGATGTGGTGAATTGTTCTGGCAACAACAGAATGCCCAAGAGAGAAAATATTAACGTAACATGGAAGGGCCTTATATCTTCAAGAGCCTTGAATAAAGCCCTTTCAGACTTTATGTATAAAAGAACCCAGTTTAATAAGACTCTCTTGAGTATTGTTTCCTAAGAAAAATAAGCTACAAGAATTATTATTCCTCTACTGCTCTGCCTCTAACATCTTCCTGTGAGACCAACTTCTGGTAATTTGCTTTGGCCTTTACATTAATGTATGAATAAGGTGTACATATCATTGGCCGAGAGTTGGAAGGGACCTTAGAGGTCACCTAGCCCTATGCTATTATTTTATAGATGAGAGAACTGAACCCGGGGCAGGTTGTTATTTGTTGAAGGTCGCATGATTATCAAGCAATAGAACTGGAATTCAAACCTAAATTCAGCATTCTTTCCCCCATACAAAACAATTGAAAGTCTGTGTGGGCTTGTTAGGATTGATGCAAAGTATGGATGCTTAAGTATATCTTTGAAAACTGACAATTCCTTTCAGCGATTTGTTCCAAATCTTCCCTCCTCTGGTTTCATGTACTTAACAATGTCCCTTCTTGAGGAGAATTAGTAATCTGATAAGCTAACCTGGTTTCTCCATCTCCACCAGCAACTGTCCTTTCTTCCATTCCCACAGGGCCTCGTACTCAGCTTGTTGTTAACTAATCCTCCACTTTCCAACCAAGAATCCACATATTTAGCTGAAAAGAATTTCAGATACTGTGCTCCAAGGAATATTTACATTTAAAGGAGTGACTCTTGACTGAAAACTTTCTATACCCAAAAGAATAGAAATCAAATGGTCAAATTCCAGGCATCTGGTATTTTTTTGCTAGCTCTATCCCCAATTCCTACTTTCATCCCATTCAACAACCAAATGCAGATATCTAAAGCTTACCAGTGCTTTCTGACTATGTTCTTTACAGAAACAGCAGACAAATAGGGCAACTTTGCTAATTTTGAAAGAAAAGATAAAGCAATGGTAGTATTTTAGAAGGATGGGATAGAGCATTTTTAGTGCAAGTTGGAGTATTTATTATGGGCAGATCTTACTTGAAATGTTAAAAGTAAAATTGGGGGTTGAATTTGATTATTTATGACATTCTTCCCTCCTATATATTTTTAAAATTTAATTATATACATATAGACATACCACACACACACACGTGTGTGTGTGTGTGTGTATGTGTGTGTGATTTTTTTCCCTATAACTTCTGCTGTAGGAATATGTCTAAAGTTAGCAAAGTTAGCATTCTCTTAATTTAGAACTCTGGTCACAAGGGAAGCCATTATAATGCTAGTGGTATTTGAAGATCTTCCATGCCCCTTGAACTTGCTAACATAGCCGGAAGGGGTGGGGCAGGAAGAAGCCAGAGCCAAGTAGGAGCCTGGCTAGAGACAGCGCAGTGTCTGGAAGTGCCCATAGCAATGGCACAAACTCTTTTTGAGCCAGCCAGAACTTCTTCTAAGGACTCCTGCTGAGGACTGCTGGGATTGGAACTGTGGGGGGCTAGAGCTGCTGGAAGCAAATTGTGAGGTGGCTGAGCATTTGCCATGAGGGAGAAGAGGAGGATCTTTGCCTGAGGTATCCTGTTCTGTTTTGAAGGCTTGAGAATGTGGATGTTTACTGCACTAACTACATTTGCCAACTATGTGGCTACTGTGATGGCTTTGACTACCTGGTTTTGGGACTCAGTTTTCTGATATTTTAATAAATGTTCAAGGTATGTCCCCCATGTAGAGAGCTTGTTACATTTTATGATTAATAAACATATCAGCATATTTATAGCTCCCATAGGCATCATTGATACAGCCATGCAGTGTTCCCACTCCCTGTATCCTCTTGAACTTGACTGAGCTGGCTGAACCCTGGATTTTCTTAGAGCTGATTTCCTACCCTTTGTCCTTCATGTGGAGCACCATCTGATCTAGGACATCTGCCACTGCGACCTCATCTAGCTAGGTCAACATTATTGTATACCAAAGACCTCAGGAAGGAATTCCTCTCTCAGGTCCCTGCCCAACATAATGTGACAATATGAAAGAGAGTTCAGATAGCCCTGGGAAATGATGGTGATGGTATATTGGACTCCTTTCCAGGTGAAACAAATTGTTACTGATTAGTCTCAGCTATACAAACAAACAAACAAAAATGGTGAGCAACTTTGATAAACCCATACCACTTGTCCTGGACATAAGTTACCTCATTTACAACATTGCCAAATGATATAAGGAATAGCTGAGGAAATAGGCAATGATAACTTTATTCAGATCCTTGTAATACACTTAAAGTTTCCAGGTATTATCTGCCTTCCTCAAAAGTCACAGAGAGTCATCGTAAAGGAATCTGTTACAATGGAATACTCTAGCTATCTTCATCTTCATGACTAGAGATGATTTTCACCCCACTGGGGACTCAATACTGTGTTGTGTTAAGTACATGGGATGTTTCAGGTAACTGAAGGTTTCCATTTGGACCAGAATAACAAGTCTAGTGATTGTTGGAAGGATGGCACAAACAATGAACCCATAGTATCTCTTTCTTCCATGGGTTGGTCTCTGTAAGCCTCCCCTCAGCCCCACGATCCCAATGGGGCAAGAGCTTTGGAACATACCTTAGACTTGGGTGAGGGTCAAGAGTGCCCAGGTGCTGAATTTCCCAAGTACAGTTTTATACAGGTACACACTCATGAGTTCTCCAGCAGTCACTTTTTTTTTTATGAATCCTATGTTTTAGAAGCCATACCCAAATCTTCTTCCTGGGGATGGTGTCATGCCCTCCCTGCCCACAGTTTTGTGATTTCTTCCATTCTCAGTGTCTGCACTGACAGCTATATTTGCTCAGTCAAAATTGTCATAACACTCATCTCAAATTCTGCCAACTGATCAGCCTACACATTTTAGTTGTGTGGTGATAGAGACCCTAACTAAAATCTGAAGCCATTCCAGTGGGGATCCACCCAGATGGTAGGATCTACATATCCATTTACTTAAGGAATTTCTTTCTTTTCATGGAAGGTCCCCATCTCAGAGTTAATTGCAAGGGGGATTCATCTCTACAAGAACAGGTGCAAAAAGCTTTCCATTTTAGTCACCTAAAAAGAGACAAAGAATATATCCCTTGTGGAGGCTCTAATAGATGTTGTTAACTCTGAAAAAGGAATTTTCTTAGACCGTGGAAATCTAAAGCACAGACTCTTTCAGCACTGATTCTATCAGATCTCAATCTTGGGAGTTTTGCTCCAGGGGAATCCTCAAGTTTCTTTATGAACTTCTTCTACAACTCCTAAGCTTTTTGGTGGAGAGAGTCCCACAGCTTGCTCCCACAATGAAGTGAATAACTTCTCTCTTCCTGGGAGATGGCCCAGGGCTGTCTAACAAACAGCTGATGCTCCATAGTTTCTACCCTCAGTCTTCTCTTCTTCTCCTATCTCACATAGCTGATATCCCAGCAGGAAGCCTAACCTCTGGTTCTGAGTCCATAGACTGAAGCCCCAGATTCCCCATTCACATCAATAAAAATCTCTTCCATTGCTTGGTTACCAGCTCCATTAGTTGCCTCTAGACTTTCATTACAGGGAGAGAGCTCTGAAAGCTCTCTCTCTAATTGCTGAATGTGTTGGCCCAAATTATTTTCAGTGTGATTGTAGCAGCAGTTGAATTTATGCAGCATGGTTAACAAGAACTAAGAAATGTTGACTGTGACATTTTCTATAACTTCTAGGGTGATCTCTTTCAGTAGCCACAGAGCTAATCTGTCTTTCTGAGCAGGAGTCTGTTTTCTATTCCAAGGAGAGAATTCCCTATGCAAGATCAGTTAGAACACAGAAAACTAGGAATGTCCTACAATCTGATCAGACCACCCTCCTTCCTCTTCCTATTCCTCTATATTTGCATGACTCTTCCCCAACTTAACCATGATTTAAGCCAGACTCCTAGGACTTCTCTAAAGCAAAGTCACCCTAAGTATAGATTTTATGTGGGAATGAAATGAAACATTTGAGTCATTGAACAGTTAACAAAAGGAGATTTACTTTGCTCTCAAAGAGCAAGGATATGTGATAAGGTTATTAGGGCACTTATTTGGACATCTCTCCATCTCCTTGAGGAAACGTATCTGGTCAACTAGTCATCAGGGTATAGTGACTGAAGCAATCCTGTATAAAATCAATCATGAGCAGCTCTCCCGAGGGCTGTTGCTGTTAACAACTTTAAGGATCTAATCTCATAGTATAGTGAGCTCTCTATTTATTCAGCAATAAACTAAAGCAGAACATAACAATACAACATAACAATTTATTACTAAGGTGACCATATAGTCTTAAACAAAACTTATTGTTCAGTAAGTCACAATCTCCTCAATGAATACACAATATCCAAGTAAAGTCTTCTTTCATCTTGACCCCAGGCTGGCCTACAATCATCCTTAAGAGGTATTCATCTGTAAGTCAATCATCCATAAGGGGTAGCAGAAAATACAACAACCAACCACCCAAGGTCACAGTAAGTCACAATCTCATCAGTCAATCAGAGTCTTCTTTCATCTTGACTCCAGGCTGGCTTCCAAAC
Organism: Pseudochirops corinnae; assembly: GCA_028646515.1. Classification (NCBI taxonomy): domain Eukaryota; kingdom Metazoa; phylum Chordata; class Mammalia; order Diprotodontia; family Pseudocheiridae; genus Pseudochirops; species Pseudochirops corinnae. The sequence goes on from CM053588.1 coordinate 272,668,166, forward strand.
CCCTTGGGTCCTCTCTTATGGGCTTACTAATCCCAATTCTTGCCTGGATTCACCTAACTCTTGCCTGGATTCACACATACTCAGCTCTCCATTGTGGTTCTGTATCTCAGGTTATGGGGACAGCTCCACTCGAAGCTCCTTACAACTTCTGTTTCTAGGAAAACAAAGCTTAATAGAGCTGCAACAATATTTACACACACTAAGCTTAACAGAGCTAAGACGGTATTTACACACATTGCCGGCACTATCATCTCACTTCATTTTCTGTCTGACAAAGTAATACAAATCAACAGACAAGGTTTCTATTTGAGAAATGAAACACAAATCAACAGTAAAGTCCCAGGACTTCTGTAACAGCAGTACAGTCTTCTTTCAACAGACCAAATGCTGCATTCTGACAAATAACATCAACTTAGAACAGACAGAGTGCCAACATCCCAAACATTCTCTCTCTTAATTCTCAGAAAGTAACACAGATTAAAAGTGCCGAAATCAAACACATTCTTCTGCTCAGTTCTGCCTGGCCCTACCTCTGCTTGAGTTTTTCTCTGCTCTGCTCCTTCCTGTTTCACCTTTCCTGTTCCACTCTTTGGGCAAGCTCCTCCCACCCACGGGCTTATTAAAGGCAGGAAAAGTCTTCAAATTCCTTTAGGCCTATTAAGGGCAACACAATGTACATTGTTTCCAGTAAAGGCTTGATACAATCAAAGGCAAGGCTGAAAGGCACTTAAAATAGCTGAAACAAGCAGCAAAGTACTACTTTGCTTGCCGTTACACCTGGGCACCCACCAAGTCTGTGAATCGGTAACTACACATGGTTGGGACCTTTTATACACACAGACCAGGAATCTCTCTTAGGGTCAACCAGGCATATAGAGGGAGAAATCTGTCTTAGGAGGGTCAGAGAGTCAGTTATAACTAACAATTAGGGCACTTAGAATAAATCCAAAATGTTGAACAACAAACCACTAGTCCTATCACATCTTCTTTTCTGAATATACCCCCAAACTCTCACCTTTCCCTTGTAACAGAGATTGAAAAAGAAAGGAAGTAAAAAACAGTTGAACAAAATCATCAGACTGATTGGTTCTATTTGTGTATATATTACTTCTCATTGATTGTCCCCTACCTCTGCAAAGCATCTCTCCCTTTGCTCTTTATTTTGAGAACCCTACTTGCTCTGAGCTAATGTACTGCTTACCCAGGAAACTATGTGCTGTAAGCAGTTCATGAAGTGATTACTTATTCAATATAAGTAATTCCATATTTTTACTGAAAGCAGCAACATGACCATACATGCGTCAGTCCCACAAGTAACTAGGTGAGTTGCAATAGCAAAAAATAATATAGTAATCTGTGGCCTTGAATTTCTTACCTCCATAGATTTGAAGTCACATAATTGCCTACTTAATTATTTGAATTTAATTTTCTCATTACCTTTTTATTTCTTTGTGGTAATTGGATGCATGAGGTGCTAGACTATGCTTTACTTCTCCAACAGAACTGATTCAGGTTTCTGACTAAAATATAGACTTAGGATGTACTTTAAGATAATATTTCCTTGGGCTATGATACATATTTTAATGTATTTTTGAAAGAATTATATATTTTTTAAATCTAATGTTACACCTTCGAATTCACTGCAAGCTTCCAGTTATAGAAAATTTGGGGATTATTTTCTTCTTTTGAAAATGAAACAGTTTCCAAAAAGATTGTTACTGATTGTGAGAGCAATAGAAATGTCACCCTTCCAGAAAGCAGTATGTGCCTGTCTTGGGATTTAAATCAGATTTGAGTTCAGATTGGTGTCTGATTTTTTCTTCTTAGTTTTGGGAAAGAAAACTGAAAAAGATATGTTAGGAAGAATTCCTCAAGCAGATAGGTTTATGGTGCTATTAACATCTATGTGTATTCTATATAAACCGGATATTTTGGGAATCTTTTGGGTGGCAGGGGTAGCTGCCCAGTGTCAACTGAGTGTACTTCCTTAGGCCTTATTGTCAGTATAGATTGTTTAGAATGTATCCAAATATTTATAAGACAGTAAGAGAAAATATTTTACATGATCAATTTCTAAATTAAGCATAGATCATAGCTAGGAGAGGCATCATTATACAACAGAAAGTAGGTGGACTCTGGAGTCAGAGGACGTGTTTTGAAATTATGATTCTAATTAATACTCCTGTTATGACCATGCAAAAGTCACATAAACTCTCTGTTTCTGTAATTGCAAGCAAAGTAGGATTTTTTTCTCTTTTTTCTGGATTGAGTTTTAGCCAATCAAATGCCTTTGACTGAATCAAGAGTTTTTAGAAACAGTATTGTTTGGAGGGAGAGAACAGAATAGAGGAAAAGCAGAGCTGAGAGAGAAGTGTGTGTGAGTAGGCTAGGGGAACTTGCTTGTGGAGAGGTCTAAAAGAAAGAATAATTATGATGTCTACACTCCCTCTATGGATCTGTGTTAATTTCTCAGACAGAAGCCATGTCTGTTGCTCATTATGAGTGAATTGATCTGAAGAGTGGAGATTTGCCCACAGGAAGGAGGCTTAGTTTAAGCCCCTTTTAAGAGCTGTTTAAAGTGAATTGAGATGATGGTGCCAGTAATGTGTATAAATATTGTTGTAGTCCTGTTAAGCTTTGTTTTTCTAAAAAGAAAAACTTTGGATTGGAGACCCTGGAGCCTGATGTTGGGCAGGAGCTTGGAGTGGAACAGTCTCCATGATCTGAGACATAGAACAGGAGCAGAGAGCTATCTCCATGTAAATCCAGATGAGAATAATGAGCAGTCAGCTGACAGAGAAAGAGCCATGGGGCCTGGAAGTTAGCTTTGAGTAAAGATAGGAGAGGACTTTACTTGGATACTATGTATTTTCT
>CM053588.1:272671539-272688254 GCA_028646515.1 Pseudochirops corinnae
TTGAGTTAATCTGTTTTTTAAGGTGTTATTTTCTTCAGTCAGGTTGTTGACTCTCTTTTTATGATTTTCTTGCATCATTCTCATTTCTCTTCCCAATTTTTCCTCCACTTCTCTTATTTCATTTTCAAAATCTTTCTAAAGCTGCTCTATGGCTTTTAACCAGTCTACATTTTTCTTGGAAGCTTTTGGTGTGGAAGTTCTGACTGTGTTGTCTCCCTCCTGTTTCATGTTTTGATCCTTTTTGTCCCCAAAAAAGGAATCTAAAGTAGGATTGTTGTGCTTCCTTTCCTTCCTTTGTTTGCTCATGTTGCCAGTCAATTACTTGACTTTTTAGCTCTGTGGAGCTCTGCTTCCAGAGAGGAGAGCTCCGTACCAAATTGTTGGGGTTTTCACAGCTGCTGGAGTTATTAGGAGGACACTGCAGCCTCCACCAGATTTGGCTCACTGAAAACACATCCCAGGACCACCACCCACGATTGCGATCATGATCCAGTCAGCTTAAAGCAAGAGCACTTAGTCTTTGAATGATTGCTTGGCTCCTGTGCAATCTGCAGGCTGGGAGCTTCTGAAGAAGCCATGTGGAAGTAGCTGCAGGGCCACCACTTCTGCTACTTCTTTGCCCTGGAGGCAGTTTGCCTGGACCCTCTTGAATTTAGCTGAGTTCCACTGACCTTTCCTTTAGTGTTTATTTCTTATGGCTTGATAATTCTGGAAATCACCACAGTTGCTGCTAATCTACTCTCCTTTAGGCTCCAGCTGAGGTTTCTCCTGGCCACCCTGGGGCCAAGCCACATTTTCAGGCTGGGCCAGTTTCGGCTCCCAGCACACTGAGATGAGCCATTCCTTTCCTGCCTACAGAGCTGCCTCCAGTGAGATATGTGTTTTTCTGTAATTTTGTGGGTTCTGGAGCCCTAAAATTTGTTTAGAGTCATATTTTGTGGGTATTTGAAGTGATTGTGGGGGAGCTGCAGAGTTTTCCTGCTACCTTGCCCCAATTTGTTTTTTTAATCCTGAGTGCAGGTCTTTATGACTCCTGGGATTCTAATGCCCTTACTTCATTTCATACTCAGTTATGACTCTTCGGACTCACCATTAGTTATCATTTTTTTTTCCTCTTAGTTATTTTCTAGAGACTTCCTGTGATATTAATTTTATGTACTTTTCAACTGTGTAAAATTGTTAAATATCAAAAGGGGCCTGGCACAGTAGTACTTACACTATTTTTGTACTTTCATCTTTAACATATTCAAAGAAATTGTCATGTTCACAGTATTAAAGGAGAGATTTTTTTTTCAAGAAAAACAGAGCACCTTTTCCCACTGAGGTCTTGATTTCCATATCCAGAGTATTTTCCTCCTATTCTTCTGAGTCTTGGCAGAATTACTGAGCCCCACCTCTTCCAGCAGCAAGAAATCTACCCCCTTTTCTACAGGAGATTGATCTTTAAGTCTTTGAGTTTACAAATGAAAGCATTAGCATGTGACATTTTGGCATACTATATTCTGTTTATTTCTGTTTCCTGATTATTTCAGTAGTTTTGTTGAATCTTTCTCATCAAGGTCAAGTGGGTTTGGGTTTATTTTTTTGTCTCATGACACATTACTTTTTACACAGAAAGAATATAGCTTCAAATGAAGAATTCACATAAGCAAATTCAGAGATTTTGATTGTTTAAAATAACAAAATATGTGAGATGGAGAAAAATACTTGATGCCTAAGAACATACTTTATAGGTATATTTAATTAATAAAAGCACATAGCTTAATTTCTTTTTCATTATTTTCTACTAAAAATATTTCTTTCAGTTTTCCAAATGATCCCATATCCTCCAAATTATATTGTTTTTCTCCTCAGCCTCTGCCAGAATTCTAATGGAAAGTTATAAAATATTTTAGAGTAGTGCATTGCATCATCTAAGTGAGGATGCTTTATGTTGGAGAGGGCTAACATTTTTGACCACATATGTTAGATTGCCCGTGGGTCTGGCTATATTTAGCTTGAGAGAGACAGAAATAGAAAAATTCAGCACCTTCTCTTCCACTCTTTTCCAAGGGAGTCTCTGATTCATGCCAAGAAAGGAAGCAGGATATTGAGGCCAGAGGCAGGCCCCCTCATTTCTACATACTTGGAGAGCCAAGGACATTGGCCTCATCAGGGGTATGTTGAGACCATCACAAAACAATTCACGAGAGTCAATTGTTAAGTTTCCAGTGTGCTGCAATTATACATCAGAAATCAATCAGGACTTGATGTATTCTTTTGTTGATTGTATTCTTAAAAGAGATCATTAATAAAAAAGAGTAAACTTACCATTCCTGGAAGAGGATTGGAATTTAATTTTAATGCATACTAAATTTAAAAGGTACTTTCTGTACTTTTTTCCCCTCAGAGAGTCAGTTTTTAAACATTTATCAGTATGCCACTTGAACATGACACTCCACCTCCAGAATATGCATATTCAATGGCTCTCCTCCATGATTGAACATATTTTCCTCCTTTTATCCATCTAAGGCTTCCCTGGCATCCTCAGAGACCAAACAAAAATCCTACCTTCTACAAGAAGTCTTTCTTTTTTTCCTTTAATACTACTGCCTTCTCCCTATTGATTATCTTCAATTAATCCTGGCTATATTTTATCTGTATTTAGTAATTTATAATTTAATATTTTATTTTCCAAATTACATGTAAAAATATTTTAACATTTTTTTTCAAAATTTGAGTTCTAGATTTTCTTCTTCCACTCAATGATAAGGCAAGCAACTAATGTAGTTTATACACGTGGAGTTATAAAAACACTTTTCCACATAAGTCATGCTGTAAAAGAAAACACAGGCCAAAAAACACAACAATAAAAAATAAAGAAATTGAAGAAAAAAAATGTTTCTTCAATCTGCATTCAGAGTCTATCAGTTCTTTCTGTAGAGATGGAAAGCATCTTTCATCAAACATCCTTCACAATTGTCTTTGATCATTGCATTGCTGAGAATAGCTAAGTCATTTAAAGTAGATCATCCTACAATATTGCTATTACTTTGTGTAATTGTCTCCTGGTTCCACTCATTTCTCTTTGCCCTAGATCATGTAAGTCTTTACAGGATTTTCTGAAAGTATTCTGCTGATAATTTCTTTTTTTTTTCACTCTTTAAAAAATACATTGATTTTTAGTTTTCAACATTCGTTTCTACAAGATTTTGAGTTAAAAATTCTTTCCCCATCTTTACCTTACCTACCCCAAAATAGCAAGCCTATTGAATACCCCTTCCCACAATCTGCTCTCTCTTATATCCCACTGACACCCCCCTCTAATGTTCTAGTAGGGCAATATGGATTTCTGTACTCTGGTGTTTGCATGTCTTATTTCCCAATTGCATGTAAATAGAGCAATTTTTTAAACATTTGTTTTTAAAACATTGATTTCCAGATTCTTTCCCTTCTTCCCTCATCACGCAACCCCACTGGGAAGATAAGCAATTCAATATAGGTTGTACATGTGTAGTTATGCAAAACATTTCCATAGTAGATGTATTGTGAAAGACTAACTATATTTCCCTCCATCCTGTACCTCCTGCCACTTATTCTGTTTTCTACTTTAACCCTGTCCCTTTTCAAAGGTGTGTGCTTCTAACTACCCTCTCCCCCAATCTATACTCCCTTCTATCCCTCTTTTTTCCCCTTCCCCCCTATTTTCCTGTAGGGTAAGATCCCCAATTGAATGTGTATGTTATTCCCTCCTTAAGACAAATTCAATGAGAGTAAGGTTGACTTATTCCCTTTTTGCCTTCCTAGTCTTCCCCTCCATTTTAAGTTTTCTCTTGCCTCTTTTATATGAGGGAAAATAGGTATGAAATTTGAAGATCCCTTTCTTTTGCCAAGCTAACAAGTACTTAGCACTTAGTTTCAAATTAAGCCTCTGTAAAGACACAAGTTACAGGTGGTGGCTAGTTGGTGTAGTGAATAGAGCACCATCCCTTGAGTCAGGAGGACCTGAGTTCAAATGCGGTTTCACACACTTAACACAAAAACTAGCTGTGTGACCTTGGGCAAGTCACTTAACCCCAAATTGCTCTGCCTTAACCCCTCCAATAAAGCAAAAAAAAAAGAAAAGAAAGAAGTAATAAACCCATATTGCTGATGTAACAGGAAGGGACTGAACAGGGAGGAGCTAATAACATATATAAGGAAAAGCCCCAGCTGGGAGAGACAGAATTTTTTTGGGGGGGTAAGCATTGTGGAAGCAGAGTAGCTACTGTCAGAGAGAGGGAGAGAAAGAGAGAGATGGAGAGAGACAGAGAGAGAAAGAGAGAGAGAGAGAGAGGGAGAATTTCTCTCAGTACACAATCTGGAGGCTGGGCTGCTACTGCTGGACTTATAATTGAGAAGAGAACTGAGAACTGACACAGAGCTGGTACTTGTGGTGGCAAAACTCAATATTGTGGTGGCAGAACATCTTCTGAGAGCCAGCCAAACTCCTGCTGAATAACTATCAACTTTTTCTGGGAACTGCTAAAGACTGAGGAAGGATGACTGTGGTGCCAGTAATTTGTATGAATATTGCGTTGTTAATATGAATGAATTTTATTGTGGCTTTGTTAAGCATTGTCTTTCCAAGAACAGAGACTGGGAGAAATTTGTGGTGGACTGGATACTGTGGGTTTCAATATTAAGCAGAAACTGCATGGAGAGCTGGACAAGGAACTGGGAGCTGTCTGCCTTAGAACTCAGGTGGCAGTTGGTTAGATTTGGGCAGGAGCTGGTGCCATAAGAAGAGGAACCATGGAAGCTGATATCCTGCCTCAAGTCAAGATGAAAAAACCTCTCCATGGGTACTGAGTAGTGACTGATGAAATAGGGTACTGAGTAATGACTGATGAAATTGTAATTTACTTGTGACCTAGGGATAGATGGCTTTTGTACTTTACACTACACCTTAAGAGGGTAGTGAGTAGAAACTGATGAAATTGTAACTTAATTTCCCCCCATGGGTGGAGGACTTTGACTTCTGTACCTTGTGTCCCTTAAGGAGGCAAGTCTCCCTCAGGAAGATAGAATGATTGAGTTACTAAATGATGGTACTTTGCTTAAAACTATGTGACCACTTTGGTGAAAACTACATAGCCACTTTAGTGATAAGTTGTTGAGTTGTGACATGATTAATGCTGTATTTTGATTTTCTGTGAATGTTTTGCTCTGATTTGTTATTGAATAAATAGAGAGTATGATATGTAATTAGAAACTTGAATGCTGTTCACAGAAGCAGTCCTCTTGAAAGCTGCTGGTGCCTGGCTTTACATGAGGTAATTTACACTATTCTATCTCTCCCTATCTCCTTCTCTCTTTATATTCCTCTCTCACCTCTTAATTTTATTTTTATATATTATCCCTTCTTATTCAACTGATCCCATGACATCTGTCTGTGTATACATGTACACACATATACACACACTCAATATGTATTTATACATACATACACCATCCTATATAAACATATATATGTAGATTTATATATACACACATATATTCCCTTCAAATTTCCTCATACTGAGAGAAGTCTCATCATTTACAATTATTGTTTTTCCATGCAGGAATGTAAATAGTTCAACTTTATTAAGTTCCTTATGATTTCTTTTTCCTGTTTACCTTATCTTGCTTCTCCTACTTCTTGTACTTGAAAGTCAAATTTTCTGTTCACCTCTGGTTTTTCAATCAAGAATGTTTGAAAGTCCTCTGTTTCATTGAATGACCATATTTTCCCCTACAGCATTATACTCAGTTTTGCTGCGTGGGTGATTCTTTGTTTGAATCCTAGCCTCTTGGACCTCCAGAATATCATATTACAAGCCCTTTGATCCATTAGTGGTCTTGTGTTATCTTGATTGTGTTTCCATAATACTCTAATTGTTTCTTCCTGGCTACTTAAAATATTTTCTCATTGACCTGGTAACTCTGGAATTTGGTTATGATATTCCTAGGAGTTTTCTTTTGGGGATCTTTTTAAAGAGGTGATCAGTGACTTCTTTCAATTTCTGTATTGCCTTCTGGTTCTAGAATATCAGGGCAATTTTCCTTGAGAATTTCTTGAAGGATGATTTCTAGGTTCTTTTTTTGATCATAGCTTTCAGGAAGTCCAATAATTTTTAAATCATCTCTCATGGATCTATTTTCTAGGCCAGTGATATTTCGAATGAGATATTTCACATTGGCTCCTATTTTTTTTTTCATTTGCTTAGATCTGTTTTGTAGTACTTTGATTTATGACAAAGTTATTAGCTTCCATTTGCTCCAATCTAACTTTGAAGGAATTATTCTCTTCAATGAGATTTCAAAATTCCTTTTCCATCTGAGCAATTTGGCTATTTAAAGCATTCTTCTCCTTGTTGCCTTTTTGGGTCCCTTTTGCAATTTGAGTTAGTGTATTTTTTTTTTGGAGGGGTGCAACGGCCACTCAGTTCAAGAGCCTAAGGGCCAGCCTTAGGCTGTGTTCTCAGAATTGACTGAAGAGACCAGAGGCAAGAGAAGCACACAGCAGCTGTTCTTTATTTCATAATAGTGTTTTCCTTTTATATTCTAAGGGCAACATAATTAGAGCATGATCTCCTTGTGCACAGGACATATGAATCAATGGAGGGGTACCAACCCAGTCATGTCAGCTGCTGTTCATCAAGCAAGCAGTCTCATAGGAGACTTCCTTGTGAGCCAGTAACTGGGCTGTGACCCTAAGCACTTCCTTGTCTCTTATGGGCACAGGGAAACTCCAAAACAAAGAGGCCCTGAGGCAATCCCTGATTTCCTGTGGGCATTGTCCTCTACAGAGAGGGGAAGGTAGGGCAATTGGGGTTAAATGACTTGCCCAAGGTCACACAGCTAATTTTTCTTTTTAAATGTGTGTATGTTAAGTGTCTGAGGCCAGATTTGAACTCAGGTCCTCCTGACTCCAGGGCCAGTGCTCTATTCTATGTGCCACTTAGCCGCCCCAAGTTAGTGTATTTTTAAGGTGTTATTTTCTTCAGTCAGGGTCTCCTTTAGCAGGCTGTTGTCTTGCTTTTCATGATTTTCTTACAGCATCATTTCTCTTCCCAATGTTTCCTCAACTTCTCTTACTTGGTTTTCAAAATCCTTTCTGAGTTCCTCCATGGCTTGTAACCAGTTCATATTTTTCTTGGGAGCTTTTGTTGCAGGACATTTGCCTTTGTTGACCTCTTCTGTTTCCATGTTTTGATCCTTTTTGTCCCTCAAAAAGGATTCTATGATCTGATTGTACTTCCCTTGCTTGCTCATCTTGTTATCCAATTATTTGACTTTTGAGCTATTTGCCATGATAGGACTCTGCTTTCAGAGTGGAGAGCTTTGTCTCAAATCACTGGAGTTTTCACAAATGTTGTCAGACATCTGAGGAGGATGCTCTCTCTACAGCCACCACACAAGCTCTGGTGTTTCTTACCCCAGGACCACCACTCAAGACTGAGCAACCCAGATCCAAGCAGGTCAAAGCAAGAGTGATTACCCTATGAATGGTCACTTGGTCCCCCTACAGTCTGTAAGTCAGGAGCTCCTGAGGTAGTCACATGGCAGCAGCAGCAGTTACCATGCCTCTGCCACCTCTAGCCCTTGGGCAGGGGCTAGACCATGCTCTTCAGTCACTCAGTTCCAACAGAGTTCCCCAATGAACTATTACTTTCTCTTTGGCATTTATGGGTTGAGAAGTCTGGAAACTTCCAGGGGTTCCTGTGATTCAGTCCCCTGAAGTTTGCTCTGGTTTGTCTGTGTGACTGGTTGGAGCTGTCTCTGGTGGTTCACGTGGGACTGCACTCAGCTCCCAACACAGTATGGTATATCCTTCCTGTCAATCTGGCTTCAGCAGGAGGTTTGTTTCTCTCTGTCACTTTGGGGGTTCTGTAGCTCTAAAATTTGTTTAGAGTCATATTTTACAGGTATTAGAGGTGGTTGTGGCAGGAGCTCATGAAATTTCCTGCTTCTGCTCCACCATCTTGACTCTGTCACCCTGCTCATCATTTCTTAATGCACAATATTATTCTTTCATAATCATATACAACTTATTTAACTGTTCCTCAACTGAACATCCCCTCAATTTCCGGTTCTTTCTTACCACTAAACGAACTGCTATAAATATTTTTGTACACAAAGGTCCATTTTCTTTTTGTTTTTGATCTCTTTCAGGTACAGATCTACTAGAGGCATTGTTTGATCAAATGGAATTGGTGGTCTTATAGCCCTTTGGTAATGGTTCCAAATTTCTCTTTAGAATGGCTGAATCAGAACACAACTTCACCAACAGGGCATTGTTGTTCTAATTTTTGAACATCCCCTCCAACATTTGTTATTTATTTGTATTTCTCTGTTTATTACTCATGTAGAATATATATGTGTGTGTGTGTTCATGTACATATGTATGTTTGTATATATGTATGTATATGACTATAGACAGATTTGATTACTTTGGACACTGCCTATTCTTGTCTTTTGATCATTTATCAGTTGAAGAATGTGTCTTATCTCTATGAATTTGACTCAGCGTAAAGCCAAGCAGGAGCAGCTTTCTGGAGCACAGCTGTTGTGAACAACTTTCAAGGTTCTGATTACATAGCATAGTGAACACTCTATTTATTCAATAACAAATCATAACAAAACATTCACAGAAAATCATGATACGGTATTCACAATGTTACAACTTATCACAGAAAATCAAAATACTGCATTCACAATGACATTATAACTCAAAAACTTTTCACTAAAATGTCCATATAGTTTTCCCCAAAGTGGTCACATAGTTTTGAACAAAATACAATCATTTAGTCAATCAATCACTTAGTAACTCAATCATTTAATCATAAAGTACAAAAGGTCAAAGTCCTCCACCCTTGGGGCACACTAAGTCACAATTCACCATTCAGTCATCATTCACTATTCAATCATCAGTCACTGCTCAGTCATCAGTAGTTAGTACCATCTTAAAGGGTAGTGGAAAATATACAGGCCATCCACCCCTAGGTTGCAAGCAAATTACAATTTTATCATTACTCAGTACTCATGGAGAAGTCTTTTCATCTTGATTTAGGAAAGCCTTTCAGCTTCCATGGCTCCTCTTCCATGGTCCCAGCTCCTGCCCAATTCTAACCAAATGCCACCTGAGTTCAAAGGCAGACAACTCCCAGTTCCTTGTCCAGCTCTCTGTGTAGCACATGCTCCATATTTGAGTTCATAGTGTCCAGTCCATCTCAAATCCTTCATAGTCTCTGTTCCTGGGAAGAAAAGGCTCAACAAAGTGACAAAAACATTCATATACAAAGCCATAACATTTGTACAAAATACTGGCACCACAGTCATGCTTCCTCAGTCCTCTGCAGCTCTGAGTGGCCTTTGGAAATTGTCAGAAGCTCGAGCTGGCCCTCAGAAGTCTTCAGCAGCTTCATTCTCAAAATCAGAATAACTTTCTCCCATTCTCAAAATCAAAATCAGTTTCTCCACAGAAATTCCAGTCCAGCAGCAGCAGCCATGCCTTCAGGTGCTTATCCCAAGAAGTTTTGACTTTCAAAGATTGGGGTTTTCCCTATATACAGTATTGCCCCTCCCTGTTCAGCCCCTTCCTGTTATGGCAGCAACAGGGGTTTTTATCTTCTGTTTCTTTAACCGAGGCTTAATTTGAAACTATGTGCTAAATACCTGTCAGTTTAGCAATACAAAGGGATCTTGAAATTTCATTACTATTACATTCAGTTTTCTATAAGTTTGAGAAAAAAATTTATCAGAAATGTTTACTGTAATTTTTTTCACATTTGTGATAAACAGCTATGCATTTCCCTCAATCCTATTTCTCTCCCTATTTATTTCTCTCTCTGTCTCTCTCCTTTTATGTTGTCCATTCTCAAAAGTGTTTTTCCCCACCTAATAGTATTTAATTTTTTTCCTAGTACATGTTAACATAATTTTAAACATTCAGTTTATAAGATTTTGATTTTTAATTTTTTTCCCCTCTCTTCTTCCCCTCTTCCCTCCCCAAGAAGGCAAGCAATCTGATATTGGCTATACATGTTCAGTTACATTAAACATATTTCCACAATAGTCATGTTGTGAAAGAAGAATCAGAACAAAAGGGAAACACCAAGAGAAAGACAACAACAACAACAACAAAAACAACAACAACAAAAGAAAATAGTATGCTTCCATATGCATTCAGATTTTGTAGTTCTTTCTCTGGCTGTGAATAGCATTTTCCATCATGAGTTTTTTTGGAATTGTCTTTGGTTGTTGTATTGCTGAGAAGAGCTAAATCTATAGAAGTTGATCATTTTCCAATGTTACTGTGTACAATTTTCTGCTGATTCTTATCACTTCACTCAGTATCAGTTCATGAAAGTGTTTCCAAGTTTTTTTCTGAAATATGCCTGCAAAATAGTATTCCATTACATTCACATACTACAACTTGTTCAACCACTACCCAAATTGATAGGCATTCTCTCAGTTTCCAATTTTTTGCCTCCATAAATATACTGCTATAAATATTTTTGTACACGTGGGTCTTTTCCATGTTTATATGATCTCTTTGGGATACAGACCTAATAGTGGTACTGCGGGATCAAAGGATATGTACAATTTTACAGCACTTTAGGCATAATTCCAAATTGTTCTCCTAAATGATTGAATCAGTTTACAAAAGTTTAGTGTTCCAATTTTCCCACATCTTCTCCAGCATTTATCATTTTCTTTTTTTTTGTCACCTAAGCCAATCCAATGAGTTTGATGTGATAACTCAGAGTCATTTGTATTTACATTTCTCGAATCAATGCTGATTTCTTCATCTGAAAACTACTAATTCATGTTCTTTGACCATTTATCAATCTGTTGATGACTTGTATTCTTATAAACTTGACTCAGTTCTCAGTTGTTTTATTTTTTCATCACATAGTATGTTCTCATCCCAGCAACTGATTTCTTTGGGTTAATCAAATAGTAAATTACTTTGGCCATTGATAGTTGTGTCTTATGTACCTAACCTATTAAACAGATCCATCTCTCTCTTTCTTAGACTATACCAAATAGTTTTAATGATTGCTGCTTTATAATTTTAGATCTGGGACAGCTAGGCCACCTTCCTTTGCATTTTTTTTTATTACTCCCCTTGATTTTCTTGACCTTTTGTTATTCTAGATGAATTTTATAAATATGTTTGAGCTCTATAAAATATTTTATACTTTTATTGGTAAGGCACTGAATAACTAAATTAACTTAGGTAGAATTATAATTTACATTATATGAACCCAAAACCACCCAAGAGTAACTGATATTTTTCCAATTATTTAGATCTGACTTTATTTGTGTGGAAAGTGTTTTGCAATTGTGCTCATACTTCCTTAGTTTGTCATGGCAGGTAGATCTCAAGATATGTTTTATAATGTCTATAGTTATTTTAGATGGAATTTGTTTTTTTCTATTTCTTGCTGCTGGGCTTTTTTAGTAATATGTAGAAATGCTGGTGATTGATGCTGGTTTATTTTATATCCTGCACTTTGCTTAAGTCACTTCCTTCAAGTAGTTTGTTTTTTTTTTAATAACTCTCTAGGATTCTCTAAGTATACTATTATATCATCTTCAACAAGTGATAGCTTTGTTTCTTCATTGTCTATTCTAATTCTTTTAATTTCTTTTTCTTCTCTTATTGCTAAAGTTAACATTTCTAGTACAATATTGATTAACATGGTGAAAATGGAAATACTTTTTCCATCTCTGATCTAATTGGGAAAGTCTCTAGTTTATCACCATTACATATAATGCTTGCTGATGGTTTTAGATAGATGCTCTTTATCATTTTAAGGAAAACTCCATTTCTTCCTCTGCTCTCTAGTGTTTGGTTTCCAATTACTTTTTACCCTGTCTTTCCATGGCCCTTTATTCCATCTTATTTTTATGCATTGTAGTCTGAAAAGGGTGCATTTAACTTTTCTGCCTTTTTTGCACTGGATTGTGAGGTTATTGTGCCCTAGTTGGTATATGACCAATTTTTGTGTAGGAGCTGTGTATCACTGAGAAAAAAGATATATTCCTTTCTATTCCCATTCAATTTTTACCAACAGTCTATCAAATCTATGTTTTGTAAAATTCTATTCACCTTCTTAACTTCTTTCTTTTTTATTTTATGTTTGGATTTATTTAGTTTTGAGAGGAGTGTGAGGTACCCCACTAGTATAGGTTTCCTGTCTATTTCTTTCTGTAACTCACTTAACTTCTCTATGCATTTGGATGCTATACCATTTGGCACATATATGTTTAGTATTGATAATACTTCATTGTCTATGGTATCTTTTATTAAAATGTAGTTGTCATTCTTATCTCTTTTAATTAGATTTTTTTCCTTTTGTTTCATCTGATATCAGAATTGATAACCTTGATTTTTTTTTACTTCAGCCGAAGCAGTATACACACATACATTTATACATGCATATATGTATATATGTGTAAGTATGTATATGTATGTATACTCTCCTCCAGTCTTCTCCCTTTAATCTCTCTGTATCTCTCTGCTTCAAATGTGTTTCTTGTATATGACATAGTTTAGGGTTCCTGTTTTTAATCCACTGTTATCCACTTCAGTTTTATGGAAGAGTTCATCCCATTCACATTCACATTTATGATTAGAAACTGTGTCTTTCTCTCCATCCCATTTTCTCCTCTGTTGATACTTTCCTCTCTCTTTTCACCTTTTGCCTCCTTATCATTGACTTTTTACCTCCCCCAAACTTTACTTCCTTCTATCAACCTCCCCAACCCTTCTATTATGCCCATCACCTCCTAATCTTTTTTTTTTTTTTGGTAAAATGAATTTCTATACTCAACTGAGTGTGTATGTCATTCCTTCTTTGAGACAAAACCTGTGAGAGTAACGAACAATGCTGATCTCCATCTTTCCTTCTCTTGACTATAAAATGTCTTTTGTGACTCTTCATGTGATGCAATTTACCATATTTTGTCCACCGCTTTCTTCTTCTTCTAATACAATTCATTTTAACTTCATTTTTATATCATCACACCAAAGTCAACTTGTACCCACACCTTCTTTCTATGTATACGCCTTCTAACTGTCCTAATAAAGGTACAGTTCTCAAGAGTTACAGGTATCATCTTTCTGTGAAGGGGTGTAACAGCTTAACCTTATTGAATAATATGTTTTGTATTCTCATTCATGTTTACTTTTTTATGCTTCTCTCGCGTCTTATATCTGAAGATGGAATTTTCTGTTCAGTTCTGTTGGTTTGGTTGTTACCCACCCCTCACCCCAATCAAAAATGATAGAAAGTCCCCTATTTAGTTGAATGTCCATCTTTTTTCCCTGAAAAATTATATTTAATTTTGTGGGTAATTGATCCTTGGTTGTTATCCTAGTTCCTTTGAATTCTACAATATCATAATATAAGTCCTCAGTTCTTTTAATATAAAAGGTGCTGAGTCCTGTGTAACCCTAAGTTTAACTCCATTATATTTTATCTTTTTTTTTTCATTATAGGCTGCTTTCAATACTTTCTCTTTGACCTGTGAGCTCTGAAGTTTTCCTATAATAATTCTGTGCATTTTCATTGTGGGATCACATTCAGAAGGTGATCAGTGAATTCTTTCAATTCCTATTTTGCCCTCTGATTCTAATATATCAGGGCATTTTTCTTTGATAATTTCCTGAAAGATGTTTGTCAAGCTTTTTTTCATCATGAATTTCTAGTCATCCAATACTTCTTATATTATTTCTCCTTGATCTATTTTCTAGGTAAATTGTTTTTTCAATGTGATGTTTTACTTTACCTTCCTTTTCTTAAACTTTTAAAATTTTGTTTTCTTGTATCTTGATATCTCGTAGAGTCATTAGTTTCCAATTGTTCAATTCAAATTTTTAAGGAATTATTTTCTTCAGTGTATTCCCTTTTACATTTGTATTCCCTTTTGCATTTCCTTTTACATTTGGGAAATTCTATTTTTTAGAGAGTTATTTTCCTTATTATTTTTTAGTATCTTTTCCTATGCTCTTAACTCTTTTTCTATTATACTCTTGCATTAATTACTCTCATTTATTTTTCCAATTTTTTCCTTCTACTTCTCTAATTTGCTTTTAGCATATTTTAAAGCTCTCCTGGCAATTTTTTATGACCATGAGATCAAATTATATTTTTATTTGAGGCTTCACACGTAGCTATTTTTACACAAGTGTCCTCTTCTTTGTTTATGTCTGGATCCTAGATATCACTGTACCAATTTTCTATTGTCAAGCTCTTTTGTGGTTGTTGTTTGCTCATTTTTTTCTGCCTTTTTTTGTGACTTGGTGCTTTTGTGTGAGAATTGGGCTCTGGTAGTGCACTATTCTAAAGTTTTTGGGCTGTGGCTCTGGTTCTTACTGATGGCTTTCACTGGGCTTAGCTACTTGCTTTCTTTGGAGTATAGGCTTCCCTTCTGACTTGTAATGGCAGCAGAGAGAGGGGGCTCCCTCTTGACCTCCCCTGGGTATGGGGTTCAGCAGGCTGCCTGCTCCAGGAGTGGGCTCTTGCTACTTAGATGCTAGGGTAACTGAGTGTTTCTGGTGGTTGGCCTTGGTGGGATCTTATTGCTGTTGTCCTGCATGGGTTGGGGCCATGCTGCTAGGTTGCTATGGTCTCCCTGCTGGTAGGACCCAGGAGTGGGTTCCCACTGTTGGACAGTCCCATCATCTGAGATAGGGGCCCTTCACCACTGATCAGTAAGGGGTTCAAGGCTTTTCTGGTGGCTTGCGCTTCTATGGAGACATTATTTGTGGTCTTCCTATGTTTCACAGACTGCTCACTTGCTTAGAGGACTGTTAGTTTGCAATAAAGAAGAGTTTCTTCAGTGGTAGATTGCCCCAGGTTTAGAGCCTTGCTGCACCTATTGAGAGGCTGGCTACTGCTGCTGCTCTTGGATCTCATTCAACTCCTACACCAGTGAGAAAGACCTTTCCAGCCAGGCTGCTTCTCTGCTCCTTAATCAATTCAGTTTTCTACTTGTTGGAGGGGAATTTTGGAGGATTTCAGATGGTTCCTTCCTCACTCCACCATCTTGGTACTGGAAGTTAAAGTAAACATGTTTCTTGATGTTCCAGGGTCAATAGCAATGCCTTTGGTATGATTATAATACATGAACACCCTCAGTGTGTATATTGATTTGCTCCTATGCTGAGTGGATTCAAATCATCATGATAGTTCAATTCTTATGGTCATAGTCTATCTTCTTTGTTGTTAAACAGGTAAACTGATATTTCTCTGTTGCTTATATTCCCAGCAGATACTTCCCTCCTAATTTACCACTCTTAAACTTCTACAAGGAAAACAGAAAACCTAATTTGTGAAATCATTAGAAAAATGTAATAGATTCTCAGTAAAAACCCAAAGTACATTCCTAGGATTGAATAAGATCAATTCTTGTTGATGAATTTTCTGATATCTGTTATTATTTATCTGAGGCCTACTTTATTTCCTCCATAGTCTTAAATTGGCCCCAGGAGTTTGAGGTTATCAATTAAGTGACCTCTCAATAAGAGAGCTGCTCAGATTCCCTGGAGTAAAATAAAGAAGCCACTTATGATAAGTAATATGTTGCACGGTCTTAAAGAAATCACTCTCTTTAAGCCTTTGTTTCCTCATATGGAAAATGTTGTACAAGTTATTTTCTAATATCCCTTTCAGCTCTAAAAGGTAAGTGAGTGTTATCTCATTGGCAAATTATATTCTCACAAATTCTGATCTGATAATTGTCTGTCATTTAAAGGATAAGGCAGTTACTGAATCACAGTGAATATAAGTATACATTCATACTGTCAGTATAAGTCAAATATAGAACTGGAGCCCAGAACTTCATAACACCACTGCTGGTCCTCAATGCATTATGTCATACAAGGGTGATTGAATGCCCATCTAAGTTTTCTCAGCTATCATATTTTTTGTCAAAAACTCCAAATAATAGAAAGTTAGAATGGAAATAATTTCAGTTGTCATTTCTGTTCAACAAACATCTTTACTTCCTTTTTATTCATGATGTAATTCAGTTCTTACTTTACTGTAACCAATCTGATAACAATATTCTTGTTTTCTGACTTTCCTGTCTATATTATAAACAGGTAGCATAATGTTAAGCACATAGTGAATATTTGATAACATTCCACACAGTTAATTAATTCTAGGATCTCATGATTCTTTTGTATTCATCTTCAATTATTTGTCTTTTTTTCACTCATCTCTTGTATGGTTCTTTTTTGTTTTTTTTCAGTTCTCAGTTTGTCAATGAATTTTCCTGATCTTCTGAAAATCTAGATCTAGATCTAGACATTCAATGTAGCCATTCAGCTACAATTTGCTGAATTTCCTTTTTCCTCCCTCTTTTCTTCCTTCCTTCCTTCTTTTCTTCTGTTTTGCTTTTTTTCACTGTATTATATTCATCATCAATAATTGATACTTGATGCTAGGCTTTGTATATGCCCTTTCATTTTCATCCTATTGATGAATTTCCTCTTTATCCACATAGGGCTTGCTCAAGACCTCCTTTTTTTAAACCTCTGTATCAATAGTTACACTATTGGTAGAATTCTTCAATAACCTTTCCTTTTATACTCTTGTAGCATGAAATTAATTTTGCTTAACTGAGTGAACTCCTTAACTTTCCTAACTCTGAACCCTGTTAAATTTTCTTTCCAAAGTTTGGGCATGCATCATTAC
>CM053588.1:272688754-272711057 GCA_028646515.1 Pseudochirops corinnae
TTAACCATTTCCCTATTGTTAGATATTGAGATTGTAACGACTTTTTTTGTAATTGCAAAATGTTACTATAAAAACCTTTGAATAGAAGAATCTCTTTTCATTTTCTCAATGAGACTTGCAAAGCATGTTTCTAAACAATTAAATAATTGAGTTGTTGTCATACATTTCAAAGTATATTGTATGATTTTAGTATAGGCATACAAACACGGAGGAAATCCTTTATTGTAACATTTTGCTCTTTAAATGAAGTGCTTTTAAAATATTCAATAATTGATAAAACAAAATAGATCTTGTATTTTCCCATACACTTCAGTCATGTAACTAAAGATAAGGTCACTTATAGAATATTATTGTAAAAAGTCTGACTTTCCCTTTACTCAAGCATTAGTAGAAATGCCCTCTACTTAGGTATAATGGGGGTGCATCAAATGGTCACTGGTAGGACACTACACGCTTTGTTTGGGAAGATAAGGGTCTAATTGTTCTCAGGGCTGCCTTGCTCATTCCAGCTTGCTCCCAGTCTATCAGATCTATGTTCTCAAAGAAAGATTACACCCATATATTCACACTTTAATTCTATTAGGTGTTAGGGGGTAACATTATTGCATGTGAAACAATTCCAACACTCACCACTTTAGCTATTGAACCTCCACAGATTTGTTTCTATTTAAATAATCAGTCCCTAACAATAATGACACTTAAAAGTATTTACTATAACCCTTTATATAAAATGGCAAAAGAAACACAATCGTAACAAACAACAATTTCATCATAGATACATATCTATTAAACCAAATTCTCAGATTAGAATAGATAAATAGAAAAGGAAGGAAGGAAGGAAGGAAAGAAGGAAGGAAGGAAGGAAGATCACAATCCCCTGGTTAACTTCGGTCACACTCTCACAATGGATACTGGTTATTTGCAAAGGAAGGTGGGCAAATAAATAAACAAGTGAAATAAGGAAACACCATACGCCTGGAGTAGCTTGGATATGGCACTAAAGAATTAAATATTGTCCTTTTAGTAATTGTATATAAATTTTCTCACTGGATTTTTTTCTGTTTTGAATATATATAGATATAGATATAGATATATAGATATATATATGTTTACTGCTATAATGTCCTGGTACGTGCCTAATATGTTTAAACAACCCTTCACTGTTCATGACATCTCTGCAAAACTAGGCAAACCTATAGAGTTGATAGGCAGACAATCTACCGTTGTCTGATTTTTTTTTTCCCATGCAAACATGTTACTTGTTCAGTGAAACTTATTTCTCAACAGTATCTATAGAGGGGGCAGAGACAAGAAGACAGAATGCAGAGCAGGACCCAGCTAAAATTTCCTAATATTCTCACCCAAAATATTATACAATAATGCCTAAAAACAAATTTTGGAGCAGCAGAGTCAACAAAAGTTCAGAGGAAGACATTTTTCAGCCTAACAGAAGTTAGGAGATTTGCAGAAGAGAATTGTAGCAGCTGTGTGGGTACAGACTTAGAGCATGGCAGAAGGACCACTGGTAGGTCCAGAGACATTAAGAGGTTGGACATTTGGTCAGAAAGTAGCAGCTTCAGGAGCTTTCAGGCCACAGACAGTAAGGGGGTAGGAAACTGGTTGGGGTTCCTTTTCTGGCATTGGATGTAGTTGCTGGCTGGTTGGTAACTGTTACCCATAAGCAATTCTAGATCACAGCTTTGGGAACAGAGAGTATCACTGGTGATCAGTCACAAGAGAAAAGGGGCTTTGGTCACATTCTAGTGGACAAGAGGATCACTAGAGCTTGTAAATTGCAGAAAAGCAAAAGACCTTCCTTGGTAATGACCAGAATGCAGACCAGGAAAGCAATGACCACTCTCTCAGAGAAGCACCATCTTGGAGCACCAAAAACTTGCAGACCCCTAGAACTAGCTCTGAAAACACCAGCATAAGAAAGCCTGAATCTTGGGATAGTGCCTGCTAAACTACATGTGAACACAGCACGATTTTAATATAAAGTTTAAATTTAAAGAAATAAGCTGGAAAAATGAACAAACAACAACAACAAAAGAAATTGACTCTAAAACAACTCCCTGCCTCCTAGTGACAGAGAAGAACAAAACTTAAACATTAAAAAAAAAAAGGCAACAGTGCGAAACAGCTACAAAAAAAGGCTCAAAAAACGCTAATTGGATCAAGGTCAACAAGAATTCCTGGAAGAATTAAATAGAGAGATAAGAGTGGGGGCGGGGAATTGTTAAATAAAATGAGAGTAGTGCAAGAAAATTATGAAATGAGCAATAATAACTTGGTAAGAGGCACAAAAATATTGAAGAAAATAACACCTTAAAAACTGATCTAGTGGCAAAAAAAGCACAAAAATGCACTGAAGAAAAGAATTCCTTAACATGCAAAATAAACAACATGGAAAAAGATGTACAAAAGCTCACTGAAGAAAATAACCACTTAAAAATTAGAATTGAGCAAATGAAAGCTAATGGCTCCATGAGACATTAAGAAACAATAAATGAAAGTCAAAAAAATGAAAAAAAATTGAAATATTGAAAAAAAAAAACAACTGTCTTGGAAAACAGGTTGAGAAGAGATAATTTAATAATTATTTAGTTTATCTGAAAGCCATGATCAGAAAAAGAACCTGGACCTCGTATTTCAAGAAATTATCAAGGAAAATTGTTCTGATAACTTGCATCCAAAAGATAAAAGAGAAATTTTAAAAAAATCTACCAATCAACTCCTGAAAGAGATCCCAAATTAAAAATGCCCAGGGAAATCACAGTTAAATTCCAGAGCTTCTGTAGAAATGTGGAAATATTGTAAACAACCAGAAAGAAATAGTTTGAATATTGTACAGCCACAGGCAGGAAAACAGGATTTAGCAACTTCCACATAAAGATAGAGAGAGAGAGAGAGAGAGAGAGAAAGAGAGAGAGAGGGGACTTGGGATATGATAATCTAGAAGGCAAAGGAGCTGGGATGACAACTTAAAATAACCCCACCAGAAAAAAAAGGAAAAAAAAAAAAACCAGAATATAATTCTTCAAAGGAAACAAAAATGGATCCTTAATGAAATAGAGGAATTTCAAGCATTTCCAAAATGAAGATTAGAGTGGAAAATAAAATTTAACCAAAGAGAAACATAAAAAGGTAAATATGAAAGAGTAATCATAAGAGACTCAATGAAGTTAAAGTATTTACATTCTTATAGAGAAAGATGATGTATGTATCTTCTGATAATGTCCTCATTTAGTGCAGTTAGAAGGCATTTGCTTAGAGAAATGGTACAGGAGTGAATCTCTTATGTTGAAATAATCTAAAAAAACTGAGTTGAGATAGAAGGATACACTGGAAGAAGGGGGAAGGGAAAAGTAGAATGTGTTGAATTTTCTATTATAGCAAAGACACACAAGGAAGACCTTTATAATGAACAGGAAAATGGGAGTCAGGGCTGGCTGGTAATCTTTGAATCATACTCTGATCAGAATTGGGTCAAAGAGGGAAGACTATATAACAGATAAATATGCACATGTACTCAACTGGGTATAGATATCTATCATAGCCAACAGGGATATAGGAAGGCAAGCAGTTAAGAGATATGTGGGTGAGGTGTAAGGAAAGGGGTGGGTTAGTAGAGGCAATGATCAGAAGCAAAACAGACCTTTGAGAAGGAGCTGGATAAAAAGAAAAGAATAGACAGAGGAAAATGGGATGGAAGGAAATGCACAGTGAGTGATCATAACTCTGAATATTAATGGAATGAGTTAACCTATGGAATATAGCCTGTATGCATGTATGTATTCATATATACACATATATGTGTGTGTATATATATATATATATACACATATGTGTGTGTGCACTAAAGATAAAGACACACTCTTGTTGAAAAAGACACACCAAGTTGGAAAAAAAAAGAACAGTCTTTTATGTTTAAGCTAAAGTCAAGAAGGCAAGAGTGGTGATCATGCTCATGGAGATGTCATTTTGATTCCCTTTGATAATGAAAGATAAAGACCAACCAGACAAAGCAAAACCAAAGTAGACCTAACTGAAAGAAACAATGAAGGAAATATCATTCTGCTTAAAGATACTACAAACGATGAAGTAATTCAAAAAATCACAGAATTTTTTCTGATAATGGCCTCATTTCTCAAATAGTAAGAGTCATTTCCCAATTGATAATGGTCAAAGGATAGGAACAAGTAGCTTTCAAAAGAAGAAATCAAAGCTATCTATAGTTTCATGAAACAATGCTCTAAATCACTTGATTAGACAGAGGCATATTAAAAAACCTAGGTACAATCTCGCACCTATCAGAAATAACAAATTCTGGAAGGGATGAGGGAAAATAAATACTTTTATTTGTGCTTTATTTTGCAGTATGGCTAATATGGAATTTTTCACCATGATTTCACACATACGACATATCATATTTTTTTGCCTTCTCAGTAGCTGTCACAGGGATAGGAAGGAGTGAGAGAATAAAATGTAAGAAAGAAAAGAATACTAAAATTAATAAAGAAACTGGAAAATATATGTCTAAAACACACACACACACACACACACACATATATATATACACACATATATATGTACAAACATATGTGTGTATCTGTATACTCTTACTGTTGCATCTGTTAATTCCAACATCAAACTTCATTGAAGAAATTCTGAATTCTGTCCTTTCTCTTTTCCTCTATGGGTTCACACTCTGGGTCACCTCTGTGAATGTGATACTGCTATAGCTTGTGATTTTAGTGTCATTTCTATTTCTTCATGTAGTACATGAGTAAGTGAACTCCTTTGAAGGAAAAGATAATTTCTTTTAAAAATCCTGAAATAACTTGATTTTCCATGCTTCTTGTCCTTCCAGTTTGTGTTTATAAAGTATTGTGATCATCTGATTTTATTGTGCTTCCCTCCCCTCTTTCTGTAAATGTGTTATTTCTCCCTGCTCGCTATCACTGTTTTATGAGGTGATACTGTTTATAATCTCATCCATAAGATTTTGCAAACAAGTCTATATACCTAATGACTGTTGCCTTTAGCTGTCCTATCTCTCAAGGATATCTATCAAGTGTTTGATATCTGAGGAAGTTTGTAGCCTCTTTCAACTAACCTTCCTTAAGAAATAATCATGGTCTCTGTTGATTTCTTTTTTATCCATTTTCCATTTTTCAGTGTCAGTAGTTTCTTTAAATAGTTGAAGCTAAAGTTGTCTCAACTCCTCACTCTATCTTCTCATTTTTATCTGAGTAATTTTGTATTGATTTTGATCTTTGCTTTTACAAGTCAATAGACAGACTGTAGAAAGATAACTGATTAAAAATTAATCCTACATAAATAACCAGTCTTTTCCAATCTGTTGGAAAAGAACTTTTTTTAAAATAACTATTGGCTTTCACATCATGTTGATGCTTTACATATTCAGTGTAAAGAGTAGTTCTGCTGTTCTTCCTGACTCTGATTCATCATCTGTATTTGATACGAACAAGTGGGAATTTTGAGTATAATAAAGCTGCTTCTGACTGGCCATGTGCATTTAGGCACTGAAGGGAATTTTTGGTATGATGAAACAATTCTCATAGCGGCCGATTATCAGGAACAGTTGAAGACTTCATGGATCTTTAAAAGTGAATAACCATATTTCTTATTTGTTCTTCAGGAGTTCCCATTGTGTCTGACTCTTTGTGACCTGATTTGGGGTTTTCTTGGCTAAAATACTAGAATACTTTTCTATTTCCTTCTCCAGCTCATTTTACAGATGAGAAAACTGAGGCAAAGAGGATTAAAAAGTGACTTGCCTAGAGTCACACTGCTAATAAATTTCTGAGCCCATATTTGAACTCAGGCCTTACTGACTCCATGGCTAATACTCTATGCAGGTTGTCACCTAGCTGTCCAAGATTACTGGCTAACCAGAATTCTGTCACTTCTCTTCTCCCGTTAACAGAGCGTAGCAGGAAGCTTCAGGCCTCTTCTTGTGAGTCGTTGAATGAAGGACACCTTATGTGCTTTTTCCATGTAATCTACCATGTGAATATAAGTTTATAGCACATAAAATATATGTCCTTTCTAGGCAAGCTGATGATATTCTTCAGAGTCCTAATTAGTAACCTTTTTTTATAATTTTTGTTTCATTTCTCTGAACAGAAATCCTGAAATGACTACATACAGTCTTGGAGGCAACATTGCGAATTTAAAAGGTTGTAAATTGTGAGATCATCAATCATACTGAAGGCAAGGGAATTTTTTACATTGGAGACGAAAAGCGCTGACAGAAGTACTCATCCTGGAAATCCCAGAAAATATGGATCTGGAGTTGTTTGGAAGAGTACAGGGTCTAAATGAAATGGGACAATGCTACTTTGGGAGTCCCAGAACTGATTATGTCTTCTGATTTTTTTAATCTCAACTTTCCAGCAGAGCTTCACAGTAGTTACACAGTACTTTTTATCTTGGTATATTGTGTAAGGTGCTGGTTTGGGACTACTTTCTATCAAACTGTTTTCCAGTTTTCCCAGAAAATTTTTTTTTTATTGAATGGTGCATTCTTACCCCAAAATCTTACATATTTGGGTTTATCAAGCATGAGATTTATTTGGCCATTTAATATTCTGTATTGTGTACCTATTCTATTCCATCGATCCATCACTTTACACCTTTGCAAGTAATGTATCATTTTTCATGATTACTGCTTTGCTTTATAATTTAACATCTGGTACTACTAAACCACATTCCCTCATATTTTTTTCATTGATTATCTTCATGTATTTGACATCGCATTGTTCCATGTGCATTTTGTTATTAGTTTTTCTCTAGCTTTAAAAATAATTCTTTCTAAGTTTGGTGGATATAACATTGATATATAAATTACTTTAAGTAGAATAGCCAGTTTTGTTATATTGCCTTGGTCTACTCATGTGCAAAAAACATTTCTCTGATTGCTTAAATATCTTTATTTGCATGAAAAGTATTTTGTAATAAAGTTCACATAGTCCCTGGGTTTGTCTTGGCAGGTAGACTCTCAAGTATTTTATACTGTCTGTAGTTAGTTTAAATGGAATCCCTTTCTATCTCTTCTTACTCAGTTTTGTTGGTAATTTGCTGATGATTAATATGGGTTTATTTTATATCTAGCAACTTTACTAATGTAAGTAATTATTTCAACTAATCTTTGATAGTGATAGTTTTGTTTTCTCATTGATTTTTTTTATTTCAATTTATTTTTCTTGTCTTATTACTATAGCTAGCATTTCTAGGGTAATATTCAGTAATAATGGACATCCTTTCTTCACATCTGATCTATTGAGAAAGCTTCTGGATCATACTCATTACAGATAATGCTTGCACTTGATTTTAGATACATACCATTTTTCATGTGAAGAAACGCTCCATTGAATAATATGCTTTTTAATGAAAATGGGTGTTTATTTTGTCAAAAAACCTTTTTTCTGCATCTATTTATAAAATCTTATGATTTCTATTGCCTTTGTTATTGATATGGTTAATTATACTTAAAATTTTCCTGATATTGAACCAGTCCTGCATTCTGGTATAAAGCTCACCTGGTGATAGTGTATTGATATATTGCTGTAATCTTCTTTCTTGTATTTTATTTATTCATTTGTTTTTGCATCAATATACAAAAAGGAAACTAGCCTCATATTTTCCTTTCTCTGTTTTTACTCTGCTGGTTTAGGTTACAAAACCGTATTTGTGTACTAAAATAAATTTTGCTGGACTCTTTATCTTTTAAAATACTTTCTATTATATTAGAATTAATTGCTCCTTAAATGTTTGGTAGAATTCACATGTAAATCCATCTGGTCATGTGGACTTTTTCTTAGGGAACTCATTTATGGTTGTTCAGTTTCTTTTTCTAAAATACAGGAATATAAGTATTCTATTTTCTTTACTCTTAAGCTGAGTAATATCATTTAAAAATATTCATTCATTGCAGCTAAATTGTCAGTTTCACTGGCATAAAATTGGGTGAAATCACTCCTAATCATTGCTTTAATTTCATCTTCATTGTTGGTGTATTTACCCTTTAATTTTTTATACTAGTAATGCGGTCTTCTTTCTTTTTTAAATAAAATTCATCAGTGGTTTACAATTTTTAATTTTTTTCCCACAAACTAGCCCCTAGATTTATTTGTTAGTTCAATGGAATTTTTTACTTTCAATTTTATTCATCTCTCTTTTGATTTTCAGGTTTTCCCTTTTGATATTTAATCGAGGATCTATTGTTCTTTTACTCTAAAACTCTTGGATGTCCAACTCAGTGACTTTTTCTTTCTTTTGTTTTTTTGATGTTTGTATTTCAAATATGAATTTTTCTCTAAGTACTGCTTTGGCTGTATTCCACAAATTTTGGTATGTTGTCTCATTGTAGTCATCCTTTTTTAATGAAATGAATTAATTGTCTTTGATTTATACATTCATTAGGATTAGATCAATTTTCAATTAATTTTTAATCTATACTTTCATGGTCCCTTATTGAATGTAATTTTTATTACAGTATGATCACCAAAGAGTGCATTTAACATGTCAGTTTTTATGTATTTATTTGTGAGTTTTTCTGACCTAATGCAAGGCTGATTTTTGTGAAGGTGGTATGTACAGTTGAGAAAAAAAAAAGATATATTACTTTCAATTCTCATTTACTTTTCTCCAGAAGTATATAATATCTGGTTTTCTAAAATTTTACTAATGTCCTTAACATATTTTTGGTTTATTTTATGGTTAGGTTTTTCTAACCCTAAGAGTAATAAGTTGAGACCCCCCTGGAGTATGGTTTTACTGTCTATTAACTCCTCTCACTCTCCTTTTACTTTAGGAATTTGAATTCAGGGGGAGGTAGGTGGTGCAGTGAATAGAGCACCGGCCCTGGAGTCAGGAGGACCTGAGTTCAAATCCAGTCTCAGACAATTGACACACTTAGAATAGCTGTGTGACTTTGGGCAAGTCATTTAACCCCAATTGCCCTCCAAAAAGCAAAAAAAAAAAAAAAAAAAGAATTTGAATTAAATGCCATTTGGGGCACATGTGTTTAGCATTCATATTACTTTATTGTCCATGGTGTCTTTTAGCCAGATGTAGTTTCCCTGTTTAACTTTCTTTTTTTTTAGTTAGGTCCATTTTTTGTTTTTGTTTTGTCTGACATCAGAATTGCTACCCCAGCTTCTTTACTTCATCTCATACATAATAAATTCTTCTCCAGCCCTCTTCTTAACTCTGAGTACATCTCAAGTTTGTTTCTCATAAACAAGTTATTGTTGGATTCTGATTTCTAATTCATTTTGCTAACTGTTTCCATTATATGGGTGAATTTATCCCATTTACATATAATTTATGATTACTAATATACAATATATGATTCCTAATTGTCAATTTGTCTCCATTCTATTTTTCTCTTGTTTTTATCCTTTTCTATCTCTTTTTACCCCATCCCTCCCAAAAAATGTTTGGCTTTTGATGGCTGCCTCTTTTACTCTATACTACCTTTTATCAACCCTTATGCTTTCTCTCATCCCCTTTTCCTCCTACTTCCCTGTAGCATAAGATGGATTTATACATTTTTATACCCAGTTTTGTGTATGTGTGTGTGTGTGACAGAGAGAGAGAGAGAGAGAGAGAGATATTATTAGTGTGTGTGAGTGTATGTAAGTTGCAATGAATATATAATTCTGAGTTAATTACAATGTCATTCATATAATAGACCATAAATCTCCATGATATCTCTGCAGTGGGGATTTTTTAAGACTATTATCATGAGAAATGTCTGTGATAATCAAACATCCTCATCAAATTATGATTCTTGTTGTCTTTAGACACTCAGTAAATAACCTCTATCAACTGCTCTTGTTGAAGTGCTATTCTATTTCTCTCTTGAAGGAAAACCTACCAACCTTCCTTCAGTTTAGATACTACTTCTTTTACCCTTCTGTTTTCATAAAGAGGGAGAATTATATCTAGAATGATATGACTGAGTTTCTCCAATATGATATCTAATTTTTGGTCTCTAAACTAGATTTTCATATTTAGAGAAACAATATGCTTATAAATGGTCTTAAACTATGTAAATCCAAGAATTCTCTGCCTTCTTTCCTACTACCCTGTTATTAGCAATGCAGAAGTAGAGTGGATTACACAGCACAGAGGGGGAAAGGAAAAAAAGAGAAGGGAAAAAAGCATTTATTAAGTAGCACTCTACTAAGCACTTGAGAATTATTATCTTATTTGATCCTCACAACCACCCTGGGAGGTAGGTGCAATTATTATCCCCATTTTATAGCTGAGAAAAATTGAAATAAACAAAGGTTAAGTGACTTACTTAAGGTCACGTAGCAAGTAATTAAAACTGGATTTGAGCTCAGCTTTTCTTGACACAATGCCCAGTTGTCAATCGACTACACCATCTAGCTGCTATTTTGTATTGATTTTATGTTTCATGGGTAGACATGGTAAAACTATTCATCATGATATAACTAGCCTACTTATGAGGACCGTTTATATAGGTCTTCAGTCTATTGCTCAGGGAGTGAGTCTGTTGCTTAGAATCATGCTAGAAGAGTTTCCATCATGGAAACTCTTCAGAGTTTAGTTTTTCTAAAATATTCTAGAACTCAACACTTCTGTATTATGACAAAATATGAGGATAAAACTGCTAGTGGATTACATTGTTCACATCTTTTTAAAATATCCTATGGCTAAACATCACATTATTTTCCATTGCTTACAATTTTTGTATGATGAATATGCAAGTTTTAATGAAATATGTCATTTTCACCAGTCAATTTCAATTCACTGATGACATAAAGAAAGTTTGCTACTGTCAATGTTCCATGTCAAGTGAGGACTTGACTCTGCTGCTAATTGGTTATAGTAAAGTTGGTAGAAACTAAGAATAATGATCATATCCCACTTCATCCACCCTAAAATCATAACCATCATTTTCAGAATAATTGTAAAAAAAAGAAAACTTCTTTTATTACAATAAACTTTTCATTTCAATAAGGACTGATTTAAATCAGTTTGTCTTCTATACACAATATGTTATTAACACGCTACAGATGAACTCAGTGTGGACAGCATCTTTGAGCTTTGACACAATGGGTTGCTAAAAGCCATAAAGAGATTTTTTTTCTTTTTAATTTGTTGCCTTTCATTTTTAACTTACTACAGGAATAAAAAAATATAACAAACAAGCAAAAGTATTTACAGCTTCCTGGAATAGATTTTCTTTCCAACATAAAAAGTGGTTAGTGATTGCTTATAGAAGAGAGAAGATGGGGGTAATACTAGTTTTCATTGTAGTGTTGAAACTTCACTTTATAAAGCAATGCTCACTGTATAGAGTACAGTGAAGAGTTCTGGGAAGATTCCAAATGGCAACATCCTCACAATAAGGCAGCATAGAGCTTTAGGATTTTAATATTAATCACTTCATTTGCCATTCTGCCTTTCAAATGAACTGTGTGAGTTCATGTAAATCCACCCATTTGATTTCTGCAGTTATTTCTAGCCTACTTACACGTTCGTCTCCTTTTCTACTTACAAGATGCTCCAGAAGCCAAGAGATTTCAGCTTCAGGCTTTGAAAGATGGTTAATTATGGGGTCCAAGTAAGCAGTTTGCAATGGAAGAGGAGCCAGGTTTATGACATAACTTGGAAAACAGCGTTATTCACACCACGATGGCATTTCTCAGCAATGGGAAAAATAAAGTAATGAGACTATGATTTGGTCTGATATTGAAGATAACACCAATTTCAATTTTTTTTTTAACATTTCCCATTCCATTGGGCCTATTTTATCTATAAGTTATTATGCAATAATATTATGGACCTCGGAGGTAAGGATAGAAAATAAAAAAATTCTATGCCCACATATTCCACCATCTGTTAACTGAGCTGACTGAACCTGAAGTCTGGAGGGGACCAGTAGTCTTTG
Organism: Pseudochirops corinnae; assembly: GCA_028646515.1. Lineage (NCBI taxonomy): Eukaryota > Metazoa > Chordata > Mammalia > Diprotodontia > Pseudocheiridae > Pseudochirops > Pseudochirops corinnae. The sequence continues at coordinate 272,700,711 of CM053588.1, forward strand.
GATTCTCTAGAAACAGGCCAACAGAATGCCTGGGAAATAGAACCTTAGTAATTAAAGACACAGTTTTGCCCCACCACACCTCCAGAGGAGATTTAATGAGAACTGTCAGGCACATGGGCTTCAGAGAAAATGCCTAGTACAAAAATGAACATACAAATACAGTGCAAATTAAGTATTGCCAAGCAAATGTATCGTTAGGGGAAATTTCGAGCTCAGTACAAATATGTAAATTCATAAAATCATTCCTATATAATAAGACTAGAATTCATAATAATAATCTGAAATATTATATCTATGTATAGCAAACTAGATAGAAATATATGCATCTTATAAGTACATATTCACATATATGTAAGTATACAAGTATACACATATATGTATGTATGTATGAATATGTATGTATAACTCGAGTTCATTTTGCTTTTTCTGGATCTAGTTTCACATTTTCAGATGAGGTCACACTGACTTCTCATCTCCTAACACAGAAAGTTAAAAAAAAAAATAGAGGAAAAAAAAAAGAGAGAAAATTATTTCAGTTACTCCTGTCTGTCAGAATGGTAGTTTTGTTTCTTGCAGGGAAAGTGAGGAGCCATAATTTTCTCTACTGCTTCATTCTCTGGAAGGCAAGGCATAACAAAGTGATACCAAAAGCTGTCTGGTTATCATATAGAGAAGAACATTGATCCAGAGCCAAAACATTGCTTCACTACTCAACAAAAAGGAAAGAAACAGAGCCAGTCAAATTCCAGATGTATCTTTAAAACCCACCAATCATTGCTTTTTAAACCAGTTCAGATCAGATCAGAACTTACCTTAGTTGAGATCATATATTAGCTGTACACTTCTTTCTGTATACTAATCTGAGAAACAATTATTCTAACTTGTTTCCTAAGTTCTGCTAATTTTGGATGAAAAGGATCCTTCCTTAATAATGATGGAAATCACATAGAAATCAACTCTAATTTGGGACCAGTTAAAGAACATGATGTCATGAGACATTATGCACTGGCAGGAGCCCAGAGAAAGAAGGAGAGTGATTCTTTATGGCATTCTTCTCTCGACATCCCAATATCTATATGGCTAAAAGATACCTTGGCATCAGTTATTATGGATGTATAAATAGGCAGATTCTCAATGGTGCTGGTAAAAATTCATCTTTTATCATTTTCCCTTGATAGATAAGATATATATTGGTGTGGCTAGGGGGCATAGGGAATAGAACACAAGCCTTGGAGTCAGGAGGACCTGAGTTCAAATTTGACCTCAGACACTTAACACAAAAACTAGCCTGTGACCTTTAACCCCAACTGCCCTCCAAAAAGCAAAAAAAAAAAGTAGATAAGATACATACATATGTATATATACTGAATTACTATTTTGCCCTTTATACTGTACTTTTCAATTAACAAAAATATTTTCTTTCTTTTCTACCTACTCCACCTTCCTCCATCCCTCAATGAAAACATAGGAAAAAGATCATATAACAAATGAGCCTAATTGAATGAAAAAAAATTCCTACTTTGGCTGTCTCCAACAATATTATGTCTCATACTGCACTCTGCATTTAATATCTCTGTCAGGAAAACAGTAGCATGATTCATCATATTTCCCCCAGAAACATCATTGGCCCCTGAATTGATAAACAAGATTTGAAGAAAATATATGAATCCATATACCTAGGCATGTGTATACATATACACTATGCATATGTATATCTGCAGGTATGTATTGTGCAAGTGCATTCATGTGTGTATATATACATACACATATGTATCCACATATATATACACATATATAAACATATGCAGAAATCTACAGATACATATAGCAAAGTAAAAGTATCCAATAATTCCTTCTGTGTAAATAAGGGGTTCTCCAAGTGAGAAAACCCTTCACAAAGCATAATATTATCTAACATTAAGATTGGAACAAACACAGAATGACATGATTTGGAATTGGATGAGACCTTAGAGATAGTGGATTTATATCACCTCATTTTACATATGAAGAAACCAAGGTTTATCAGAGTTAAATAACTTTTTCCAAAGTCACATAATTATTGCTGGGACTGGAAACCAGATCCACTATGTTCTTGATGATTGATATTTGATAGAACTAAGAAATAAAATAGAAAGTTCTCAAATGGGGAAAGCTGGAAGGCAATATATGCCAGGCATATAAGGCCACCCCCCCCCCACCACCTTGACAACCATCTCTCCTCACACTCTGAATTAGACAGCCTAGAGTCCTGAACCCAAGAACTTTTGCAATACCATTGCAACTACACCTCACCCTGGCTAGCAGTGCCTGGGGACGTGCAGTCTGGCAACTGCTCCTGTAGGTTCTACTTCCATATCTATTGAAAACTCAGAAAAGTTTTTGGCACTATTAAATGGTTCAATATCAGAAACTGATGACCTTTTCCCCTGTGGATTATACTGAAAGAGGCATCACCATCTGCTTGGCCACTGAACTTTAAGGAACATGAGACTTTTTTTGTCTCCCTTGCAAGTGAATCCTTCCATGTGTATTTTCTCATTCCTGAGAATAGAATGTAAACTCCTTTTAGGAAAAAAAAAAAGTTAGAATTTCCTATTTGTAACCCTAGAAGTCAGCACAGTATAAGTTGTTAATAAGTCACTCATTCGTTAATTCTTTTTATAGAACTGACTGTATTAATTATACATATATGTACATATGTACAAAGCATATATGCATGCATGTGCATATACAAACATTGTTTACACGAACTTGAGTGTACATAAACCTATGTGCACATACATTCACTGTTATGTGGATACATATGAACCCCTGCTTGTACGCACTATGCATACACATCAATAAATACAATATGTTATGTTACCATTTACATATGTATGAAATTCCATTGTATGTACTACGTTATTATGTGGAATATATAATGATATAGTTTATTATATAATATTAAAAGTATATATTAGAATATAATAGAATGATAGATAACGAAATTATATATGATTATAACTATATATGTTGTATCTATATCCACATGTGTGTGCATAGTATACACACAAATATGCACACATATGTGTGTCCATATGTTTTCCTACCTGAGCTAAAGCCCTGTAAGAATTTTATTTCATTCAAGTGTTACATGACGGCAAAAGGAAACAAAAAAAGAGTATTATGTTTACATATTGACTATACTTCATATAAAGGTCATTTCTAACCTCCTACTTAATACGTCCACTCCTATGAATGATTCTGGACTTTGAAGTTGATATGAGGAAGAAGAGTTGAAAAGGGACTAAGGGCATAATCTGGGTTCTTAGCTGTTTATCAATTCAGCTGCTCCAAGATAAGTGTTTGGGCAAAACAGTACACTAGGACAATAGATGTGACCAGAGTGATCTTCTTCATAAAATCATTTTAAAGTGCTTGTTGAGATATCATTCAAAGAAAAATTGTCTATTGAGCTTTTGTAAATATACATCTATGGCAACATGACTGTTTCTATATATAAAAGCAGGCTTGTCCATGAGACACTCAACGTTGAAGCTCATGAATATGTCCCCTTATCGGTTTCAAGATTGAAGAATCTATTGACACTTTCATTCTGCTTCCAATGAAAACACCTGAGAACTTCAGGAGATATGCTTCTAGTCAGGAGTCACTGAGGACTTTGTACTATTGAATGATGAAAAGTCATCTAATTGATTGCAGAGCCAGAAGAAAATAATCACCCAGAAATTGCTGAGATGAGATTAACTATGGAAAAAGGTTAAAAATTCTAGAATCTGCCCATCTCTGTTTCTGTCATTATTGAATAAGAAGAGATAAAACTGTTTTGATCTGTTTCATGGGAAGAAGTTTGCCTTTCCTACCTTCCAACTGTCAGTTGTGTGTCCATTAGGACATGTTTGCATTAGATATGATTGCTTTGATTGTATACTTCCCTTAGTCAAACTAGATGGTAATGCTCAGCTAACCTGATGAGTTCAGGATATCCAGATATCCCATCAGAAATTGCACCAAAAAGCAGAGTTAATAGTAAAGTTCATCAAAGCCACTATTAATAGTAGCCAGAGGAGACAATAGGTAACCATGGTCACCCTTGAGATAGATATGTCCAAGTAGTGATTTTATCATTCTGGGAAACCAAAAAGTTCCATCTGAGCTCCCAGCGGTGACAATTCCTCCAAGTATTAGAAGGTAAGTGAATGATGGCAGAGGAAGCACATGCAGATCATTGTGAAGCAATGTTCACCTGTACAATCAGGAATTGTGATCGCTTAAGGTAGATAGAAATGTAAGGTAGTGTTCCTCAGTGCTCAGCAAGGAATTACAAACATGGAGCACTTCATGAGGACTCCATAAAGAGAGACAAGGATTCCCACCTGCAGAAATTGTGAATAACTCCTTGGCCGCATATACACACGTACCTCACTAGGAGGTAAGGTTGAACTCACTCTCCCCACATGCCTTATGTGTTCAGGCAGAGGATGCCCTGCTTCAGTAGCTATTTTCTACCTGATGACCTTGTTCTAATTTCTTAGTAATACTCAGTGGTCAAATTTAATTGAAATCTGTCTGAGGTCTTATTGAGGAGCACACCAGTGGGGACTCCAGAGCTATAATTCTAGACAGATTATCAAGAGACCTCTCAGAAGAGTAATAATCAACCACCCTTGAGAGTCCCAAACCATAAATGTAAGGAGTCAATTAGGGGAGTGGCCTAAGAAGAAGTACTAAAACTGTTTAATCTTTCAGTATTTTTGGTAAATAAATTTTTATAGTATTACTCAGCACCAGGTTAATTTAGAAAAGCAGTACATTTAGATAGAAAGTAATGAATATTATGCACAGGGAAAGATAGTTAGAAAAGTGACAGAAACATATTATAGAACAAAAGTAAGACTGTATATTTCAATTTTGCAATAACCTCAGTCCTTACTTTCTCCTCTCCCACTTTCTATTTTGCCTAGTCCATGGCTTCCTTGATTCCATGCATTCCTATTAAATAAGAGGGGAAAAAAGGCCACTCTTGCTCTCTAGGGACTCTTGAAAAGCAATTGGGCTTATCTGAGTTTTACAGTAGCTCTGGGAATCAACCCATTTTGTGAAACTGAATGTGTCCTTTCATGATATATTCTCTGGCATCTCACAGTAGATTGCTCTCCCAATGGCAACAAAGAGGAGGAGGATATTTCTGGTTCTATTAATGTCATGTCAAGCATGGCTCTCTTTTCCTTTTCCTGTTTCCCACAATAAGGCCTTTACAAAGATTATTGGAATTGCATGCTTCCTAAATAGCTCTGGGTGAACCCCATAGGAATGCTCATCATCTACTAGTCATGCATATTGCCTTGCTTGCTGGTTCATTCCATTGTTGTGAATGTTTTACGACTCCTTGGGTCTTTGTAAGCATTGTTTTGTTCTCTGTCTTTATATTTTGAGTACCTGACACACAGTAGGTGCTTATTAAATGTTTTTTTGATGGATGGTATCCTTGATCTTCTTGACTAGTAAGTTTTGCTGTTACAGATATCTAGCTGCAATTTTCAATGATTTAATATGGCAATATGTTTGGATGACATACAAATTGCTAAGGGAAACTTCATCTGTGTAAAAATTCATACCATTACTTCCCTAACTCAGAAGGTTACAAATGATCAGGCAAGATTTCTTTTTTTTAATAATGACAAAATCCCTGGGAATTTTGTGGTTCTTTGAGCCCTACAGGCATTAATATTGTTCTATTGTTCTTCATTTTCTCTTCACAGGAAGCTTTTTACCTAGGTTCTACATATTTTTACCTCGTATTTATCACTTTGATGAGGGAGTTCAGACATTATGTGGTAAAACTACTGCTGAGTGTAAGACCCAAGGAACTTGGATTTTGAATTATGACTCTACTACATCTTTCTGTAGGACCTTGGATAGGTCACTTATATACCCCATGAATAAAATTAGAATAGAGTATAGGAAGTCGAACTGTGATTTCATTGGCAACAATGTTCAAATATTTTACACTCAGGACCCCTTTTCCACTCTTGAAAGTAATTGGGCACCCCCACAAAGAACTATATGTATACACACACACACACATATATATTCCTCCTCCCCAACAACAAAAAAAGCCTAAGCCTAAACCTAAGCCTACTAGCAAAGAAGAATATATATTTCTCTCCATTGCTACTTCCAGATTCTCTCTACAATCATTAATCAATAATCTCTCTCCTATGAAGTATACTATACCCAAATGCATCACCTGCTCCAGATCCCTGTGACCACTATGTAAGAAGCCATGTGGGATTTTCTCTACATTCTCAAGTTCAGTAACTGACTTACAGTTTTTTATTTCAGCCCCACTTCCTGTCTAAGAGACTTCAACATATATATTGACACTTCCTCAGATAACCAAGTGTCTAAGATCATCCTTTGTTCAACCACCTCACTGCCATACAGAGAGGACCATATCCTTGATTTTTTCATCAGAACTAGAGTCTCACTTTTTCATTTATTACCTCCACAATTCTTTTATATGGTCATAATATTTTATCATTCCATTTCTCCTTGTTTTTAGTACTCATAAAGCTGTGCTTTGCCCTCCTCGTGACCTCCAGTTCCTTTACTTCCCAGTAGTTTTCTGGGTCATAATCCATGCTCTGGTCGCACTTTGCTTCCCTTCCAAATTTTGACCTGACAGTGACCCAGTACAGCTCAATTCTATCTTTTCCTCCTCCATTCATTCTGATCCATTCATTGAATGTTCCTTGCCAAACCCCAATCCTGAATTACTTCCATTATCCATTGCCCTTGCTCCTACTCAAATTGTGACATGTTTCTAGTTTAGCAGAAGGAAATTATGAAAACACATAGATTGGTCCACTACAAATTCATATTATCTAATCTCAATTAGGCCCTCATGTCAACAAGACCATACTTCTACTGCTCTAAATAGATTCTCCTTCCTACTCACCACAGCAGTTGCTAAGAACCTCTTTTCTCCTCAAGTCTCACAAAGTACCCATTTATCCTATAAGTTCTGCTAAAGATTTTGCCTTATACTTCTGTGCAAAAATTGAGACTTTTCAAAGGAACATATTGGAGAGCCAGCTAGCTACAGATAAAGGGGCGGGGGGGGGGGGAAAGTTTATATTCAATGAATCTGTAACACTATTGGTATATCCACTAACAATGTTTTAGTGGACAATCTCAATGACTCAAAAACGTACATCGAGGGTAAGTGACTTTCCTGTTTCTTTTTCACTTTTAAAAACTGAACTTATGATCTAGGAACCTAAGATAGTTTTTGATTTTAGCCCTTCTGGGTAAGAAAGAAAACATCACTGGACGTTCCTTGCTTTGGAGGATCCACCCTCACATAAACTCTCATATAAGTTTGCTATATGCAGTTACTGTCCTCTGTCCTCTGATCTGTGAGTTGGAGAAATGAGCAATTATCCTGTTTACTGTTTTGCAGTTCTAGTTCCTAAGTGGCATATTATAATCACAGCAGCAACTTAGTCCATTGTAATAGTCTTTTGTTCTAAGATTAAATTTTCTGTTACATGAAAAATACCCTGTAGTAGTGACTCCTGAGTTGACATTAGAATATAACGAATTCCCTTCTTCCTTCCAAATGTCAAGTTTATGTCCTGTCACCTCATTTGTCAAGACAAGAGTCAGTGTATTATCTATACACGATTCTAGAACATGTCTGTTTAGCAGAACAGAAATGTCAATAAGCATCTCTTTTTTAATGAACTAACCAAACTTCACTTTATCAGCACTGTTGTAGTCATTAGTCATATTTATAGCTTCATTATGTCAAAGCTCAATCCTCCTGTACAAGAGGCCAGACTAGAAAAAAACAGATTGGGGTGGTATAAAGGTCTAAATGAGGCACTTACAGGTTTTAGATTATGCTCACTCCATCGCCAATCTATAGTAAACAAAATGTGCATAAGAAACACACAGATGGAATAAGTAATAACACTAATGAGAATTCTCCAGTCTTGAATACCACAAAGGTAGTCTTTACTTTTTAGGGTATACAGGATTGAGAGGAATGTTATACAGAAACAGGAAATAATTAGGAGATAAACAAAATATAATTGATATGGCTGGGGGATATGAGAAAAGTTGCATATGGATACTGGAAAGGGTTCCTAGATATGCAATATCAACTGAACTGCCCTCCATTGTCTGACATGGTAGAATGATGTCCCTGTGACTCAGAAGTATTCATAGCCTTTGCTTCAAGAAAAGATATGAAAAAGGCCTGGAGATATTGTGCCCAGAGGCTACCAGGAGTCTAATAAAGAGGCAAAGATGTCCCAGGGGGTCCTTCAGAAAGCTGATTTGCCAAAGAACACAGTAGTAATTTATCTTGAGGTTTCGAGTAAACTAAGAAAGAGGTAGGAGGTGATATACATAGGCATGTCCACAAAGTTTCTGCAAGGTCTACTTAGTGGCAAACACATGCCTAGCATGCTGGAATTCCCCGGAGGAATGCTTGAAAGTAAATAATTTTATAAAAAGATCATTTTTCCCCTCACAGGTTTATGCTCAGCTTTGTTGTTGTTGTTGTTTATGATGAACTATTCTGGGTACAGGTTTTTCCTTTCTTTTCTTTCTTTCCTTCTTTTTTTTTTTGTATGTTTCCTTCCGAGATTTTCTTTCTTGTATCTATAATATTATCTTGTGAGATACTGATTGCATTTGCGTTGTCGCTGCTTACCATATCTGTTGTCCTTTCTGCTTGAAGTAGTTCTTCCTTTTTCCTGAAAACTATAGTTTGGCAGTTGACTTCAACATTGGGTTCCTTTGGGAATTTCTTTTCCTAAAGAATTGTGACCTGTGGATTCAGTTCATTTTTACCTGCTTTATGCTTTCAATAGTTCTGAACAAATGTCTTTCTTAAGATCTTTTGAAATACTGTGTCTGAGTTTTCTCTATCAATATTTTCTGGTATTGCACTGCTTCCTAAATGATCTCTTCTCATTCTTTTTCCCAAGATAATAATTTCTAATAGTATATACCTCTTTTATTTTAAACTTTATTCTTTTATTTCTTGAATCATTGCATTTTTGAACTATATGTGTATAGCATATACATGTGTATATACACATAACTTGCAGTTTTTGAGAAAATATTTTTCCCCCCACTGGAGAAATTTTTCATGGTTTCTCTTAATCCTAGACCTAGACTACTTCTTCATTTTTATTTGGAGTAATCTATTTTGGGGTCCACAAGGACTCTTCTCAAAGGCTTTGTATATTAGAAGAGAGAAGCAAGGAATATGTCATAGGGAATTGGAATTATGATTATATTCTTCAGACGCTGATTTCATATCCAGACAAAAAAACTAAACAGTTATAAATTACAGAGAATCAAATCAGTAAGGGAAAATTTCCCTGATAAATTAGAAAGGTATGAAAATGAAGTGGACCATCTGAGGAGATAGTGAGTTCCCTATTACAAATGGATAACATGGACTCCCATTTACCAGAGATATTGTAGAAGAGATTCCTACTAGGAAAGAGTTTAGATCCAAGATTGGTCTCTGAATTCCAACTCAGACTGTGTGATTCTGCCTTTAAATCACTCCCTTGCAAAACTTCCATCCTGACAGTGGTTATATCAAGAAAAGCAGAGGCAAATCTTAGTCTCGCAATGCTCCAAGTAGACCACCCCCCCAACACAATATTTGAAAGAACACTACTACTGTATTTCACCACATAACCATCCCAGATGTTATGTTAAATTTATTGTGAAAAAAAAAGGAGGGGGGCAGAGCCAAGATGGCGGCACAGCAGCAGCAACATATTGCAGCTCTCACATAGTCACCCCAAAATACCCATAAAACAGGAATCTAAACCAATGCTAGAACTCCAAAATGCACACAAGGATACTTCCCACTAAAGTCAGCTTGGCTACGAGGAACTATATCAGCACTGCGAACTGAAACCAGCCTGGCATGAAGCCGCGGGTGTGCCCTAGGGGGTGGCTGGATGGCAACCTCTCAGGTGAGCAGATTAGCGGCAGCTGCAAGTGGGGATTTCGAAAGGGGGAGATAAGCAGTCCCGCTGAAAGGCCTCCAGAGTGGAAAAGAGAAAGGCAGAGGTTTTGCACCTGCCTCCACATTGTAGCTTCCCGCCTACAGCCTGCAGACAGCAGGGGGCTGAGTGATGGTTTTCAGGCCAGGGCTCTCGCATTCAGCGGCCTGGATCCGGATTGTCATCTTGGGCCTCGGTCTTGGAGTCTTCATTATCCAGTCAGCCAAAAGTCTATGGCAGCTGGGAGGACCCCAGCGATTTGGGACAGACCTTTCTCTTCTGGAAGCAGAGCCCCACAGAGATT
>CM053588.1:272711557-272728450 GCA_028646515.1 Pseudochirops corinnae
ATAGGAGAGAATAGACTGGGGGAGGGGGGACACACTGGGATGGCTGTTTTGGGGTGGTGGGTGGGGGAAAGATGGAGAGAAAATATGTAACTCAAAATCTTGTGGAAATGAATGATGCAAACTATATTAAAATTTAAAAAAAAGAAAAAACAGAAAAAAAAGAAAAAAAAAGTAGGGTGCAACCATTGTGTGAAGCTTTGTTTTTTTTTTTAATTCGCAGTATTATTAAAAATCAATTATTATCAAGTTGTCTTTGATGCATGATTAGGAAGCATGGAATACTCATGGATATACATTAAAACTGGGAAGATACAAGTCTTATCATATCACGTGACTTAATCAGGGCAGCTCCAACTGCCCACCTGCTCTTCACAGGGTTGAGTGACAATATCGTTACTACTGCAGCGCTCAAAAGAAAACATGCAAGTTAGCTTTTGGAAATATACTGACAATGCACATTGAGAGCACTGTTGAGAACTCTAGGCTTGCAGTTCTCAGCCACTGGTGAGTACATTTCTGCTCTGTTTACCTTTTAAGTAGAGTGAGGAATAGAACTATATCAAGTGAAAATTATACAATGAAAGGTAAAATTACATAATGAAAGGTAAAAAAAAAATGGACTGAAAAAAATAGAGTGGGAGGATCATATGGTGGCAACAATTATGTGGTTAAATATGGTACCTTGTTTTAACTTGAAACTCTGTGTTTTACACATGAAGCAAGCACTGAACCCAGTTTAAATAAAAGATAATAAAGTCCCCATTCATCTGCTCCATGAATTTAAATCAGATCAAAATCCAAATTGGTTTTGCTGGTTTCTCACCAGATTACTTTTCCAGATATTTAAACTGGAATAATGATCTGGAAATGATTTTTTTTTTTTAATCCTCACATTTATATATCTGCCTTTAAGGTAAAATGGGACTTTATTCAAAATCCCACCAAATAGGTTATTCAAATAATAGTCCCATATTCCAGATGAGGAAACAAGTTACCAGAGGATAAATTATTTGTCTAGGGGACAAAGCTAATCGGATTTACTCTCAGTATTCAAATCAAGGTATTTTGATCACAAATATAGTGCCCCTTCCACTTCACCATTCTGTCTTTTGTCAATGTTTTGTGAAATTTTCATATACCTACAGATGCATTTTGCCATGTTTGAGGCCTTATAATTATACTCACTCTAATCTTTTAACCCTTGTTTCTGGAGCTTGAAGTATCATTACCATGTCATCATATGTCTTCTAATATCTTTCTCTTCACCTTGCAAAACTGTACCACAGCATCAAGCATCAGAATTTGCCAAGTTGGAGCTCTTGCATTTCTGGCTTTGATTTAAAATTCTAATAACTTTTACATATTGGAACCATTCCTTTCCATATTTCATGAGGCACCACAAATATGCCATTTTAAAATCATTTGTTAAATGCAATTTCAATCTTCATTTCTAAATAAAAAAAAATACAGAAACAAAATAAAACCCTAAAAAAAAAAAACAAAGAAATAAATAAAAGCAACCCAAAACCATGACTCTAATACATTATTTATCCTTATTTACTTCTTCCATTTATGCAATTTTATTTTTTGGAACTTTCAGGCCTGCATATAGTATCATCATACAAAGTTTCCTTTCTCAGAAGAGATAACAATGAAGTGAACTGGGCAGAGATGAGGTGGTTGCTGCTGCTGCAGAGTTTAGGGGAGCCCCAGAGCCCTCAGACCAGAGACTTCTCCCAAGCCTGGAAAAAAGTTCAAGGGTCTTCTGGGCATCAGGCTTAGTCTGGGGTGGGGGTCAAGGTTTACCTAGACCTGGAATCAAGTTGAAAACTTGATAATCCGGGACCAGGGAGCAAATTCAGAGTTAGGGAGGGGATAGACAGGGAGGCTGGCATTGTCTCTTGTTCCAGGGGGCAAGAGTCAGGCAATTCCTGGACTTGGGGGTCCCTGTGACACTAGGTATAGAGAATTAGTCGGAGCTCTATTTTTAGGCAGATTTTAGTGTTCCCAAGTCCTTGGGGTCCCAAAGTCAGTTAGTATAACTGAGTTCCAGTTAAAGGTAGTCATTACAGAGTAACACAGGCTGAGAAGAGAGATAGATGGGAGCTTCAACCCCATATGTTGCCAACATGGGGCATAATTTCTTTCCCAATCTCATCTCTACCCTTTCAGATGCCTGGTGGTCCTCTGCTAGATCTCTGCTGCAGGTATTGTTTGGGGAAGATTCTAATTCAGTTCAACTTAAATCTTAGGGCAATATTTTTTTGCTCTATGTTAATTGTGACTCAGGAATGGACTTGGCATTCAGTCAGTGAGCAAAGCTAGGGCTCAATCTAGGGCCAGAGTGAGATCTCAGTCTCAGTCTGGGGATAGTGTTAAGCTTCAGACTGGAACTGCTAATGTTAAGATTCAGTTTGGGACATAATCTGCTTTTGGGGATCAGTCTATGGTGTGGTGAGGGGTCATACAATCATAGATCTGAAGCTGAAAAGAGCCTGAGAGGTAATCTAGTCCAAATGTCTCATGAAAGTTTACCCAGAGGAGGTAAATGACTTTTTCTAGGAGACACAGGTAGTGAGGAGCATATTCAAATCCAGGATCTTTGACTCCCAAGTTCAGCTCTCTTTTCACTGCACTGGACTGCCTTTCCATCTGCAGGCAGTTCTAGGGATCCATCAGAGCTTAGAAGTTAGAGGAATTTTAATCTGCCCTTGGAGAGGAGATAGTTTCAACTTGAGGCACAGTTCCCACAGGTCTCTTTAAGAGGAGTGAGTCACACTCTGAGGTAGCAAGACATCAAAGCTCATTTTCAGCAACAGGGGAATTAAGTGTGACAGTCATCTTGATCTATATCTTGCCACTGGACCCAGATGACTTCTGAGGAGGAAGCTGGGCTGCTGACTTTACAGAGCCCCCTCCTCACTTAAATCCAGTTTACTTGAATGTCATGGCATCACATATCATATCATATCATAGTCCTTCATATCATAGTCCTCTTCAAGAATGCAGGGCAAACCTCTGTGAGTAGTGGTAGTAGCTGCCCCATTGGGGCCCCAATTAGAAATAGCAGTTGAGCAACACAACTTCCATCCATCCTTCCTTCCTTCCTTCCTTCCTTCCTTCCTTCCTTCCTTCCTTCCTTCTTTTCTTCCTTTCTTCCTTCCTCCCTGTCCTTGACTGGTTCAGAGCGAATGTAAACAGCAATTGTTTGAGAGTCTTCCCTTCCCAGAGTGATTTTTTTTGACTAGGCAAAATGGGTTATTCTCTGCCTCATTTCTTACCCAGCCTTAATCACTGAGTGGGCATTGTCTTAGTCAAATTGAGATCTCTTAAAGACTGTAGCTTAAAAAGGCCAAGTCTCCCACCACATTCAGGACCATTTCCAGTCATTCTGAACTATGTCTTGCCACTGGACCCAGATGGCTCCAGAGGAGAAAGTGAGGCTGGTGACTTTGCACAAGGCTCTCTCACTTAAATCCAATTCACGTGCATGTCAAGGCATCATCTTCCTGATGCCATGGTCCTCTTTGATAAAGAAGGACAAACAACAACCTTCCCAGAGGAGACATTTCTTATAACTGAAAGCTTACATATGTAGGTAGATTCAGGTTTTGCTAGGTGAGAAAGTGAAAGTTGTTTCTTTTCATGAAATCCAGCCATGAAAAATCTCTATGGCCAATTTGCTAGGACAGTATCCAACATTTGCCAACTGGGATGATTAAAAAAAAAGTATATATGACCAGATTTTCTCAATGAATACAGCATCGTTTAGAAGGAATACCAGGAGAATCATTGTGGTTCAAAAAAGAAAAAAAAAATGAACCAAATGAAGACATGGGTTTCTGTTTCTCCTCTGACACATACTGGCTGCGTGACCCTGTGTGAGTCATTTAACTTCTTGTTGACATTAGCAAAATTTCTAAGTTTGAGGGTTGTAGATAAAGTGATTATCTGCTTTGGTAGCAGAAATTCTACATACAGAAATTCTACATGCTGACATCCCAGATCTGGTTAAAAAATAAATAATAATAAAATAAAATAAAATATCCTTCCTTCTCCCACCCTCCCCCCCAAAAAAGAAACATATGTGGGCCTGGCCTAATTTATAACATTTTCAGATATCAACTCAAGATGACTTATAGAGTAACCCACAATTGCAGAGTAAAATTTTGAGGAATTTCAGAGAAAAGGAGAAGTTTACTACCCACTGGTATCACTTCCCAGTTGCCTGACATAAGAAGTCCTACATTCTGGAGAAAGTACAATTCCAAGCATATATGCCCTAAAACATTCTTCAGCTTCCCAGGTTGTTAGCAGCTTGACTTACATCTGCAAGATACAGAAGGCATCAAGCAGGTGGCCTTCCCTCTGCACAACCAAGATCCTTGTCATTGCCTAAATACAAAACACTGTCAAAATGCATCTCTTTCATTTCTTCTATTCTCATTCCATTTTGCCACAGAAACTCATGCTAGTTAGCATATGGGGAGCAATAGCACACCTGCTTTCTTAATTTCTTATCAACAGTACAGCATGTCCTAGGAGGAAAACAGAATTGCTAAATTTCTCAGAACAAAAATATAGGAAAAAAAAATCTAAAAAAAAAAAAAAAAAGATAACTTCTCCCTCTCTCCTTTAAGGGGCTTTCAATGAATGATTTATAGGCACTTACATCATCCCCCTTTTTTGCTATTTCCAGAGTAAGCCATTCAAAGCGTAACTCTTCTGGTCCTTTATTGTACATCCTATAGTTTAATTAAAAGTTTATCTGCTTCGCTATGTGGCAAATGATGAATTCACCTTACTACACAATACATACATATTTCATGTTACAATTATACACTTCCATATCTAAAGTACATTTCATTATACAGGGAAGTTGGATGATTTTCAGACTTGGCCACCAAAATGAAGTGGTAAATGAAATTCTCATTCGAAAGCTGTGCCCAGTTTTTGAAAGTAGAATCAGGAGCCCAAATAAAAGCGTTCACATTTGGAAGATGAAGTCCCTTCCTTCAAATTCATTTATGCTTAAATTCATACACTTTTAACTTAGAAACAATGCATACTTTGCATGCATTTAGAAATATAATACAAGTAAGATTTAGACTCAGAAACCTTAAAAAGAATTGTTCATATTTGAAACAAAAAGGTACAATTTGGAGAGCAGGGAGGGACTCCTTCTGACAATTCTGCTAGGTAAGTAGCATGATGATGGGCCCCATTCACAGATGAGGTAACCAAAGTAGAGTAATTTATAAAAGGTTCACAAGGCTAGAAACGGGCAGACTTGAACCAAGATCAACTGACAGAAAACCCAATGTTCTTTCAACCGTCATTGATAGGAAGCCCAGACAGTTCATTTCTCACCTTTTTCAGGCAGTTTTTTCAAGTCATCTCATGTCCTGGTGTCTTCCCTTTGATTCTTGCCATCGTTCTGTCATTTCAGATTGACTTTGTGACCCCATTTGGAGTTTTCTTGGCCAAGATACTGAAGTGGTTTGCCATATCTTTCTTCAGCTCATTTTACAGATGAGGAAACTGAGCAAACAGGGTTAAGTGACTTGCCCAGGGTCACACAGATAGTAAAAGTGTCTGAGGCCAGATATGTACTCAGGAAGATGAGACTTCCTGACTCCAGGCCTGGAACTTTATGTACTGTGCCACCTACCTGGCCCCTGATACTACCTTCCATATAACCTGTATGTGTCTTGTAGGTACCTAGTTATTTTTAGGTTGTCTCGCCTAGCTGAACGTAAGCTCTTTGAGGGAAGGTATGTTTTAGCCTCTTCATGTTCCAGGCATTTAGTACAATATCTGGAACATTGCAGACACTAAATAAATGCCCATTGATCGGCTGACTAACTTGAGCCTCAGATTTGAAAGAGGAATAATAAAACAAGAAAAACATGTTTATATATATATTAGTATTTGAGAGCCTCCTTGTTTTATAGAATTTAATTGACAACAACCTGAAGACAGGGGTTAGATTCACCAGAAGGTTATATAATCAAAGTGGCAATTTTGATTCAACAGTTGATATTCAATTGAAAACAACATGTGTCTAGGATATGCAAAGCATTGTGCTAAGGGGCTAAGGAATTAGGTATTTGTAAATCAGCACAGTGGCTTGACCTTAAAGAAACAAGTCCACTGGAATTTGCTCTGGATTTACAACATTGTGAGGGGTGTTTCTTGTCTTTTTACTCAGACTTCATTTTTCAGATCTTTCTCTTTGGTGCCTTTTCTCCTCTTTGGAATAATCCCAGAATCTTACATATGACTTTCAAATTCCCAAAGTGCTTTACACATGCAATCTCTTGTTACTTATTATCTTGATTATTTCTTTCATTTGTTTGCCTTTGAATCGCAAGGACATACTCAGAGAGGCTGGGAGAGCTGTTTTTTATGTTTCTGAGACAACACAAACAGATGAAAATGAATGAATGAATGGATAGATTAGATTAGATAGATAGATAGGTAGATAGATAGATAGATAGATAGATAGATAGATAGATAGATAGACAGATAGATAGAGAAATGGAAATTTAAAAGATTACCTCCTCTGCTCCTCTATGCCTCCCCTCCCAGGGATGTTTTACTTCTTAACAATGGGGACAGAAGTCGGGATGGTAACAATCCATGATACTTCTTTCCTCTGAACTTAACATTTGCACTTCCTCAGAGATGGGAGTGTCATAATCTAATGTCTGACTTAATTGTCTTGCCACCATTTATTTCAGATGAGAAAATCATATAACTAGCTAAAGTCTGCAAAATCAAGCTGGGACCAACTATAGCCCCAATGCTAACTGGTTAGTCCCTACTGTATATAAATTGAAACTTGAGATAATAACTACTATAGATCTGGTGTTAATCCTGGACTGACCTTCTGATACAGATGTTCCCCTTCTCCCATCTGTTCTTTAATCTATAAATTATTGTCTTTCTTCATTTGTTCTTATAAAGCCCACTTCACCCATCCTGCTTAAGCAACAGCAAACTATATAAGGTGGCTAAAACTGATGCTCTGGGCTCACTGATTTTTTTGTATATCATGACATCTGAACTCTGAGAGGAATAAACTTAAGTTACCCCCTATTGTCTTTGCATTATTGATTATATGATTGGAAGCAGTAGTGGTTAGATGATTTTTGTCTGAATAGTGAAAGAGATCCAGTCCAGAAGTCACAGTGCCATAAAAATGATGCAACCCAATTGTATCTCAAGGGTGCTTTTGAATGAGAACTTGAAACAATAGAGGATCTCTCCTTCCCAGATTGGCTGAGACTAAATAAGTAGAATTTTCTCTCTGTTCCACATTTCTGGTCTATGAGTGTACATATCATGGAAGTATTTCCATCTGCTTAGAATATTAGGGATGTCAAAAGGAATGATGAAGCAAGTTTATATTTCTTGGGCATTAAGTTTCTGAATCTATGAATGCATTGTAAAATGATCTGGGAGACTGAAATATATGTTGGGGACTCAGATCTAGCTATAGACCATATACTTCATATTTTAATATGTTTAGCAGACTAATTTCATCATTTATATTAAAATGAGACCCTGCAAGGGAAGAAATACTAGTATCACCACTCCCTAGCTTTACTAGTTTGGAAGTACACTAAAACTTTGGGGATGCTTTATATTAAAGGAATGGTGATACAATTGAAGTTTAAAAGTAAATTAAGACTTTTGATACATGCTATATTTTAAAACTGAATGTCCCTTAGTTACCAGTTAGGATACTGTGATCTTTTAGGGAGAGCAACCCTCTGAGTATACAGAAGAGGGTAACAAGGTCTAGGCCAATGGATCAAGTACTTCCATTTGGGAAACTGATGTTGCATTCAATAAATTTAATTCCTTTGTGGGATAGTGAATACAGTGGTAGGAATCTTTTTATTTGTTTTTAGTTTTCAACATTCAATTTTATAAGATTTTGAGTTCTTAGGCTATTTTTCTATAGGCTTAAAGAAGCAGTAATCAAATCATTTAATCATAATGGCTCTGTCTCACATAGAATGGTGGACATAGAATCTGGAAATCTTAAATTCAAATCCAGCTCTGACACTTGACAGCTGTGTGACCTTGGTCAAGGCATTTAACCTCTATTTGCCTCACTTGGGTGATCTATAAAATGGTGATAATAATAGCACCTATCTCTCAGGTAGTATTGAGGAACAAATAAATGAATATTTGAAGAGCTATTTTCAAATCTCAAAGTACTATACAAATGCTGGTTGCTATTACTTTCTCATTTGATCATCAGCTATATCAGATGATGAATAATTTTGATAATATTCCCCAAAACGGGTAATTCAGCATCTCAAAGACCTCCAAAAGACAAACATTTTTGGTGGCCAAGTCAACTTTTGGGGAACTCCAATTAGGCAATTCTTTCTTATGTAGAGCCTTATGAAACTTCCCACCACTGTCCCTTAATATGCACCTTTGGAGTCTATTGGAAAAAGTCATATTGTTTACGCAATTCTTCATATAGTTGAAGGCAATTTATCATGTTTTCATATCTACCACTCCTTTAGCCCCCAAGTATATTTTGTCTCTAGGATAAATATCCCCAGTTCCTTCAAATCATGCTTTTCTCACCAACATGAGCTATCTCTTCTAGATGGACTCTGTCTCTGGCTGTCATAAAATGTTGTTGCTGTTGTTCAGTTGTGTCTGAACAAATTCTTCTGACTCTTTGTGCCCTCATTTGGGCATTAAGAAATGAGGAGACTGAGGCAAACATGATTAACTGACTTTTCCAGGGTCGCATAGTTAGTAAGTGACTGAAGATAGATTTGAATTCAGGTCTTCCTAACTCCAGGCCTAGTGTTCTATCCATTAAGTCATCTAGCTGCCTCTATCATAAAATGCAGTACTCCAAATTTAACATCATCCTCCATGTTTGGCTTATCCATGGAAGAGTATAGTGGACCCTTCCTCCTTTTGTATGTTATGCCTCTTTAATGAAGCAAAGGGTAATATTAGCTTTCTGTGTATATTATAGTAAATGGCTGATACATTGAAATTACTATGTATCTAGCTCACAGCTCCTGGCACATAATATTTACTTACTTTATGACTAATTTCTTGTTTGATTGTAAATAACTAAAATTCCCAGATTTTTCTCATAGGAACTACCATCCACCCATTCTTCCTCTCTCCTAAATTTGTTGTTGATTTTTTTTTAACACAAGTGTTAAATATTTGATTTGTCCCTACTAAATTCCGTTTTATTCAATTTGATACATAATCCCAGTCAAGCAGAAATCACTGTCACTGGGTTTACTCTTCCCTTTTTTCCCCCTTCCTCTCATGCAGACTGTCCAGAACCCATGAAAGGACTCACCCAGACTAGCAACCAATAGGGACTCTATTGCTAATTTGTTTACTTCGCCTTTGCTGGTCCTGACTGATTGGTGAACTAGCCCAATCCAGTTCTTGGCCCTACAGAAAGAAGTTTACTTGGATCCTCAAATTCATTGCCAGGTTCCCAGTGACTGCGAGCTAGGACTCTGCCTTCTCAACCTACTGATCCTCTATGGATCAGTTATACACATGGTTGCTTACAATAGCTGAATGAGCTGAGAGTTATCAATTACAATCCTTCCGATAAAGATGAGGAAGCACCAGTACACTGTTTTCTTGCTATTGAATACCAACATTATCTAGCTATCTGACTTTCTGAATCCATTCAGAGAGAGCTTTTCTAGGCAGAAACAAAACAAAACAAAACAAAACAAAACAAAACAAAACAAAACAACAACAAACAAACAAACAAACAAACTACAAATCAGGGCTTTATAAGTTGTACTGTTGAATGTCTAGGATTAATAAAGTGAAGGAGAAAAAATATTAATAATGCATATTGAAAGCAACCTGTATTGTATATATTGGGTCATTACCATTATTTTATTAAGAGTTAGTTGTTAAACACTTACCCACATAACAATGCCCCAAACTAAAGTGTGAGCCTTTGGAAGGCAAGGACTATATGGCTTTCCTATTTGTTACCCCCTTCCTCCAGTTTACTCAGTTCTTGGTGCTAACAACTGCTTTTTATTTTTGTTTCCTTCTTTCCTTCTTTCTTTTCTTTTCTCTTCTCTCCTTCCTTCCTTCTTTCCCTTTTATTCTCTCCTATATTTTCTTACTTCCTAGCCTCTTTAAATCTGAAGTTTGACAACTTTATGCTTTCATAAATCTTTGATTTTATCAATGTAGCTACTCCTTTTTTACCCTGAAGATTGCAACCTAGCCGTGACTTCTCATCTTGGAAGACTCTCATCCATATTCTCTTTTAAATCCTTGATCAGGAATATACTGAACTTTCTAGGGATCTTCTAGATAGTTTAATGCAGCAAATTCCATCATGGAAAATGTCATATGGGACTTCCGTGAGATCCCCTAACTTAGTTTCACCTTGTAGCTGATCTCCAGATATCTTCTTTCATTTCTCTGCCTACCAGGATCTCTATGCACCTCGGACACTGAGGCTCAATTTATTTAGCTGACAGAAGAAAAACAAAATATAAGCACCCAGTGGGAACATACAAGAACAAGAGTACAAGATGAAATCCAATTAGCTAATGAGATTACTCACCTCATTTTACCTTGCTGCTTGCCTGATTCCTCACTATACTCTCTTAGAAACTAGATGTTCTATCTCCATCTGAACCCAGAGGCTTAATTTCTTTAAAGGCCAGTAGCAAAGAAGACAAGAGCATGAACAACACAACACTCAAGTCACGAGGTCATGAGATGAAATGTGATTATCTTAGGAGATCTGCCCACCTTATTTCACCCCGTTGCTGCTCTACAGATATTTCCCCCTTTTTCCCTTAATGTTAGACTCACTGTGTTAGGAAATTCTTGCTTATACTGAATCATCCTCTGCTTCCCAGTGGCCTTTTCCCACTGGGGTACTACTTTTTAAAGTCAAGCTCCTTCATTAAAAGTTCACAATAGTGCCAGTAATTCCAAAGGGGCTTTCTCTGCATGTTTAAACATAGGTACAAGGACTATGGCTAGGAAACACATATTTAGCAATTTGTTCAAGTAAGAAACACCTACTTGACGGAGGTAAAAGTTTATGTACACTTATAACAATATCCTAAAATGCTTCCTCATCTGTGATTCGGGGGGCCTTATTTCATAGCAGCCTACTTTTCTGAAGTATGGTGTTGCATTTACATTCAGAGTGCAGTAAATGGCTAGAAGTGTGACTTGTGCCTGTCTTAGGTCCTCAAAGGCTTTCAATGAATATTAGATTAGTATTTATTATAGAGACATTTTGAGGAAATTTCAGAAACACTTTGCTCATGCCCCAATCTTCTACTACATAAATGCTTCCATTACAATGTGTTTGCCTCAGATTTATTTATCCTGAAAACAAGCACTGCTTTGCTAGCAATATCCCTGGGTTTAATAACGCTGCATTTCCAGAGTTTCCACTGAAGTTTAGAAAGATCTAAGGGAACCTAAGCCAACTCAGTCTTGAAGGCCCTTTAAAGAAATTGAATGGGATACCAGGAAGCACTGACTTCATTGACTTGCTCTTTTTCCCCTCTTTCCTCCTTATTAAACACACATGAGAAAGCATATCTGTTGTTTGCTCTGAAAATGGTTTTTAAAATGGCCATTGTTCCCGCCTTTTTCAGTGGTGCTGTAGGCAGAAGAAATAGTACTTTAAAGCACTTCAGCAGCTTGTGCAGCAGGTTAGGCACACCCAGAGAGGGCAGGCACTCACAGAGGATTTATTATGCCTCTGAGGAGGCTAAATTTGGTTCCCCACTAAGGAGAAGGGAGTAAGCACAGAGCAGCTCCACAGGTGAGGCACAGATGACTATTATGTGGGAACTCTTAAGCTAGCATTAGATTGCTATCTAGGGATGTAGAGCTCTCCTCTCCCTGCGGGCTCTCCTCACACTGAGGAAACAGCAGCCCCCTAAGAGGCATTTGAGCCAAGAACCAGAAGAAGATGCAGACCTCTTAAAGTGCAAAGCCTTGGTGAATCAGTCAACACTTAGCTTCACTAAAGTCTTGGGGGAAGGGAGGAAATGGGGCAAAACAATGTCGACTAGAAGAATCTCAGCAATACTTTCCCACAGTCAAGGACTTTCCAAAGGTCACTAAGAAAATTGTGTAGGAAAAGATCTTTGTGACAGGATTTTGTACTGATTTATGAGTATATGTATATATTTATGTTTTTCTTTGAGATTTATACATAGATAAATAGTATCAGACCACTTACTGATAAATCTATGTACATCCATTATCTAATCTGAATTCTAAACTGGTTTGCTAATTATTTGGCCTTTCCTCCTATGTGAAAATTCATGAAGTAAGATTCTGCTTCTAACTATATCCAGTTGAATGTAAGCCAACTGAGGGCAGCCAGGATTGTGCTAATTTTGCGTTTACCTCTCTAGTACCTAGCACAGTACCTGGTCCATAGTATACGTGGCTCAACAGAACAAATTCTTGATTTGGAGACAGAGCATGTGATTAGCTCCTGGCCTTGCCATTTATTACTTATGTGACTTTGGTCAAGTTTCTTAATGTGTCTGGATATCAGTTCCTCATCTGTAACAGAAAGAGAGTTAGATTAGATCAAGGATTCTTGATCTATATCTTATGAGCGGAAAAAAATATAATTGTATTTCAAAATAATTGTTTTCATTTATAGTCATATATGTTTTATTTTATACACTTAGTAATACATTTGGAGAACTAGTTCAAATTCTTCACAAGACAGTCAAAGGGATCCATGCCCCGCCCCCCCCCCAAAAGATTAAGAAGCTGTGACCTAGACAAACTTCTTCAGTTCTTAATCTCCTTCAGCTCTTAGGATCTTTCAACTCTTAATTTCTAATCCTATGATCAGATACTTTACTTAACAAATTGATTTATTTAATTTAATAAATAGATGTTAACTGAGAGTTTGTGAAAGGGAAATATTTTCCTACCTTGAAAGTAGGACTAGACTGGAAACTTAGAAATGAAGTTCCGAGTAGCACTACCCCCACCTCCGGCATCCCCCTCCCCCGCCTGTGGCGCGCCACCAGACCCAGCGAGCCAGGGAGCGAGCGGACGTCTGCCCGACCACGCACCACTCACCAGCCACCAGCCACCACCTACCACTGACCACCGACCACGGACCCCGGCTCCTTGCACCATGTCCAGCAGCTCCAAAGTGGTCGCCATGAGGAAGGTGGTGCAGCAGCTCGGGCTCGAGGCCAGGCTCCACCGCGTAAAGGTTTCTCAAGCTGCTGCTGATCTGAAACAATTCTGCCTGCTAAGCGCCCAAAATGATCCCCTGCTGACTGGGGTATCTTCCAGTACTAAGCCTTTCCGGCCACGGAAAGTCTGTTCATTCCTGTAGGAAGATGATCTTAAGCTACTTGGGAAGGATCTCGAAGGCATCTTCATATGTGGATCTGTGATGTTCTGTGATGTGAATTGTGACTGTTCAAAGGAGAATTCTAAAGCCTACGCAAAAGTTTAATCTACATGTGTAACAGTGTGCCAAGTTAATCATCCAAATTTCAACTTGTGTCAGACTTTCTCATCTACCTTTCCGAATTTCCGTCGATTTCTGTTTTGTACACCGGCAAGAATACAATAAACTATTCAGATGAAAAAAAAAAAAAGTAAGACTATGCAGTCATTTGAAATCTCAGTTCTAGGAAGTATTGGGTCAGTCCCTATTAGGAAGCATTTGATGCCAGAAATTCAAACCAGATCATTTATCCATTAATGCAAATTATTTTAGTAAGGGGTAATGTAGTCCAAGGGAAAGATTCATGGATTTAGAGATAGAGGAACTGAGTCCAATCTGAAATCTACTTCTTAGTATCTATAGGACGTTGGATAAATAATAGCCACTAAACCTGTTCTCTCATCTGGAAGATTAGGGGGAAAAATATCAAGGCATGTTGATGTAGACGGCATCTAATGTTCCTTCTGGCTCTAAATCTATGATGTTAAAAAAAGAGCATTCTGATGAAAGAAAATCAAGGATTAACCTTGATAATAAACCAAAACAGATTTGTTAATACATTAGGTATTCCTTCCTGCTGTGGACATTACCTATGGTAAAATCATTTATCGTGATTTTTTTTTTTTTAACACTGAAACAACCAGACTGCATGGTGGCAGAAATAGCTATTTGGGTTCATTGTGGTCTTTATATTCAATTGACTGGATAATGGCTGTTGAAGCAATTATGTAGTGATCTGGACAATCGTTAGATAATTGAAATGATTACTTCTGGGCTGTATACTCTAGTCATTTTGCCATCTGTGACACAGTTAACACCTTGGTGTTTATGCTTCAATTCCCTTAAAGGGAAAGACTATATCTTCAGTTCAGTACAGTCATTTTTCAGTCATATCTGACCCTTCATGGCTCCATTTGGGGTTTTCTAGGCAAAGATGCTGGAGTAATTTGCCATTTCCTTCTCCAGCTCATTTTAGAGATGAGGAAACTGAGGGAAATAGGGGTAAGGGACTTGCCCAAGATCACCCAACTTATAAGTGTCTGAGGCCAGATTTGAACTCAGGAAGATAAGACTTCCTGATTCAAGGCCTAGCATTTTCTTCACTATGTCACCTACCTGTCCCATTCTCTATATTGACTATATATATATAGAATGCCAAAAAACTTAAATATGCCCTCTGTCATTCCATCCAATTAATAAAACTTAAAGTAGTTTCATCACCAATAAGTTTTTGACTAAGTCAACAAAGGTCTATTCTAAGAGACAATGGAGCAAATCTCCACTCTGTCACTCATATTCATTCTCTCCTCATTAACTGGTTCATTCACTACCTCCTACACTACACATATGTCCATGTCCCCCTCATTCTGAAAAACAAACAAAAAGCAAAAACAAAAATACCTCACTTGATCCTTCCATCATCACTAGCATCCTTTATCTCTTCTAACTTGTGTGGCAAAACTGTTCAAAAAGGCCATCTACAATAGGCGCCTCCAATTTCTGTCCTCTCTCTTCTTAACCCTTTACAATCTGGCTATTGACCTTAACATTCTACCAAAATTATTTTTTGCAAAATCACCAGTGATCTTTTACTTGCCAAATTCAATTGCCTTTGTACATTCCCCATTCTCCTTGACTTTTTTACATCCTTGGTCATTGCTGATCACTTCATCCTTCTCAGTACTCTCTTCTTCTTGATTTTCAGAGCAATTCTCTCCTAGAGTTCTCATTCTACCTATTGGACCACTCCTCAATATCACATGTCCTCCTATCCATAGTTGTTCTTCAAGGTTCTATCTTGGACCATTTTTTTCTTGTCAACACTGTATTACTTCAAATGGTGATCTCATCAGCTAACAAGGATTTAATTAACATCTCTCTGCTGCTGATTTGTAATATATTTTTGCTGCCCCAATCTCTTTAGTGACTTCTAATCTTGCCTTTCAGACACCTTAAACTGAATGTTTAGTAGATATCTTAAATTCATCATGTCCAAAACAAAATTCATTATCTTTCTTCCCAAATATTAGCACACAGACCCCTCTTACCCCTGCCCTATTACTGTACAGGGCAACACCATCCTCTCAGTCCCCTAGGTTTACAGCATTGGAGTCACAACTCCTCACTATCTTTCACCCCCCTGCATCCCCATATCCTATCTGTTTCCAAGGCCTGACCATTTCACTCTTATACCATCTCTCAAACCCCTCCCCCCTTCTTTGCTCTGACATTGCCACTACTCTGTTAAAGGCTCTTATCACCTCATGCCTGGACTATTGCAATAGCCTGCTGATAGGTTTGTTTGATTCAAGTCTTTCTCCACTCCAATCCGAT
This sequence comes from Pseudochirops corinnae, assembly GCA_028646515.1. Classification (NCBI taxonomy): domain Eukaryota; kingdom Metazoa; phylum Chordata; class Mammalia; order Diprotodontia; family Pseudocheiridae; genus Pseudochirops; species Pseudochirops corinnae. Next base: position 272,727,402 of record CM053588.1, read on the forward strand.
CTTCCCTTCAACCACCAGATCTGACAATGTCACCCCCCCCTCCCTACTGACTAAAATCCAGTAGCTTTTTCTCATCTTTAGGATCAAATACAAAATGTTCTTTAGGGCATTCAAAATCCTTCGTAACCTAATCCCTTCTACCTTTCCAGTCTTCTTGTACCTTACTTCCCTCCATATACTCTTCAATCAAGTGATACTGGCTTCCTGGTTGCTCCATAAATAAAACCATTTCTCAGCTTCAGGCATTTTCTCTGACTCCCCCATATCTATAATGCTTTTTCTCCTCATCTCTGCCAATTGGCTTCCTTGGTTTCCTTTAAGTTCCAACTAAAATTAAACTTTTTAAAAAGATGCTTTTCCCTATTAGTTCTAGTTCCTTCTCTCTATTATTTTCTGTTTATTCTGTATATAACTTGTTTTTACATGTTCGTTCGCATGATTTCTCCCACATTACATTATAATCCCCTTGAAAGCAGGAAGTCTTTTACATATTTTTCTATCCCTAGCACATAAATAGAACTCAGTAAATGTTTTTTGAAGTGATTGATTGATTAGATTTGGAATCAGGAAGATCTAGGTTCAAATTCTGCTTCATATATGCTTCCTATCTGCATGACTCTAGGCAAGTAACTTGATTTCTGGGAGTCTCAGTTCATTGGTCTGTTAAATGAAGAAAATATTAGCACCTACTTCAAGGATTTTCATGGCCAGCAAATGTGATTATCTTTGGCTAATCTAAGACTTTGCAAACTGAAAGGGACGCATAATGTTAACCAGAATAGTTTTAATTATGATCCTGGAGCCAAAGGAAAAAATGCATCTGAAAAGATATTTAGCTGTAGACAATTCACTTTGATAGGGCAACTAGTAGAATCCTAGATAGTTCTGGGTCTGGAATCAGGAAGTTTTTTTGTTTTTGTTTTTGTTTTTTAGTTGTGTACAACTCTTCATGACCCTATTTGGGATTTTCGTGGCAAATATACTGGCATGGTTTACCATTTCCTTCCCTAGCTCATTTTCTAGAAAAGGAAACTGAGGCAAACAGGGTT
>CM053588.1:272728950-272747847 GCA_028646515.1 Pseudochirops corinnae
TTGATGAGTATCTAAGGGTGGATTTGAAATAAGGAAGAGGAGTCTTCTTGACTACAAGTTTGACACTCTTTCCACTTCACCATCTAACTGTCTGGAGTCAGGAAGATGTAAGTTCAAATCTAGCTTCAGAGACTTGCTAGTTATGTGATCCCGTGCAAGTCACTTGATATGTTTGCCTCAGTTTCCTCATCTGTAAAATGGGGATAATAATATCATCTAACTTTGAGGTATGTTTGGATGATCGAATGAGAATAATTGGGAATTGCTTAGCATAGTCTCTGGCACATAGTAAATTCTATTTTAGAATTAATATTAGTATTAGTTTCCATTCCATTTAGTTAGGTTCTTTACAGCAATTGTCTGATAAGCATTTGTTGTACGCTAAGTGTCAGCGGCTGAGATGATAACTTTATAAAAGACTCAATCCTGGCTCTCTGGCTCACTGATTTTACATTGTTTTATATGGATCAATTTAAACAGAATCCGTGTGAAACTGGCTTGGTTAACCTGAAGGGCCATGCCATGGGATCTCCCCTTAAAATGTAACTATCTTAGGATGAAGCCTTTTATTCTAGATCATTTGTTAATTCATTTTTTCTGAGTATTTAGTGAGCATTTACTGTCATTTAAATGTTACCTTAGCAGCCAGTCTCTCTCTTTTATTTCTAATTGAAAAAAAACTCTAATCAAATAAATCATTCTCCTAGAGAATTTCCACATTTTTATTCAATGCAGATACTTGCGTGGAATGAGTACTCCTCTCATCATATCTTCTTTTTCTTGCACAAAGAATCTTCAGCAAAGATAGTCACAAACATTGTTAATTTGATGTATGAAAAAAACTTTTTAACAATTATCTATCTTTTTCTTTTTTATTAAGCCAAATAAGAAACGGCATGTTTCTTTGACCCACCCTTGATTTACTCCTAGTTTCTCTCTGCAGTGCAATAGTTCTCCCAGCCCTATTGTCTCAAAATCTTAGTCATTTTCACTCCTCCCTCTCCTTCTCCTCATGTCTAAATCCTTTAATTCCTCCTCACATGTTTTTATTTGAGTCCACCTGGACTCATGGTGTTGTAGAAAGCACACTGCATTTGGAATCAGACAACCTGAGGTCAAAGCCTGATTCTAACAATTGCTAGTGGTGCAGTTATGGGTGACTAGACCTCTTTCACAATGAGCTCCTCATATGTAAACTGAGGATCCTTATATTTGTGCATTATTCACACGAGGTTACTGGGAGAATAGACTTTGTAAACCAAAAAGATGTGTTTAGATCAGGGGTGGGGAAGCTGGGGCCTCAAGGCCACATGTGGTATTTCATGTCCTTTGGTGTGATTTTTTGACGGAGTCCAAGTTTGGCAGAACAAATCCTTTTGTTAAGGGGATTGATTCTGTGAAGTTTGAATTCAAAAGGCAGCACTCGAGGATATAGAGGGCCACATGTGGCCTTGAGACCTTAGGTTCCCTAACCCTGATTCAGATATTTAGTATTCTTATCACCAACACACTAATCTAGGTTTTTGTCACCTTTCACCTGCATTATGTAGTAATATTGTTTTTTTTTTTTTTTTTTCCTAGCACACCTGAAACTCCTCCTCCTATTCTATGGTAAATTAACACTGCACTTCTTGCAAAAGACATTTTCCTTGCCTGTCTTTCATCTGAGGAAAGCTCTTCCTCCTCACCTCTATTCCTTGGCTTCTCTGACTTCCTTCAAGTTTCAGCTAAAATCATGCCTCCATGCCTTTCCTAATTCCCCTTGAATCAAGTGCCTTTCTATGATATTAACTTCCATTCACTCTGTGTATGCAGAAACTATGAACCAAAGTTGTGTGTGTACAAATGTATGTCTATATGTATGTATGCGTGTATATACATATATAAATGTTCATATATGCCAATGTCATAGATATATACATATATATAGTAACAATTTACACATATATGTATATTGTATAGATAGATAGATAGACAGATAGATAAATGTATATAGCTTTATGAATGTTATCTCCCTTATTAGAGACTGATCTCCTTGAGCTCAGGGACTTTGTTTTTGTTTTTTGTTTTACAATTCTTTTTATTAATAGCACTTAAAGCAGTCTCTGGAAATAGTAAGTGCTTAAGAATGCTTGTTAATGACTGGAGGCACAACTGATTTTGCTTTGTTGTTGTAGTCTCAAAATCTAGTACACTCCCTTTATCATAGTGAATCCTTAAGAATTATGTCTTGAATAATATTGACAAATCTCCCTACCTCCTAATTGCATTGTTTTATACAGTATTCTAAAATTAATCTGTCTAAATTGGTGCTTTCATCAGGTTATGTAAAATTACTCTCATAACTTCCCATGGCTCCTCCTAGAGGACAATGTTAAAATTCCATATCCTAATATGTCTGGTCCTCCCCAACAGTTATAGTGATTATCTAAGTTCCAAACAATTTCTGGCACATAATAAATAGTTAATAAATGTTCTTTTACTGAACCACAACACTGTTAATTTACATTTATATAATACTTTAGAAAGTTGTTGACATAGAAATATTTAGTTTCCCACTATTCTTGTCATGGGTGGGTTTTCTTCACAATGCAAGCATATAAGTTATATATTACAATTATTACCACACCCAATTTATAGATGTGGAAAGTGATTTTTAAACAGGTTATAGTCATTTGCTCATGGTTAAATAGCTAATATTGCCACCTCTAAACTTTCAGAAAAGGATTTTCTATTACTGTTCCAATAGTAGACCTTCCAAGTTTTGTTCAACTTGTTTATTAAGTGTTGTCTTAACTTCACAAATCTCTGCCTATATTCATGGTCTATTTCCTCCTTTCCCAGTTTTGCCACAGTCCAAGGCATTGCTATCTTGCCAAAGCCACCTACTATGAAGCCCTTTTTAGCACATAAATCAATAATCAACTCTCCTTTGGATTCCTAACATCATTAACCAACTAGGTCAATGGTCTACAAAATTTTTTAATCATATATGTTTCTCAGTTAAAAACAAAAGCTTATAACACGCCCAATAAACATATTTTGTTATTATAAATTGCATATATGTATATATACGCATATGTATTGTGTATATACATGTATATACATGTATATATGAAATATAATCAAACTATGATATCATGTGCATTATGAAACATAAAGAATTAAAAGTAGGAAAGAGGAGGTAAAGATGAAATAAATAATATTTGTAATTTTTTAAAATAATAAAAATAATTTAAAGTAACACTTCAATGCTATAAACAATGGTACAAAAATCCTTGCTCTCATTATTTTGAATATTATATTATAGACATTTGATTTGATAGTTTTGCCTCACCATATTAGAATGCATCATTAATTATGAAATATACATTCTGATATTTTTGTGGCATCAGTGGTCTTGAATATGTTTCATTATTTTAAAATTCCCTATGTATGTTCTGAAGCGGTAAATTGGATCTATAATGACTATTATAGATTAGTAATTTTTTATTAAGTTAATTTGGCCATAGTAGCCAGCTAAGTAGGTAAACTTCTTTTTAGGTACTTTTCAATTGAAAGATATGAATATCTAAGAATCACATAATAGTTAATACCAGCATACAAACATAATATTTTAATAATAAGTCATGTTTTCTGTGTCTAGATATTTACCAAACACAATGAAAAAACAAACAAAAGTAAATTGTCTCTGAAATGACACAGGAATTTATCAGTATCAATCCATTAATCTTTCTTTATATAGTTCCGCTTAATGAATAGTAACATATATTAATTTCAAATTCTTGTTTGAATATTTAGATTCAATTTTTCAGTGCATGTGAGGAATATAATGAAGCTGAGTTTGGATAAATCATAAAGTATAGGATGGAGAGTGATGCATAATAAATGTGGAAAGAGATACTTCCAGGTGTGGGGCCAAAATGGTAGAAAGCAGGAAGCAAGCTCTCCCAACATTCTACCTCAAATAACTTTATAATAATACATCAAATTGAATTCTAGATTGGAGGAGTCAAGAAAATGTCAGGGTGAGATATTTTTCCAGCCCAAGACAATTTAGGTGGTGGAAGAAAAAGTCTTTGAATTCTATGTGGGTTTGGTCCACAACTCACATGGTGGCAACAATGGGCCTTGGAAGTCACAAGACAGGCAGTAGCAGCTTTGGGAACTCTCAAGACAGAGATGGTAAGGAGACCTGAAAACTAGTCAGAAACACATTATAGGAGTTTCCTGTTCTAGCACTTGACATAGGACAGGACACTTTTGGCAATTCCGTTGCACGTACCCACTTCCAAGTCATAGTTATGGTGTAATGAGGACCACTTAATGTCACAAAGGAACAGGGGCCCTGAGGAGCAGTGGCACTTGCTCTCTAAAGGGAGCAAGGGCCTTGAGAAGCAATAGTGCTTTAAAACCCATGGGCTCCTCCTGACTAAGTACCAGAGCATGGAACAAGAGAAGAATGACTGCAATCCTCCCAGCATCACGCCACCTGAAAAATTCTGAATTTCCAGAAGCAGCTCAGAAAACGGCACTGAGGAAAGCCTGAAACTTAGGATAGTTCCCTCACCTTCCACCACTGAAAAGAGCCCAAGTTAAACAAAAAATTCAAAATCAAGAAATAAGCAGGAAAAACAAGCAAACAACAACAACAAAAGACGCTGATCATAAAAATCTGCTAAGGTGACAGGATAAATCAAGACACAGACTAAAGAGAAGACCACAACATTGAGGTATCTATATAAAAATCTTCAAACAAAAAAGTTGAATTGGACATAAGTTCAACAAGACTTCCTAGAAGATAAAAAAATTGGGAAAAGAAATTTTAAAAATGGAGGAAAATTATGAAAAGATAATTGGTAGCTTATTAAAAGAGACACAAAAATACTAAAGAAAATATTTTTCATCATTTTGACTTTGAGCAAGTAGAACTTAATAATTTTATGATGCATCAAGAAAGCAATCAAAGACAAAATAATGAGGAGATAAAGAAAATGTGAAATATTTCATTGGAAAAAACTTAACTGGAAAATTGATTGAAGAAAGATAATTTAAGAATTTTCAGACTGCCTAAATCATACCCCAGAGTTTGAATTGGTTTCATGCCAGAGTTCCCTTGCAAGCTATTTCCAGTGCTGGGACTTCACCATGCTGCATGACCTAGGAAACATACACATGTGTGTTTAGTTCTAGATAGCATTTTCCCTCAAGGAAATATAAAGGATGGCTGATGCAGAACTGGAAGACATGCGCTCTCATATCAATGAAAAAATTTCCCATGTTAGGAAAATTCTGCAATTAAAAAAACATAGGACATAATCCAGTCTTAAAGACTATATTTTGGAATATTAGAAAAAAATGAATCTTCTAAATGACCTTTTAAACAAGTTGGAATTGGAGGTTCGATATTAAGAACATATCACAAATTCACTTAGGGAGTTACAAGACTCCCTTGGTGGGAATTAAAAAGAAATACATAACCTTATAAGGAAAATATTCCTCCCCATTTGCCCAAAGTAGTTCAGAGCTGTGTGGTGGGATCAAATGTTAATCCTGAACAGCTAGCTAAAATTACAGCATCTGAACACTCAAAGAAGCCCACAAAAGAGCCAAGACCTATTAAAGAAATTTTACTACTAACTTCTGATGAATTTGCTAATGTGCCAGCATATGTGAAATTTTGTCTGACATACTGTCAAGTTGATGATTGTATTAAAGAAATTAATAATACAATGGCTAGCATATATAGAATCCTATATTTGCCAAAAACTAAAAGAAAAACAAGCTATGAATTGTTCTTTCAGACATCAGTATCACAGATTCATTAAAAATTAAACCAAGGACACCAAAGGCCAATACTTTGTAGCAGAAGCTGATATAAAAGAACTCACAAATTTGAAATTTGGCAAGTGGTTTCATGTGATACCGAAAATTTTAAGGCACTGCCAATGAGCGTCAGAAGTCCATGGAGGAGAACTTGTCCATTACGTTAGAAATTAATAGGTTTTGACATTTTCACTGGCAGTATCATACAGAATGTTCTGTAATTCTGGTTTCTTAATCTGTGTTTTCATTAACATCTTTAATTTGTTCCGTACTTAATACAACTTCAGTTTGTTCTGCACTTAAAAAAAAAGAGAAGTCATGATCAAACAAAGAGCCTAGACATCATATTTCAAAAAATTGTCCAGGAAAACTGCCCCAACATACCAGAACAAGAGGGTACAACAGAAAGTAAAAGAATCCACTGATCATATCTTGAAAGAATTCTCAAAATAAAAACTCCAAGAAATATTACAGCCAAATTTCTGAGGTCCCAAAGACAGAAATACTTGAAGTAGCCTTACACAGTCAAGATTCCACAAGTTTTAGGAATTACCACATTTTAAAAATTAATTGTTTTTAATTTTCAGCTTTCACTTTTATGAGATCTTGAGTTCCAAAGTTTCCTCCCTCCCCAAGGCAACATACAATCTGATAGAGGCTATACATGTATTTTAAACATATTTCCACAGTAGTCATGTTGTGAAAGAAGAATCAGAAAAAACAAAACAAAACAGGAAAACCACAAGAAAGAGAAAATGAGAGAGAGAGAGAGAGAGAGAGAGAGAAAGAGAGAGAGAGAGAGAGAGAAAGAGAGAGAGAGAAAGAGAGAGAGAGAAAGAGAGAGAGAGAAAGAGAGAATAGTATGCCTCCAAATCCATTCAGAATCCATAGTTTTGTTTTGTTTTGTTTTCCCTCTGGATGGGGATTGCATTTTCTATTATGAGTCTTTTGAATTGTCTCAAATCATTGTATTCCTAAGAAGAACTAAGTCTATCTTTTTTTTTTTAAACAGGAACAAACAGTTTTTAATCAGGCAATGAAACATGAAAAACAGATTAGTATTTATTATAATAATTTCATTTATTTAAGTATAACTCTGACAAATATTTACCTGATGTGTATGATCAGGTGTATGATCAGGATGGCCACTCATTGGTAATATACTCATGCTGACAGGAAGACTTAAGAACATACTGAGGAACATGTTTGAGAATTAAAAGGGGAATCTGGATTCTAAAACAAAGAAGAGAAGACTCCAGGTTCAGTTGATTTAAGACTTGGGGGTTGGTTTAGAGGTCCATTTCTATGACTAGAAGAGCATTTGAGTTATCAAATAAATACAGAAGATTACACTGATTAGCCTGGGCACTTCATGAGGGCAAGAACTAAGTCTTTCAAAGTCTGGCATCCTACAATGTTTTCATTACTATGTACTATATTCTCCTGGTTCTGCTCACTTCACTCAGCATCAGTGTTTCCAAGTTTTTCTGAAATATGCCAGCTTATCATTTCTTATGGAACAATAGTATCCTATTACATTCATATACCATAACTTGTTCAGTCATTCCTCAATTAATGGGCATCCCCTCAAATTCCTTTGTCACCACAAAAAGAGCTGCTATAAATATTATTGTACAAGTGTGTCTTTTTTCCTTTTTTTATAAACCCTTTAGGATACAAACCTAGTAGTGCAATTGCTGGATCAAAGAGTATGCACAGTTTTAAAGCCCTTTGGTTATACTTACGAACTATCACATTAAAGAAAGACAGGGCTTAGTATATGATATTCTAAAAGGTAAAGGACTTGGGATTGCAGCTAAGAATAACCTACCCAGAAAAACTAAGTTTAATACTTCAGGTCAAGAAATGGATATTTAATGAAATAGAGGACTTTCGAGCTTTCTTGATGGAAAGACCATAGGTAAATAGGAAATTTGACTTTCAAATATACCACACTCAAGAGAACCATGAGAGGTATACCTCGAAGAGAAAGCCTAAGGGAATCAATGAGGTTAAACACTTTTAGATTACTATATGCAAAGATGATGCATGTAACTCTTAAGAATTTTATCATTATTAGTTCAGTTAGAAGGGCTCTATATAAACAGAGGGCACAGGAGTGATTTGATTATGTTGAGAAGATATTAAAATGGATGCACCATGAGAAGGGGGAAGTAATAGGAAGATTAAGTGTCTAAAATATAATTTCTCTACTGTGGATTTCCAAATTGGGCTATAGATTTTTTTTAAAATAAAAGCTGAAATATGTTATTAAATTGTTGGTGTGTGTGTGTGTGTGTGTGTGTGTGTGTGTGTGTGTGTGTGTGGTAGCATCTCACAGATTTCTTTTTAAGGAGAAATAAAAATAAAACTTTTTAAAGTTACATGTAAATAGCATTTGAAAATTCTTTGTCTCTGGAATGACAGATTCATTGTTCTTAGTACAAAAGAGGAAGGTGATTCTACTGACAACAAAAGGGAAAAAAATGGAACTAAACTTAGTTTGAATATATTATTAGTGAAGTCCAAAAGCTAAAAAAAAGAGAAAAAAAGATTTTTTTTTTTTTTAAGTACAGTTGTATCGAAATTACTATACTGGTCTTGAATGCAATCAGAACAGAGTGCCAAATAATATGAAATATGTGATTGTCTATGTAAGATAATTTGCAGATGCATTCAGCTGAATTTCTGTTCTTTGACCAGTAATAAGTTGTTTTTTTCCCCCATGTATTAAATCCATAACACTATATGTGTTATTGTTGTTTCTGAATATTTCCTGTATTATAAATTTTGGGCAACTATGTATAAGAAATGTCATTAAGAGTATGATGCAATTGTATCATTAAAAAAACCAAACAAATAAACACCTCATTTCTGGATCAGGAAGCTGTAAAATTAGCTGAATTATTAGAAACTATTGTCATAATGTTAAAAAGCTTTAAAATATTAAAGTGGGTGTATTTTGATTTAAGAAAAGTATTGAATAAATATTTTGAAAGGCTTAATAAACTTTTTTATTGTTAACTCTTATTGCTACTACAAAAGAAAAATAATAATAATTACTGTACTTAGCTTTAAAATGTAATTAGTGAAACTTGCTATTAGAGGTAAAATCTCTTGGTACTACAATTTGATATTCGATATTCTTCTGAATAATGATTTCAGGTATGACTACATTGTCAGTAAGCCAATAATATGTCATTCAAGGAAAATATATTGTGCTGTCCAAAAGGAGTGCAGCTTGAGAACCAACATGGACATCTGAACCTAGGAAAATTGAAGAGACAACCTTGTATATGTCATGGTGGGATCCTCTCGTTGCAATTTCCCCATTGTGCTATTTTTATTTTTAAAAGGGAAACTTTCTTACCTGGTTGATTGATTCTGAGCTTGGTTATAATACCTTGTGAATAATGTGGAACTTTGCTTCCTAGTTGGCTATTTCCAAATGAAGTTTAACTATGACTCTTACTTGAATTCAGGAAAGATGAAGTTTTCCTTTCTAAAGCTTATGTCAAGTGAATCTGTACCTATGATATTGTTATAACTAAGTTTCTCTTTTTTTTTTCTTTTATAACAAACTCTTATAAACAGGACAGATGAACAGTTTTTTTTAATAAATAAATTCACATACATATGTGTATATGTATGTATACACACTATATGTGTGTATATGAATGATGAATCTTCCTGCTGTGATACTCAAAAATCTTTGAGTTAATATAATAGAATGCAAGTATGAAAGTCTTAGTGTTTTTAATCAGAATTTGTAGTCAGCATCCATTCCTATCTTATTTAAGTAAGCAAATGAATTCTTAGTTTTTTCATCCCATTGCTCATAATTATATATTTGTTTGTAACATTAGTTTTGCACAGTGCCACATCTTTCCTCAATGATTACAGATAGACAGAAAGGATCAGTGATATGTGAAGATAAAAATTCTTTCAGATAAGCTATGTATGGGTAATCTATGTTGATAGTTTTTCTTATAGGTCTATGGTTTATAAGGCTCTCTTCATAAAGTCTGAATTGGTTTTAAGCACATGACTTAATTTCTGGAAAGGCAGTCTTTTGTAAAGTTTTACTGAATTATAATAAGTCTCATAAACAATAGGTTTTGCCAGTAGAAGAATTATATTCTTAAGTAGCAATAGCCTCAGGAATCATAGGCTAAGGCACAAGAAGAACAGCTCACTCTCAGAAGAGTGTCCCACTTCTGAGAGTGGGGTACTTAAACATTGATCTTGGTGATGTCTTGTAGCTGGCTGATTTGCAAAACAAGGTTCAGGGCTCATGGGATTTTTGAGATTCAAAGGTGCAGGATGGGGGCAAGACAAACTGGTAGTTGGTAATATTTGATATAAAGCTGTATTAATCTTAAAATATTACTTCCAGTAATTTTCCATGGCCTAATCTTGCAGCAATGGTTTCCCTGCATAGAATCTATGAAATATAGCTTCTCTTAAGAGGACACTGTCAAGGTCATATAAAGACCACTAGTACTTATCTTACAACAGTTGTTAATAAGAAACATACTTGAAAAGTTTGAAATACTTGAAATAAAAATAAGTAGTTAAAATAAAAGTTATTATGTTTCTAATAAAGTAAAAAGGCAGGGGTAGCAATCATAATCTCAATGCAAATATAAAAATAGACCTAATGAAAAGAGACAAACAGGGAAACTAATCTGGCTAACAGGCACAATAGACAACAGAGTAATATCAATATTAAACATATATGCACCAAATGGCATAATATCCAAATTCTTAAAGAAAAAGTTAAATTATAGGAGATAATAGACAATAAAGCTATCCTACCGGGGGATCTAAACTATTCTCTCTCAGAGCTAGATAAATCTTGCCATAAAATAAATAAGAAAGAATTTAAGGAGATGAATTGAATCTTAGAAAAGTTAGACATGATAAACCTCTAGAGAAAATTGAATGAGAGTAGAAAGAAGTATATATTCCTTTCACTTTGGAATGACATTTCACTTTTCATATGGCATTCACAAAAAATTGGCACTATCAACAGGCAATCACAATGTAAGGAGATATATGTGAAAGCCAGGTTTATTACAAGAGAAATGAACATGCATGTGCAACCCAAAAAGTTCACAGTTCTTACAGAAACTTGAATAGTTATATAGTACAACAAAATGAGGAGAAGAAAACAAGAAGGGGCATGGCATGGGAGGGAAAAGAAGTAGTAACCCCTCCTGAAGGGGAGAAAAAAGAAGAATGCAAAAGCTGCATTCTTTCCCCTTTGTAAACTGCTAAAATAGGAAGAGAGTAGGATTCTTTTATCTGCAAAGGAACACAGTTGCTCAAATATCTTTGCAGTCTGGCACAAACTGGCAGGTGCCTGTCTTGTCTGACAGGGACACACCAGGAATCCAGTTTAGGGTGTAAAAAACGAAGTATGTCAGCTAACTCAGAGAAGTCTTCATCCTTGACACATTCAGGGCTCAATGCATGCTCTGAGTCCATGGTTTCTGGAAAATATAGCAACTCGAAAAGTCAAGTTCAGGGGACCCATTAATAGCCCTCAATAGTCTATATTAGGGCATTACAAATCAGAATAAAATGCAGAAAAGCAGAAATATTAAATGTATTCTTTTCAGACCATAATATAAAAAATTGCATTCAATAAAGGGCATTGAAAGCATAGACTAAAAATAATTGGAAACTAAGTAATCAAATAATTGAGTTGATCGATAAAAAATTTCATTAAAGGGAATGACAAAAATGAGAACATAAGATTTTGGGGATGCAGGCAAAACAGTACTTAGAGGAAATTTTATCTCTTTAAATGCTTATATGAAAAAAAATAGAGAGAGCAGATTAATAAATGGGGCATGCAACTACAAAATGGAGAAAGGACAAATTAAAATCCCTAATTAAAAACTAAATGGAATTTCTGAAAATCAAAAGAGAGATTAACAAAATTGAAAGTTTATAAAAACCTAAAAACCATTAGCTATTTTTTTATTTTAAAAAACAATAAAACATAGTAAGCATTTGATTACTTTATTTTTAAAAAAGAAGAAAATGAAATAACTATAAAAAGGAAAAAAGGTGAATTCACTATCAATGAAGATGAAATTAAAATAATGATTAGGAGTATTTTTGTCTGATTAAATGCCAGTGAAACTGACAATCTAAGTGAAATGGATGAATATTTACAAAATTATAAATCGTCCAGATTGGCAGAAGAAGCGAGTATTTAAATAACCCTATCTTGCAAAAATGAAATTAAACAAATCTTAAATGAGTGCCCATAGGGACGGAAGCACCCAGGACCAAATTGATTTACAAGTCAATTTTACCAAATGTTTCAGGAATAATTAATCCTAATAGTATATAAACTAATTGGGCAAAAAAATACCTTAACAAGAAGTCCTACAAAATTATTTTTGTTTCTTTTTGTAGGGCAATTGGGGTTAAGTGACTTGCCCAAAGCCACATGGCTAGTTTTTGCATGTGTGTGTGTGTGTGTGTGTGTGTGTGTGTGTGTGTGTGTGTGTTAAGTGTCTGAGGCTAGATTTGAACTCAGGTGCTCCTGACTCCAGGGCCAGTGCTCTATTCACTGTGCCACCTAGCCACCCTCCTAGAAAATTATTTTGATGACTCAAATATGGTTTTTACATCTAAACAATGAAGAGCAAAAGTATGAAAAGTATTGAACCATTTCCCCAGTGAGTATCGATGCAAAAAATAAATAAATAAAATTTTAGCAAGGAGATTACATCCACATATCACAACGATCATACAGTATAACCAGGTGGGATTTATACTAAAATGCAAGGCTGTTTAAATATTAAGAAAGCTATCAGCATGACTGATTATATCACTAACCGAAACAATAAACATTATATAATTATTTCAACAGATTTGAAAGAAGCTTTTGACAAAATATAATACCCATTCCTATTAAAAAAAAACAAACACTGTAACCTAAGCTTATGAATAAATGGAACCTTTCTTAAAATGATAAGTAGTATTTATGTAAATACCAATAGCAAGCATTATCTGTAATGGGGAAATATAAAAGCTTTCCCAATAAGATCAGGGGTATAGTAAGGATATCCATCATTATAATTATTATTCAATATTGTATTAGAAATACTAGCTATAGCAATAAGACAAGAAAAATAAATTGAAGGAATAAAAATAGGCAATGAGGAAACAAAGTTTTCACTCTTTGCAGATAAATTGATGATATACTTAGAGAACACTAGAAAATCAACTAAAAACCTAGTTGGAATAATTAACAATTTAAGTAGCTTCAGAATATAAAAAACCCACATAAATCAACAACATTTCTATTTACTACCAATAAAACATAGCAGAAAGAGACAAATAAGTTCCAATTAAAGTAACTTATAGACATAATAGAAAACTTGGAAATCTTTCTGTCAAGACAAATTGAGAGTCTCTGGCAACACAATTACAAAACACTTTTCACAGAAATAATGACAGATCTAAACAATTGGAGAAATATTAATTGCTTATAGGTAGGTTAAGTCAATATCATAAAAATGAAAATTCTTGTTAAATTATCTAATTTATTCAGTGCCATCAAAATCAAACTTGGCATGCTTAGGAGTACAAACAGAAAAAAAGGAGATCTTAATTGAGGGGACTGATAATGAGGGTTGATACTGATCCCTCAGACAATCCTGAGGGAGGTGTGTCTCCTGTCAACCCACAAGAAAGGGGTTTAGCGAGCCTTCTGTTAGCAGTACATGATGATAAGCATTTGAGGGATAAGGTCTCCACTTCAGGACATGAAAAAGTCTTTGGTGACTCATCTACTTACTGCTTTGTGGAGGACTGTCTTTAATTGACTGCTGAACTAGAACTGAATGTATGTACAAAAGGTACTAATACATTCAATAACCACTTCTTTCCCCCTAATCGCATTCATTTAAGAAGGATGAATTTCTGTGGCCCAATGGATGGGTACAGAGCCTTGGCCCCTGTCTCATTTATTCATCTTGTGCCCATAGCTGCTGTTGCTGTGTCTCTTTTTCTCTACTCTAAGGTAAATGAGTGTAAGAGACTGAATGAACAAGTATGCAGCAGTATCTACCTTCTTCACAACAATCTTATGAGGATGATGACCAGAAGGCTTTTTATTCCTATGTTATACACAGGGCACTCTCTAAAACTGATTGGCAAATTTTTAATGTGAAATTGTCAAACTCTACAAATCAGGTTTTGACTTTTTTTTAATTATCTAGACTTAAGAAAATGACTTAGAAAATGTTTATAATGGAGATTACACTTAAAAGTCTTTTCAGAGAACAAGCTATTTTATTTTATTTTTGGAGGGGGAAGGCAGGGCAATTGGGGATAAATGACTTGCCCAAGGTCACACGGCTAGTAAGTGTTGAGCGTCTGAGACAGGATTTGAACTCAGGTCTTCCTGACTCCAAGTCAGTTATTAAAATATTTATTAGTTATTAAAATATTTATCAAGTTATTAAAATATTTATCAGCTCATCTCTAGTTAGACCTAAGAAAACTGATGTCTTGGAAGTGAGATAACTTGCCTAGCATCACACTACTAGTAAATATCATAGGTGGAATTCAAACTCAGTTCTCCAGACTTCACTTATCTTACTTTTTCTATGAATGTTTCTAGTAGGACTTTTAAGAAAAGAAAAATTGAGGAAAGAATATAAGCACCTTGAGGGGAAGGATAATCTCTCTTTTGTACTTGTTTTCTCAAGGTCTATCTCTGTCTGCATATTGATCTCAAAATAAATACTTTTCCTTGATTGAATGTGCATGAATATGTAGTGTGCATAATGTTGTCCCACAATTCCATAGGGACTTCAGAAAGGCACCTGCAAGTGAAAGCTTCCAGGTACTTACAATAAAGGAATGTAAGTCAATACAAATCAAGACGCTTCTTGAGTAGTAGAAATTAACCTGCAGGAATGTTACAGGCACTGGTAGATTTTAGACAACAATGCTGTGTATGCAATTAAGCTGTATTTATCACCTAAGTGGGAGAAGGAGTTTTCAAGTTTGAGTTACAATGATGTAATCTGGTATTTCAATTTCAAAGACCAGGAAGTCAGAGAACTTACTTCATACATGATATATGTCCTATTAACTTATTTTTTTTTCTTTAGTATTTTGTACCATTCAGAAATATTCTAAGCTCCCAAGTGGCTCTATTTCAAACATTAGTTTTGTATGCTCTGTCTGCATGTTCATTCTAATTAGCATTACTTACAAAGGAAATGTAGAACAGCTTAGTGCATGTGTAAAGAAAGCATTAATCAACCTGAGGAGGAAGCTTAAGAACAAGATAGTAATCGAATCTACTTTCCCATTCCTTTAATTACACGGAGCCACAAACAAAACCACAAAATGAGAAATGATGAAATTCAGACTGCAGAGATTTCCAATAATTCCATCCCTAGAAAGCTATTTCCTCTTCTATTGTCCTTCAAATTCCCTGCTCCCCTCAACTCCCATCTTTAAAATGATCCTTCATGAAATATTTATACATCTTGGCCAAATGATAGGAATGTTATTGGGTTCAAAATGATATTGACATACTCAGAATGAGAAGGGGGGGAAATCAGGAGCTTAATTGACAAAATAAGCAAGAAACTAAAATAAAATGGTAGATATAACCCTCTCCACTTTTTAGTAAAGTGACTTGTATATAGTAAATGCTTAATCGTTTACTGTATGCCAAATCTAAGAATCCGAATTGTGACCCTTCTTTTCCTTTTAACTTCTCACTTTGTATTAGGGAATGTGTTAATCTATTAGAATGCAGTAATAACCTGTTCAAACAAATGGCAATGATATAATTGGGAAAGTTAAATACTGATTCTTTATAATGCTTATGTCTTATAAGTAACTTGCTCCTATTTTCTGTTCTCTTCCTCTGATTATAAAATAAAATTTATGCCCTTCAAAAATTGACTTAGCCATAGTTTTTTTTTTCAATCTCTTTCATTCTCCCATTGCTATACCAAATTCCCCTTTTGTCATCAGTTGCTGACAGCACCAGTGGTGGGAGAGGAACAAAATAAAGGCCACATTCTTACTGTAATGCTATATTTACATTTCTTGCTATTCATTTTTCATCTCCAGGAGAATATATCCCAAGTGCTTCTAGTGGTATGAGATACTTTTGCCTTTAGCAAAAATCATATTTATTGTATAACGTAACAAATGGTATAAAATACCAAGATATACTATTATTATAACCCATACAAACACATGACATGGCACAAATATATAGGTTTTTTTTTTAATTCTCAAGAGTATTCCCTTTCCATCTTCATCATGTATGTGTGTGTGTGTGTATATATATATATATGCATGTATGCATGTATACATAGTATATATATGTATGTGTATGTATTATGCATATATGTGTATATATGTTTGCATATGTATGTGTGTCTGTGTAGCATATATTACATGTATATGTATACAGACATACACACACACATATTGCATCTATATGCTGTGTATATGCATATACATAATGTCAAAATCCTAGTTATAACCTTATATTCCTACTCTTAAAATAATGGATTAGGTTGAATCAAGCCACCACCTTAAGCCTCCACCCTGAATTCTTTGTGACTCCCACCTCCGTATCTTTTACTGCTTAAACAGTACCTTGACATTCTTATCCCTTCTGATTAGGATTCGTGGCATGAAGGATAAAATAGTCAGAATGAAGTGTTTTTCCTTGGCCAGATTATGGAGGGAAGCTGACTAAACCTTCCTCCCCCCACTCCCACCCCCACCAAGGTATATAAAAACAAAACAAAGGAACAAAGAAGGAAACCACCTTTTTCATAGTTCTCTCATTTGGGAAATCCATAGTGCTCTGCTCTCCTGGGCTACCCTGGTTTGCAAGCTCTCCCCATCCCCCAAATAAAGACTTGTTTCTTTTCTCTTTCACTTAAGTGGTTTATTTCAGGATTTGACAATATATGTTTTGCAATTCTCAATTCAACCAAGCTTAGATACATTTTAATAGTCACATAAAAAGAAATAGCCCTTCAACTAAGTGAAAACCTCAATGAATGTTAATAAAGTTAAACATACATACAAACATACATATATACATACATACATATGCTTATATGTGCTTAAAATAATTTCAATTACTCAAAAAGAGTGAAAAACTGGACTATGTCTTGTAACCAAAATGCTAAGCAGTAGCACATAAATAATACAATCCCCTTGAATAGTTCATTTTGGAAAGATGAGTCTGGGATTTTATGTTGAAGAACAAAGACTTGGTAAAAGTTTCGTATTTCACAAATCATTTACTCTTAAAATAAGTAAATACACATTCTCAGATTCTGTCTTTCCAACATGAATTCCCCACTTCCCATTTAATGTTTAAAGATATTCTCTTAGAGATGAATTGATATCTATTGACCTAGGAGAAATTTTCTATAGTGTGACATCTAACTTCACGGAGCTTTCCTGCCACATTGGGGTCAAATGAAAGTGATACTATAGTTAATATGGACATAATTTCTGATTATGTACTTTGATTTAAAAATCTATATTTCTCTTGGCTTTAAGATTAGTTAGTAATTTCTTTTTTCTTAACCAAGTAGTAACAGTCTATTTGGTATCTTATATTTTTCAATGGTATGTTTATTATTCAGTTCCTTTCAGAATCCAGTTATTATTCCAATTTAATCCATACAGATGTTTCCTCCTAATCGGATAGATACTGCATCTGTCATTCATTCTTTTCTGATATTTCAACATTTTATGATATTCAATAAATATTTAAGCATGTTACACCAGATTTAAGATATTATTTATGGTTACACACACAAATTCCTATGTAAGTGAAAGCAGATGTCTTCATAAAGATGAGACACCTCAACTGTGAATGTCAATGATTGTAAAATACTTTCTGCAGTTAGAAGATTACAGATTAAACTCTGGGTAACCCTTTTAACCTTGATATGACTAAATTCTAAAGTCATATTGCAAGAGAAAACAGCCAAGCTAGAAAGATGCATTTATCTCAGAAGTAGGGGTGGTAAACTAGGGCAAAGCCATAATCAAAGATCTCAAAATCACTAAGAAATTGCTTGGATGATGTTGGATTTAAAGGAGAAATTGATCATACCCTGTGACCTTTAGATTAAATGCCTGGAAATCACTTGTCTGTAAGGAAGGGAAAATGTAGCAAAGAGGTTTACTAGTCAATCTAGGTTTTAATACTAGTCATAAGTAGTCATAGCCAATAATTTCTTATTTATCATTATTTGAGGATTACAGCTGAAACACTCTCCCCTTTCTAAATAATTTTCTTCACTAGCTTGCCAGATGTCTGAAAAGACAGAATTGACATCAGATTCTGTTTCCATAAATGGGGATACCTCACTTATGTACACCACTCTATCCTGAACAGGGGTAGATATGGCTAAACATACTGATATTTGGATGTATATATTTCCTATGTTTGATATATTTTACTGGCAAGATATTTCTTTTGTTATATTACAGATAACTTTGAAAAAATTACAACCTTCATTTTTCTTCATTGAAAATATTTTCCAGGGGGTGAAGCCAAGATGGCAGCATAGAATTAGGAAAACTCTGCAGCTCCTAATAGGTCTGGCAGCTGTGAAAATCCCAGTGATTTGGGACAGAGCTCTCCCCTCTTGAAGCAGAGTTCCACAGAGCTAAAAACTCAAGTAATTGCCTGGCAACATGAGCAGGCAAAGGAAACAAAGTAAGAACAGCAATACAACTTTAGATTCCTTTTTTGGGGACAAAAAGGATCAAAGCATGGAATGGATGGAAGACAACACAGTCAGAACTCCCTCACCAAAAGTTTCCAAGAAAAATGTGGACTGGTTACAAACCATAGAGCAGCTTAAGATGGATTTTGAAAACAAAATAAGAGAAGTGGAGGAAAAATTGGGAAGAGAAATGAGAATGATGCAAGAAAATCATGAAAAGAGCATCAACAACCTGACTGAAGAAAATAACACCTTAAAAAATGGATTAATTCAATTGGCAAAAAAGGCCCAAAAAGCCAATGAG
>CM053588.1:272748347-272766951 GCA_028646515.1 Pseudochirops corinnae
CTTCCTATTTACTTCCGGCTGACTGGATAGTGAAGACTCCAGAACTGAGGCCCAAGACAATGATCCGGATCCAGGCAGCTCAACACGAGAGCTCTTGGCCTGAGAACAATTGCTCAGTTCCCCTGCTGTCTGCAGGCCTCAGGCAGGAAGCTGCAACACGGAGGCGGGTGCAAAATCTCTGCCTTTCGCTTTTCCACACTGGAGGCCTTTCGGCTGAACTGCTTATCTCCCCGTTTCGCAATCCCCACTTGCAGCTGCCGCTGCCACTGATCCGCTCACCTGAGAGGCTCCTCTGCTGTCCTGACCCACCACCTCCGGGGCACAGCCGAGACTTCAGGCCAGGCTGGTTTTGGTTAGCAGCGCTGATATGGTTCCTTGTAGCCAAGCTGACTTTAATGGGAAGTATCTTTGTGTGCGTTTTGGAGTTCTAGGATTGGTTTAGAGTCCAATTTTATGGGTATTTTGGGGTGGCTATGTGAGAGCTGCGATATGTTGCTGCTGCTATGCCGCCATCTTGGCTCCGCCCCCCTGTGACTTATTCTTAATTCTGTTCTTCAAGACCAAACTCTTTTGGTCTAATATTTCTCCCCATGACATCCAGGTTATTAAAAGTAGTTATCTTGTCTCCCCTAAATCTTCTTTTCCTAAAGGGAAACATATTCATTTCCTTGAGATGTTCTTTATCTAATATAAGCTTGAGGTTCTTCACCACACTGATTACTCCCCAGTTACTAATCTTGTAGTTTTTTTTTTCCTTTAAACCCTTGACCACCCCTTTTCCTTTCTATTCAGTTGTTTTTGAAATATTACCAATTTCTTCCTATTCCTCACATTCAGTGATTTATTTTTTTGTTCAGTTTTCCCTATACTGGACCTTTTTTATTTGAAACTACTTCCACTTCTCAAAGCTCTTGGCATCTTTGGCTTCTGCATACAAGCATTACCTGACTTTTCCTTCTAGTCTATTTGTACTTTATTTTGCTGACTGGTTCCTATTCCTCCTTTTGTATCCTACCCAAGTAAATTCTGCAAAGTACTATCCTTACATGCCATTCTTCTCTCTCCCTCTCTCTCTCTCTCTCTCTCTCTCTCTCTGTCTCTCTCTCATTGTCTTCCTATTGCTGAGTCATATTTAGTTGTTTTCAGAAACAATGAGTCACTAAATGTAGTTTTCTTCTTCTTCTTCTTCTGTTGGAGATTCCCAAGAATCAGCCTTGGAGTAGCTCATATAATTCAGCTCTTCTGCTTAGTAAGATGGGAAAGAAAACAGAGCAAAATTTAATGAGAGACACTGACATCAACAAGGAAGAGCTAAATGTGTATGGATCCAAAAGAAAACCTAACAACACTGACCCAAAGCAGAAAAAAAAAAAACAACTTAAGTTGTAGTCTAAGAAAAAAGGTAACATCAGTCAACTGATTCAGATATAATCAGAGAAAGTCTCTGAGAAACTATCAGAAAACTGGAACTATCTACTGGAGGACAACTGAACTGTGAGGTTTAGTGAAGGAAAGCTAAAGAGAGTGAAAATGTTAAGACATATGGATATCTTCAGGAGTGCAGGACAACATTAGTAGGAGAAATCTGCTAAGAAAGAAAGAAGTATAGTCTTCACAATTCCTTACGCAGCGGTTCTCAACCTGTGGGTTATGTTCCATTTGTAACAATGAAAATACATAGTTACATTACTATTCACAACAGTAGCAAAATTAGAGTTATGAAATAGCAATGAAAATAATTTTATGGTTGGGGGTCGCCACAACATGAGGAACTGCATTAAAGGGTCATAGCATTAGGAAGATTGAAAACTACTATATCTACAACCTAATGTGCCAATTTTGTTTCTGTGGCCTATAATACCACATTTCTACCTCTTGAAATCCTAAACTCTCTTCAAAATTGCCTCATTTATGAGCTTTCCATTTTTTTAATAAGGTATGATTTCTCCATTTTCCAAATCTCCACAACACTATGATTGTTCTTATGTTATTTAGCATATCATTTTGTAATATAGGTACATACTTTAAAAAAGGAAATCCTCCACTTTCCATCTCTCCATGTAAATTATAAACTCCATGAGGACAATGTCTACCTTATACATGCTTCCATCCCATACAACAACTAGAATAGTTCCCCAAACATAATAGTTCCTCAATATGCCCATTAAATAAATGTCCTCTGGAAATATTGCATTAATCTTGAGCAACAGCATCATACTGTGGTTTCTTGCTTCCTTGCCTTATCAGTACCCAAAGTCAGGGATCTATCTTTTCAAAGTATTATCTGTATGAGTAGACTGATACTTCCTCTCTAGGACAAGACATCTACCTTTCTCATAGGAAAGAACTTTGATTTTCTGTAATGATCTTCCTATTCTAAGTGCTCTAGCACCTTACTGATACCAGTATTAGCTAAAGAGGCTTCAAGTTATGTCAATACACCTACAATGAAAATGTCAATTGTAATGTCAGACAGCTGCATGACTGAACCAGATGAAAGCAGCTCTGAAAACATTCCTGAATCTGTGGCAAGACTGTTTCACTCAATTAAACATATAAAAATAGTAATGAATTATCATCCAAACTATCCCTTATTCTCATAAAGCATGAAATATTTCTTGTAGCTTGTTAACCAAAACTAAAATCTCAATAGCTAAGCTTTGTAATGTGTGAAAACATTTTTGTTTTACTGGATTAATAATTTTCACATTCATCATTTCATTGGATCCCAACATTCCCTGCACAATAAGCAGAGTAGTTATTACTAACCTCATTTGATGGATGAGGAGGATTTTAAGTGTATTTTTTTTTAGGGGGGAAGGCATGGCAATTGGAGTTAAGTAACTTGCCCAAGGTCACACTGCTAGTAAATGTTAAATGTCTGAGGCTGCATTTGGACCCAGGTCCTCCTGACTCCAGGGCTGGTATTCTATTCACTGCACCACCTTGCTGCCCCCCATTAAGAGATTTTTTTAAAAGAGATTTTAAGTGATAAAGTGCCCAGAAAAGCAGGATCAGACTCAGACCTGAAACTCAAGTTTCTGTGTCTTTTTCCATCATGTCATCAGAATTTTATTTTCCAAAGTACATTTATGTTTTTGTAATAAGTATCTTATAATTATGTCGGAGTTCCCCCATCTAAGATTCACTCTGTGTAGTACAATTGACTTTAAAAGAAATCAAGGAATATTTTTAAATTGATTTGGAAAAATCTTTCATATGGTGGTTAAGAATTTGCATTTCTTCTGAGAAGTATAAAAGCAACATTTTAGTAAGGTTAATATGACATTCACATAGATAATTATTGTGTAGGGTAATGGCTACAAAGGACATGACCACAAAACATGGTTCCTTTCCTTTGATTTTCTTTTTCTTTGGACTGCCTTCTTCACTCCAATTTAACCTTATACTTTATTAGGGGTGAGGGAAGGATGTTCCCCCAAGTTCCCACAAAGGTGATCTCTTCCAGGTAGCTAAATTGCTACAACTCACTCTCAGGTTCTAGATGAGTGGGAAAAATGCATGTCTACATTCAACTATCTAGCTGCTGAGCCCCCAGAAATGTGTTTTTTCTCATTTATACAAATCAGTTGCATTATAACTTAATACTGAAATATGAAATGTTAATAAGGAGATAAAAATAAAGGTAATCATGGTACAATATTTAATAACATTAACTAAATAGAAGGATAATCAAGAATACTCAAAATACAGCAATCTACGCACAAACTGTGCTTTCTGTGCACAGTTACTATAAGAGATGAGTGGACAAAATTTTATAGAAACCTAGAAGTGAAACATATAAGTAAGAACATCTATGTGCCGGGGGCAGATCATAACTCTGGGTTATAAGGCCTGAATTTCTGTGGTCTCCTTAGCAATGTCTGTGCCATATTGTGTGGAACTGTTCCTTTTCTGAACCTCTCCTCTCTCCTATTAGGGAAAAAAATAATTTAAAAAATTATCTGCTGCTCTCAAGTTTGCTAAACTCTTAGCTAATTAAAAAACAAAGAAACAACAACAAAAAATATTCCTGGGTCTGTAGGTCTTCTTAGTTCTGCTCCTTTCACTGGGCACTGAGGTAGCATATTAAAAAAAAAAATCTGTTTAGGCTTCATTTGTAAACGTTTTCAGGTATGGCTTTCTGTAGACTTTTAGGAGCCTCATCTCTAAAATCATATGGGGTATAAAAGGGAATTATAGGAAATCTTTGGATGACTTTTCTCTTTCTCCATCAACAGATGTCTGTAGTGAGCAAGGCAAACTTTGGATCCACCAGTTCTTCACCTAAACCAGAGTAATCCTTTCTTCCAATCAAATCTTTCAAACAAGAGAACTTTTCACCAATCAGATCAGTTTACCTTTATTAACAGAACAGTTTCTGTTCTAATTGTGTTCAGTTCCTTTCATCCTCTAAGCACCAAAGCACCAAACCTTTCTGTTCTGTTATGTGGCATATTGACTGATCTCTATCTCTGTTTCTATCTCTCTACATCTCTGTCTGTCTGTCTGTCTGTCTGTCTCTCTCTCTGTCTCACACACACATACACACACACGCACACACACACACACACAAACACACCTGTTATTACTATCATCTTTAAAACTTCAAATTTTGCAGAGCACTCTATGTGATCTCATTTGATACTCAAAATATATCATTATTATTATACCAATTTCTCAGATGAAGAAACTGAAGCTGAGAGAGGGTAAGAGGCCCAGAATTATACAGCTAAGTAAGCATATGAGGCAGGATTTGGACCTAGGACTTTCTGACTCCCAGTCCAATATTCCATGCACTATGCCACCTATCTGTCTAGCTACCTAGCATTGCATTCATCTTATTTCGATATAGATTCAATCTTATGATCTGGTTTCTGCCCTCTAATTTCTGTTCTTCACATCAGAACCTCTTTATTTATAATGAAGCATCTCTAATAAGTTGAGAAATCCCCAAAAGTATAACTACTTTCAATTGTGATACAAATATTTCATTATACCTTAGTCCCATAATAAATGCCAACCAGCTCATTGATTCTATTTCTAAAAAAATAGAAAACCCCAAGGTATTTCAAATTAGCATCTGGAAGACAATATACTAAAGAAAATTATGTTATTAATTGGTATTTTCCCTTTACAGAGTTTTTACTTATGCACTTTCAGTACCTTTGTTTTTTTTTTTTTATCTGAGGAAATTTTTTCTCCCATATTCTCAGAACTGTTTTTGTTTCTTCAAAATGATTTTCTTTGTGTTAACACATAAAAGGTTCTTTTTTTTCCTTTAAGCAAATAAAACATCTATATATGAAAGGGGCAGGACCTTACTATTATACAAGTTTTCAAATAATAGAAACAAAAGAGAAATGAGAAAATAGAAACATGAAGGAGAAGTCAAGCGGGCTGGCAAAAAGATATACACATTTATTCATCAATTACCTTGTGCCAGACACTGTGTTAAGTACTGGGAATAAAAATAAAAAAAAAAGAAAGACATCTACTGCCCTCAAGGAACAACATTCTACTGGGGAAAGATAATACAATAAAAGGAGTTTAAATAGATAGAATGGAGAAGTGTCTACATGGGGACATAACGGCAAAAGCTGGAGAATCGCAAGTATAATTGGAAAGCATGATGGGCTTTGGCCTGTCCCCAAAGTGGAGGCCCAAGAAGGAAATCATCAATTGTAGAAGGAGGCTGGCATGGCCAAAGGATATTCTATGATTAGAAGAGACCTGAGTTATGGTGGTGATGTCTAGAGTCAGAAGCACAGTCAGAAGAGGAAGAATTCCCTATTTGACAAGAACTGTTGGGGAAGACTTTGGAACTTATTTCTCTAGTATCCAAGGTTTATCTCCTCTTTCTAGTTGGTAGACATCTTTTAGTGTGGAAACTGTAAAACATACAAAGGCAATATTCTTATAGTTCTTCAGCAACACACTTCAGAATATAGCCCTTGACTAGAGTCCAGTCATTCCCATTGCTCCTAGATGATGTTCACAATGATATCTTTAAAGGTCACGGATTTCTGACAGATCAAAAATATTCAGGCACCCTTAGGGGTAGGTGTGTTTTATATAAGGGGGATGTATTGTAAAGCTTTCATGGGAAGGGGTAGCAACTGGAACCTTGCTTGAAATAACATAAGCAACATCAAAAGCAGACATGAAGAGATAATGTATTACAGACATGGGGTGGCGATGGGGGAATGAAAGAAATAGAACAACTTGTATGAATTTAGAGGTCTGAGAAACTGTATCAAGTTTAAGGGGGGAAAAATAACAAAAGCATCACCCAATCATAGATTTTAGATTTGGCAATGGCCATAATGATCATGTTGTCCAACCCATGTGCATCAGAAGATTATTCAGTCTCTACTGGAAGATTTCCTCTAGAGGTAAAAGGACCCTATCCTACCCTATCCAAGGCAGCTCATTCCACTTTTAAGACAACGCAATTGTTAGGGAAATTTCTTCTAATATTATGCCTCAATTTTCCCCTTTGTAACTTTTTTTCTTTCTTTATGTTTTTTTTTTTTTTTTTGGTGGGGAGGGGGGAAGGCAAGGCAATTAGGGTTAAATGACTTCCCCAAGGTCAGACAGATAGTTAAGTGTTAAGTCTCTGAGAGTGTATGAGACTGGATTTGAGCTCAAGTTCTTCTGTCTCCAGGGCTGGTGCTCTATTCACTGGGCCACTGCGCTGCCTAGCTTCCCCCCCCCACCCCCCCTTGTAACTCGTGTCCAATGTTCCTGGCTTGAACTTCTGTAGGCAAATTGTGAATGATAACCCCGATCATTAATAGAGGGGTCAGGGTAAACAGTGACACTACAGAGATACGTGTTGAAGCTAGAAGGGGGAAAAGGAAATGAAAGGTAATCAACTTATTATATCAAATGTGCCACGCCTTTGAGACATCAACATGGAAACATCTTGTCAGCTATTGGAATTGTGAATTACTGTGAAGAATTGGTTAGGGAGCCAATAAAAGTTGGGTAAAAAAAATGTAAAGCAGTAATGAGGGCCCATCTAAAGTTATGTGCCATCTATTTTTAGAGAATAAAATATCTTCAGTTTCATGATTATATACCGTGACAATCAGCAACTCTAGAACAAGGGGCAAGGAGTGCAAATATCGTAAGATACACAAATCAAAAGCAGAAAGTAATCAAGAGACATGAAAATCTAGGATAATTACCAGTAGAGAAAAAATGAAGTCAAAGGCCACGTGAGCAAAACTGTAGATGGATGAGAATGAAGTGAAGATAAAGGAAATTAATTGGATGACAAGAGGGTTGATTTAAGACAGTAGAGTTCATAAAATAGACTTTGCCTGTGTAATAGAGCAGAAGAGATAAGAGAATGGAGAAGTGGACAGAAAGAAGATGTTTAAAATTCAGTCTTGAAGGTTTTATACTTTCCTGAGATTCTAAGATCTCAGGTTCGACTACATTTAGCCAGAGTAGGTTGGCATTAAAGTTAAGGAGCTTCAAGATTTCTGTGGTCTAATTGTTAGCAGAGTCCTCAACCAGAATATTAATGTGACTAAGGATTATTTGAAGGTTTTAGGAAACTCTGTGGTATAGTAGACAGAGTGTTGGACTTGCAATAAGGAGGTTGAATCCTACCTTGGACACTTAATAGTTTGAGATCCTTAAAAATGTTACTTAATTTGTCTGTGACTCAGTTTCCTCATCTGTAAAAAAAGAGGGAGATAGACTACATGACTTCTATGGTCTCTTTCAGCTATAAATCTATAATAATCATAAGATGCCATGAAAATAAGATGGGGAGAAAGACTATGAGCAAAATATTAAAGTTATTTTTTTTAAGTCCAGAGAAAGATCATTTAATATGGGAGGCAATAAAGATGGATGAAAGAGTATGCATAAATTAGATGGATTTCCACAGGGGTAAGGTCATTGATAACAGTGGAGGGAAAATCTAAAATTGTCTTTGTATTCCTCCCCCCCCCCTTTCAGCTTTGTTCTATGTGTTGTCTTCCCCCATTAGAATGTGGTTGTGCAGGATGGTTAGGTGGCTCAGTGAATAAAGCACCTGCTCTGGAGTCAGGAGGACGTGAGTTAAAATGTGACCTCAGACACTTGAAACACTTACTAGCTGTGTGACTTTGGGCAAGTCACTTAACCCCAGTTGCCCTCCAAAAGCAAAAAAAAAGCATGTGTTTTGGGGTTGGCCACTGCTTTCCTTTATAAATGTATTCTGGTTGTTTATCACAGTGCCTGGCATGCTATTGTTCAGTTGTTTCTGTGGTCCTACTCTTTGTGATCCCATTTGGGATTTTCAAAGCAAAGATACTGGAGTGGTTTTCCACTTCCTTTCGCAGTTCATTTAGTGCTTAATGAATGCATGGAGACTGCCTTCCCTAGGCTTTATGTAGTGAGAATAATGGTAGAAATCAGGGTTCTAATGGAGAGGGTTCCAGGTGATATGAGATCCTCAGGAGAATCCCAGGTTTCAGTTGAAGATTAGAGTTATTATCAATGTGGTTTGAAAAGTTTAAGGATATTGAACAGTTTGTTGAGAATCAAGCAATGAATTCCAAAAGGCACCATGGAATGACCTAGGAGACAGGTTTATTGGGCCACAGTGACACCTCAGGAGACACAGGATACAGTAAGGAGAAGGCCATTTTGTGGAAAGCAATATGCCTGTATAGATTTTTATCTAAGGTAACAGGGCTGAGTGACTGGAATTAGGAATTTGATAAAATAGGAGGCAGAATCCTCTGACATATCTCATCAAGAAAAGTGAAATGGAGGACATACATTGATCTTCCAAGTAGAAATTGGAACATAGGTATTTTATAGTATATCTCTATAAGTTCCTGCCATCGGATGTGCCCTTGTCCTCTTGATAGAGGGAGTCAGGCTTCTGGTTTCCTCCTGAGCGGTCACATGTTGTTGGTTTGATGTTATGCCTTCACTTCACAGATTTTTACACCAGATGTGCAATATCTGAATTTTAAAAAGTCTACAGAATGCCAACAAAATGACAGAAGGAAGTGCCATATAAGAACACAGCAAAAATATTAGATCTCTAATCTATACAGGTGAATGATGAATAGGGGCATGATTGAAATCTGTAAAATAATTAATTGAGTGGATAAGGTGAACATGGACTTGATCATCAAATCACAAAATATTGGGATGGATAGTACTCTTTAAAACTTGAGTGAGAGTTTTGTGGATACAGAGGTGCCCTGAGGGTTAAAAATAATAAGGGTTGCTTTCTCAGTACCTTGGGAGGCCCTGCAGAGCCTGATAGCATCCTAAAGGAAACTCCCCCCTTATCTTGGACCATTTGGAGTACCATAAAACTTGCCCCTTGTCCTGCATCATGGAATTCCTTATCTCCCCCATCCTGGGTCATAAAATTTCCTGTCTCCTTTATTTTGTGTCATCCATCTTCCTCAACCTGTCCCTAAATCCCCAACCCCAATTAGAAGTCCTAAAATTACATCATCATCCTACAGGCTGTGCAACTTTCTGTGTATATAGGTGTGGTCCCTTTCCTATGTCATTGCCTTTGTTTAGCTCCTTGCTAAGTCTCAGGTCCACATGCTTTTGCATTAATAAAGCTCTCTTTGGCTAAAGAGAAGGTCTGATTGAATTCTTTCAAAAATCTCAACCAGCTCTCCCAACTCTGAACCTCAACAAGAGAAGTCCAAAACAAATTTAAAAAGTAACACTTCGGGGATTTATGATCCAAAGTGAAGCAAATGGTGGGATCTGTAACTTGATTAAAAAGAGTTTGGACACATTTGAGAATAACAAGGCCATAAGTGGCTGGTCAAAGAAGCTGAGATACACAGAACCTTTAAGGGTACCATCAGGGAAGACAAGTATTTTCAATGTTCTAATAGAGCACATCTCTTTGCAATCTCTATTGGAAGCAAAACACTGAGCTTGTCAGAGCATGTGAATAACCTCATGATTAGAATGCTATTTTCCTAAGGCCTAGTAATTAAAGAGCAGATTTTGAAGTCAGGAACACTGAAGACTGGCCTCTGCCCCGTCTTGGCTATGGGAACTCAGGGAAATCACGTAAATTATCTGTGCTCAAGGCAGCTTGCTAAAACAAGTTATGGAGGGGTCAACCTGCATTAGAGAGAGGATTTCCTCACCTGAAGTTTCCCTATATCAATGGAATCACAAGAGCAGTACTTACCTTGGTCCTAGAGGCAGTTAGATGGCACAATGGATAGAATGTTGGGGTTAGGAAGACCTGAGTTCAAATTCAATCTCATTTACTAGCTATATGAACCTAGGCAAGACACAAGCTTTGTTTACTCAATTATAAAATAAGGTTAACGCTAACCAGTGTTGTCCTGAGGATCAAATAAAATGATACTTGTAAAATGTCTGTCACATAGTAAAGACTATATAAATGCTTGTTCTCTTTCCCGTCCTATTTAATGAACCTTAGAAAAATTAATGAGGAAAAAAAAGCTACCCAAACTTCCTCTTAGTTCAGAAGAATTATCTTGTTTTTCTTTTCAATTCACTGTGTGCAACAGGTCTAAAAAGCATGCATAAATACCATAATACCCAATTCCTCTCAAATGATTTCTTCCTTTATTTACACTCATTTTTTCTGGCACACCACTGTGCTACATTAATTATCCTGGAGAGCTGTTGACTTTTAGCATGTTTTTCACATAATGTGACTCATTTTTAACAGTCTTTTTTCCTTTTATTTAATTTAATCACCCAACAGAAAAATCATGTGGTGACAGTAACCTTTAACACGTACTGCTATGCTGATGAGGAGTTTAAAGTTCGTGCCACTTGAGTTTGATGGAAAAAGACACTGGCCAGAATCATCCCTTTTCTGCCTGCTTTGAACATCTACCTACAGGCCAAGACACCTTAGTAAATAAATGACAGTAGTACCAGGAACAGTACCTCGAGATCAGCCAGTCCACCAGGATTAGAGCTATGGAAGGGCCAGAGGTGGGTGGTGAAAGAATGTCCAATCAACTTCCACACTGTGAATTCAAGTGGGTTATGACAGGCTGTAAAACCCAAATTCTGAAGACTTTCTGTCCAAGCAATACAATGAGTGTGAACATTGACTGTGGGAAGCAGTTAAGGAGACTAAGTCAAACTGACATCTGGCATTCAGAAATGGGTGGCCTTTTTTTTTTTTTGTTTGCCCCCTATAAAGCTATCTCCAAAATTGAAGCAAAGAAGCAGAACTACCCACAGAGGGCAGATAGTACAAAAAACTGCTTGGCAACAAGCATCATCACCATCATCTTCACCATCATTATCATCATCTAACATTTAGATATCACTGAAAGTTTTGTAAAGCATTTATATAAATTATATCACTTGACCCCAACCACAACCCTGGGAGGTAGGTGCTGTTATAATAATATTTATACTGATAGGGAATCCAAGGAACAATGGGTTTAAGTAACTTTCACAGAGTCACATAGATATTAAGTGCCTGAGGGAGGAGTCACATTCAGATTTTCCTTTTTCAAATTCCAGAATTTATAAGTTGTGCCAACTCACTGTCTTCAATTACATCTAGTGTACCCTTTATACTTCTTTTTGCAAGTCTTTGCAGTCAAATTACTTTCCATGGGCAGCAATAAAACTCTAATTGTGTATTTCCCAAATGTTAATAGTTTCTCAATATTCAACTTGTCTTCCTTTTTTGTGTTTCAGAGTATAAGTAATATTTTTAGACTCAAAAGATGATCTCTCTCTCTCTCTTTCTCTTTCTCTTTCTCTGTCTTTCTCTGTCTGTCTGTCTGTCTGTCTCTCTCTCAAGTTTTATGACTATATATTGTTGTATCTGCTACCTGGGTAATCAAGACATGCAACTGCAGATGTGTTCCAAGCCTACAATTTCAATTTCCAGATACACATTACCTTTTTCTAGGAGCAGGGTTTCTCTGTTATCACTTCATTGCATACTTTATATACATATACATATACAGATACACATATACATACACATATATATGCACATATATATACACACATACATATATACACACACACATATATTATATGCATACACACGTGTGTGTGTGTGAGTATGGCACATGTACACTTATTCCTCTCCCCAGTTTATACCCTTTAACTGAGAGAGTTAACATGACTTTAACACTGACCTACAAAATAGTGTGTAAAATTATTACAATGCATTAATTCATCAAGCATTCTCCCTAGTGACTTGAGATGGCTGTATTAGGTAGCATGGACAGAAGACCAAGGTTAATTTCCTTTTATATTTAAGATTAACTTCTGAAGGTCTTTCTTTTCCATAAAGAATAAGTCTTAGTTCACTTCATTTTCTCATTTCTCAAATATTTGCCCTCAGTTTTTAATGCCCTACCCTATGAACTCATCCCTAATATCATCTTTCTTTAAAAAGATCTCAACTTTGTTACAAAGCAGGTGATTAAGGAGGCACCAAGAATTTTAAAACATGCTCCCCACCCCCATACTTTATAGCTGTCACATACTTTTTAAAAAAATGTCTACAAATACTTTTAATTTTTTTATTCATTTTTGAACTTAAGAACACAAAGACAAAAACAAGAAAATCCTCATGTACACAGCGCAAAATAAAAAGAAGATTCAGTGTAAAACCCTGAATTTCCATTTCACTCTGTTGACTTTAAACAAAAAACAACTATGTAATAAATATTATATCTCATTTTCAAAGCTACCCTGATTTGCTGTGCTTCCTCCTAAGTTTTCTTTTGTTCTCTGTTGTGTACTATTCATTTTTTTTCTTCTCTCCCTCCCCACCCTAATGAAGGCTACCATTAAACACAAATATGTGTGTATATGCAAAACCATATTTTTATTATTTATATTTATATATTTATATAATTTCTTTCTAAACACTGGAATGGATTTATTTATACAAAAATATAGATTCTAAGATATCAAATTTATCTATGATTCCCTGACACCATAGGGGAAAGAAAAGTGGGGTACAAAGCAGCATAACAGATAAGGACAGATCCACAAGTACAGCTAAGTTTCTCAACACAACTCATTCATAGAGATCCAGAAAATGTACCACAATTAGTTCTTATTCAGAAATCCAAAGAGGGGTGGGCAAGGAATAGTGAGTCATACTTTTAGCATGATCAAAGTTGGGAGAATGTTAAGTTTACAGATGCTGTGGAAGGCACCGGGACCAGGTTGTGGCCAGCTGTGTCAATCCCATAGCATCACACAATGCAGGAACTGAAAGAAGACAGTTTTTAAATGAAGGGAAAAAGATTTCAGACACATGGGGTGTGTGTGTGTGTGTGTGTGTGTGTGTGTGTGTGTGCGCGCGCGTGTGAAATTGGGAAAAGGTATCAACTGGCACATCTGTCATTTGCTATTCACTGCTATGACAAAGAAACAGAATGGACTAAGGAGGAGTCATTAAACTAGGTGCTAAACAGGATAAGGAATAGTTTTGACCTCTAGGTTGAAAAGAAAATTTTCTTTTGTAGTTTTTACTTTCTCTGTGTCAATAAGATTGCAATTCTTCAAATGCATAAAGATGAAAAGTTAAAGTGTGATTTGAATTAGGATTTTCTGAACAAAGCTGTTTCTTAACATAAATAAGTCAGGTGTTAATTTATCTCTTACGTATGTAGTTGGTACATATATGTAGTTGGCTAGCTCTGTTTGTACAATAATGAAGCAAAAGCAACTAGGTATTAATAACCCCATCTCAGAAAAAGAAATTGAGCAAGGCAGGAATGAATTTCCTAGGAAAAAAAATATCCAGGGTCAGATTGATTTATAAGGGAATTCTATAAAACATTTAAAGAACACAATTCCAAGAAGAAGCAGTCCTACCAAATTATTTTAATGATACAAATAAGGCACAGATTTCTAAACTGGGAAGAGTCAGAGAAAGAAAATTAGAGGCCAATTTCTCTGACAAATTTAAATGCCAAAATTTTAAATAAAATATTAGCAAAAAGATTGGGGCAACTTATGAGAGCAATACCCTATGACCAGACAGGACTTGTACAAGAATGCAGGCTGGTTCAATATTAGGAAAATCATTGTTATAATTGATCATTTCAATAAAACAAAATAATGGGAAGACTCTTAAGGAGCCTTGGTATCTATGACACTTGCACTGGACAAGCAGACCAGAATCATCTGAGTGAGTCAAGATAATTCTTAGCTCTAATGGAGGCAAGATGGAGCTTATATACAGAAAGATTGTGGAAGGGTTCTAGGAGTGGTCTGGAGAAGGAGTTTGGGGAGGGTCTTCAGGAGGAATCAAATGAGGTCAGACTCCAGTAATGAGAGATTAAAGGTGGGAAATAGCTGGAGGCTATCTGGAGATGACCAACAATGGAGGGCTAGGCTAGATTAAGGGTAACAGATTTGGATGTAGATATTCTGGGAGGATCAAGGTTGGGGGTAGCTAGACAATGGAGGGTTAGGCTAGTAAAAGAAATTTGGGCCAAGCTATAATGAAAGGTTTATGGTCTTAGGCAAATGCCTCATGTGGGAAGATTCAAGGAAAGGTCAAGGGGGTTCCCACGGCCTGCACCTCATCAGTTTCAGTTCTTCTTTACAACATGACTAATGCCAAAATGCTTGATATTCATGTATATGTAGAGCCTATATCAGATTGCATGCTTTCTTAGAGAGGGGGGACAGGAGGGAGTGGAAGAAAATTTAAAACTCAAAAGCTTATGAATCTGAATATTGAAAACTAATAATTAATTTAAAAAAAATCCTAAGTGTTTTATGTTTTATTTCCATGAAGATTGATTAGATTTCGTCTTCACAATGATTACAATTGTAAACCTAGTCAACTTACCAAAACACATCCTTAATCTTAATTGGACTAAAAAGATATTCAATTTATCTAACAAAGATTTATGGGAGGGGGGATAGGAAGTAGGGGTGGGGATTTGGGGGGGGGGGGGGAATTAGACCCAAGATGGCAGAGTAAAAACAGGACTTCTGTGTGGCTCTGGCTACCACCACCTCCAGCATATGTAAAAAAAGAAATCTAAACAAACTTTAGAGCTACAGAACCCACAAAGTAACAGAGAGAAACAAATCTCCCATTGAAGGCAGCCTGGTAGGCCAAAAGGAAAGGTCATTGCATGGATCTGGTAGCCAAGTGCAGTTCTGACCAGCAGCACAGACAAGCTGGAGCAAACTTCCGGAGAGTGAATCACCAGCAGCTGTGGCGTTTTCCAGATTTCTCAACCCATAAATCTCAAACAGAATATAAAAAGTCAGTTGTGAACGCTGTTGGAATTAATGGAGAAGTACACAGTCTGGCCCCTGGCTCCAGAGTGAGAAGTGGTGGAGGGGAGGCTGCGGGCCGCATGGCTGCCTCCAGAGTTCCTGGCCTGAAGACTGTAGGGGGACCAAGCAACCATTCAGAGGGTAATCACTCTTGTTTTAACTGGCTTGGATCTGGATCACAATCTTGGGTGGCGGTCCTGGGGTGTGTGGTCAGTGTGCCAGAGCTTGTGGGAGCTGCAGAGAAGGTGCCCTCCTAATAACTCCAGTAGCTGGGAAAGCCCCAGCAATTTGGGACATAGCTCTCTGTAATCTGGAAGCAGAGTTCTACTGTGGCAAATAGCTCAAAAGGCAAGTAACTGTTTGGCAATATAAGCAAGCAGAGGAAGCAAAAACAAATCATAGAATCCTTTTTTGGGGACAAAAAAGATCAAGGCATGGAGTGGGAGGAAACAGTGAAGTCAGAACTCCCACATCAAAAGCCTCCAAAAAATATGAACTTATTATAAGCCATGGAGAAAATCAAAAAGGATTTTGAAAATCAAGTAAGAGAAGTGGAGGAAAGATTAGGAAGAGAAATGAGAATGATTCAAGAAAGTCAGTAGCCTATAAAAAATGCAGAAGAAAATAAAACCTTAAAATATAGACTAACCCAAATGGCAAAAGAGGCCCAAAAAAGCCAATGAGAAGAAGAATTCCTTAAAAAGTTAAATTTACCGGATGGAAAAGGAATTTCAAAAACTCACTGAAGAGAATAATTCCTTCAAAATTAGACTGGAGAAAATGCAAGCTAATGACTTTATGAAAAATCAAGATACTATAAAACAGAGCCAAATAAATGAAAAAAATATAAGGCAATGTGAAATATCTCACTGGAAAAAACATTGCCTTGGAAAATAGATCCAGGAGAAATAACTTTAAAATAATTGGACTACCTGAAAGCAATGATCAAAAAAAGAGCCTAGACACCATGTTGGAAGAAATTATGAAGCAAAATTATCCTGAAATTCAAGAACCAGAGGGCAAAATAGAAATTGAAATAATTTACCTATCACCTCTTGAGAAAGAGCCCAAAAAGAAGATTCCTAGGAATATTACAGCCAAATTCCAGAGTTCCCAGGTCAAGGAGAAAATACTGCAAGTAGTCAGGGAGAAACAATTTGAGATTTATAGAAACACAATCAGGATAACACAAGACCTAGCAGCTTCTCATTAAAAGATCAAAGGGCTTAGAATATGATATTCCACAGGTCAAAGAAGTTAGGACTTAAGCTAAAAATCACCTACCCAGAAAAACTGAGCATAATGCTTCAGGGAGAAATATGGTCATTCAAGAAATAGAGGATTATCAAGCATTCTTGATGAAAAAAAAAACTGAACAGAAAATTTGACTTTCAAATACAAGAAGTAAGAGAAGCATATATATGTATGTATAGGAGGGTGTATGTGTGTATAAATATTTATGTGAATGTATGCATATATATGTATTTGTATATATAGAGAGAGTGAGGGTACAGGATGAGGTGAATATGAAGGGATGATATAAAAAAATAAAATTAAGAGGTGAGAGAGGAATATATTGAGGTGAGGAGAAAGGGAGAGTTAAATTAGGGTAAATTATCTCATATAAAAGAGGCAAGAGAAAGCTGTTACAATGGAGGGGAAGAGCA
The DNA here is from genome assembly GCA_028646515.1 of Pseudochirops corinnae. Taxonomy (NCBI): domain Eukaryota; kingdom Metazoa; phylum Chordata; class Mammalia; order Diprotodontia; family Pseudocheiridae; genus Pseudochirops; species Pseudochirops corinnae. The sequence goes on from CM053588.1 coordinate 272,765,285, forward strand.
GGAAGCTGAAAGGGAATGAGTCAACCTAACTCTCATTGAATTTGGCTTAAGGAGGGAATAATATACACACTCAATTGGGTATCTTACACTACAGGAAAATAGCAGAGTAGGAGATAAGGGGGCAATAATAGAAAGGAGGTCAAATTGGGGGAGATGGTAGTTAGAAGCAAAAACTTTTGAAAAGGGATAGGGTCAAAGAAGAAAATACTATAAGTGGGGGGCGGGATAGACTGGAGGAAATTATAATTAGTCTTTCACAATATAGCTACTATGGAAATGATTTGGGTAACTACACAGGTGTAGCCTATATTGAATTGCTTATCTTTCCAGAGGGGGTGGGTGAGGAGGGAATAAGGCAAAAAATCTGGAACTCAAAGTTTTCAAAACAGATGTCTAAAAAAAATGCTTTTTACATGCAACTGGAAAATAAGATATACAGGCACTGGAATATAGAAATCAATCTTGCCCTACTAGAAAGTTAAGGGGAAAAAGGTAGGGGAGGATATAAGAGACAACAGATTGGGGGAAGGGGTATTCAGTAGGCTTGCAATTTTGGAGTGGAGGGTAGAGGAAAGATGGGGAGAAAAATTTGTAACTAAAAATCTTGTGAAAATGAACATTGGAAACTAAAAATAAATAAATAAACCAATAAACAAATGAACTAACAAACAAACGAATGAATGAATGAATAAAAGATTTATCCAAAATAACTATGGTAGATACCATGAAGGAATTATAATAGTGAGCATTCCATGGCTTAGAAGTAACACATAAGTAGCACAAAGCAATAAGGTTCCTAGAAAACTAAAAATAAAGTTGCTTCTTAATGATATTGTTGAAACCATGATCTTCAACAATATAATAGTTGGTCTGATGGGGTACAGGTTCTGGGAACCCCCTTAAATTCCCCTTGAATATTTCCACTTGATGAGGCATTGACCTGAGGTCATAAGTATTTCATTATTACTAGACCCAAAATTCTGTTACTCTCAATGGAGTCAAGCCCTCCATTGTCTGTTACCTCTGGATTGCCTCCAGCTACTTCCCACCCTTGATCCTATCAAAATCCAATTTTTTTGGTTACTGGGAATCTGACTTCTAGTCACCCCAGTCTCATCAAGATCCTCCTTAGACCCCTTCTCCCATCACCCCAGACTATTAGAGCACTCCTAACTCTCTCCCACAGTCTTTCTGTATATAACATCCATCTTGCCTCCATGAAGGTGCTCAGATTCAATCTAACTGAGATGCAATCTGGCCTATTTGTCAATACAAGTTCACAAATGCTTAGGCTCCTTAAGAGTCTACCCAATATAGCAAATATTTAATAAACCATTTTACTATGTCTAACAGAAGGCTTGTGTCAAAATCATTCTGCAGCATCTAACATGTCAGTATTTTGGGGTCTCAAGAACCCCTACAATGCTACACCCCAAATCTCAACAGGTCTGTATTAGAAATTGAAATAATTTCAATTCAAGGTTCTGTCTTTTACTAGCTTCATGCCTTCGCTAATCTCTTTGATTCTCAGTTTCCTTGTATTAAAATGGGATCATCTCTCTAGATCTCCATTTCTGATTTTAATTTTAATATAAGATCACAGATATATTAAGAAATTTTGGCAAGATATCCTAATCAAACTTGTTGAAAAGTTAATTCAAGGGGAA
>CM053588.1:272767451-272796184 GCA_028646515.1 Pseudochirops corinnae
AAAAAAAAAAAAGCTAACAGCTTGGTAAAGGAAGCACAAAAAATGGGAAAAGATATACAAAAATTTATTGAAGAAAATAATTCCTTAAAAGGTAGGATTGGCTGAATGGAACTGGAAGCATTAAAGCAAACTTTTAAAAATCCTTAAAAATTATATTTGAAAAAGTGGAAATTAATGACTCCATGAGACATCATGAATCAAACAATTTTTAAAAATTGAAAAAAATAGAAGAAAAAATAAAGTATCTCGTTGGGAAAAAAAATTAACTAACCTAGAAAATAGATCCAGAAGAAATCATTTAAAAATTATTGGTCTACCTAAAAGCCATAATAAAAAAAAATAAATTGGACATCAAATTTCAAGAAATTATCAAGGAAAACTACCCTGATATCCTAAAACCAGAAGAAAGAATAGACATTGAAAGAATCTACTGATCACCTCCTGAAAGAGATCCAAAAATGAAAACATTTAGGAATATTATAACAAAATTCCGGAACTCCCATGTAAAGGAGCAATATTGCAAACAGTCAGAAAGAAACAATTTAAATATTGTGGATCCATAGTGAAGATTATACTGGATTTACCAGATTCTATATTAAGATACTGGAGGATTTGGAATATGATATTCTGAAAGACAAATGAGCTGGAATTACAACCGAAAACCCACCCAGCAAAACTGGACATAATCCTTCAGGCAGGAAAATGATCATTCAACAAAAAAGAGAATATCAAAGTGTTTCTGAACAATGGGTTAAAAGGGATATCAATAGATTTCAATAAGTTGTATCATTTCAGGTACATATAACTGAAAGATACATTGTGATATAGTGAAGAAGATCATTGGGCTTGAAGTTAGGAATTCTGGTTTCAATTGTAGTTCTACTGTTATATGAAAATGGAACAAATCACTTATTTTTTCTTAATCTCACTTATTATTCAGTGACATAGGTATATGATATTTGCATTATCTGATAGTTGAGCAGTGTGATAGGATAAATGGTAAATACTATAGGGAGGAAGGCCTGGGTTCAAGTCCTGCCTCTTAAATATTGTAAATATGTAAACATGGTTGAGTCACTTTCCTCTGTGTGGCCATGAAAACCTTTAAGTCTATAAGGTGCAAATAATTGGTCAAACTATATCAGTGAAGTTAGTTTACACTTTAGGTATGGCCAAGTCTCCTGAAAGTACAGCTATATGATAACAAAAACAACTCACAACAATACCAAAAGAACCCATTTCATGGCGCTGTGAAAAATGATTTTTAAAAAGTGACATAAATGAAACTAAATTGAATGGGTAACACACTAATTCACTTCAATGCAACAAGTACTTCCTAGAAGGAGGTGACTATGCCATATGTATGGGATACAAAAAGGAGAACAAAAGAAGCTTTGCCTAAAAGGAGTTTATATTCCATTAGGAAAAAAACCAAGGGATAAATCTGAAGAGGCAGAAAAGAACAAAGAAAGTCCATACTTGGATGCTTGGTATTTCATTCTCCATGAATGATCAATCACCCAGCTAATGACAGTCAGGAGTGACTTCCCAGATTGGGTGGGATCAGATTTTCGGAAGATATTTTACATTAAAAAGCCTTCTGAAAGGCTCTTCTCAGGGATTTCAGTCAATTTTTTTCAGTAAAGTCACTTTTCCATTCCCTATTCACTTTGCTACTTGTTTTAATCTTCTAATCTGTGTTAATAAGTGTTGTGATGAATTCTTTTTGGCTCAATCCCATTTCTGCATGTAGGCTCTCAGAGCATCAGTAAAGACTAAAAAAGTTGATTTTTTTTTTTAAAGCCTGTCCATTTCCTGGAGAGTTTTTTTTAAAGTTATTAGGAGAATATTTTAGATACGTGCTATCAGAAGTAAGAAACCATAGTCTTATTTTAATACAAGCCAAGGAGACTGAACCATTTTGTCAGAACCCTAGGGAATCCGTTAACATTTTAGGATGAATTATGACTGAGGTTTGAAGGAGATTGTATCAGGATTCCTGAGTGAATAGTAAGTGCTGGTGATAACATGTTTATGTGCTTGATATTTGTCAAAGAATATTTTATTATTTTACTTTTATACAAATATATCTATATACATATGTGACTTTTAATTTATAGATGCACATACATGTATGCACATATACGCTTGTATAAGTAAATTTGTGTAAAGTTTTTCATCACTCCATTTTTACATCACAGTTCCTCTTTTTCTCTCCTTTCATTATAGTGTTAGTATCTTCATGCTTCATAAGGTATAGTCAGAAATATGGTATGGTCAGTCACTAGTAATAGTATATACATGTATAATTAAATATACATATATATGCATGTATATGATTGTATATGTATGTGTATGTATGCATGCATACATATTCATACATTATATAGATAGATATTCATACTCTATATACACATACATATATACATACACATATATCTTATTCTGTACTAGTCACTGTACTAAAAGCTTTGTAATTATTATCTCATTTAATTCTCATATTAACCTTGGTAAGTGTTGTTATAGTTCCTGTTTTACAAATGAAGAATCCTAAGCTTGCCCTAGGTTTGAGGTTGTTACACACTAATTCAATTGAATGTGACAAGTACTTTTTCAAAGGAAGTAGCTATGCTAGATATAGGGGATGCAAAAAGGAAAACAAAACAAACTTGCCCAGGGCTACAGAACTAGCAAATATCTGAAGCCAAATTTGAACTCAGGTATTCCTGATTCCAAGCTTGGAACTATATTCATTGTGCCACCTAGCTATCCTAAAATGTCCACCTCTCCTCACCTCTTGAAAACTGTCCAGATTAGAAAATACAAATTTTGAAATATTTGTTGAATTTTTCTTTTATTTAATTTTGTTGGAAAGTTTCTTGTAATCAGCAATTTTTGGTCTTATTGTGCCTTAAGAAAATCATATATGTGATATTTCCTTCATATGAAAATAAAGATGGGGTAGCTAGTTGGTAGAGTGTATATATAGACAGAGCACTGACATGGGATTTGGAAAGACCTGAGCTAAAATTCAGTCTTAAAACCTTACTTACTGTGTGACCCTGGGAAAATAACTTAACCCCAATTGCAGAAAGAAAGGGAGGAAGGAAGAAAGGAAGGGAGGAAGGAAGAAAGGACGGAAGGAAGGAAAGAAGGAAGGAAGGAAGGAAGGAAGGAAGAAAGGAAGGAAGGAAGGAAGGAAGGAAAGAAGGAAGGAAGGAAGGAAGGAAGGAAGGAAGGAAGGAAAGAAGGAAGGAAGGAAGGAAGGAAGGAAGAAAGGAAGGAAGGAAGGAAGGAAGGAAGGAAGGAAGGAAAGAAGGAAGGAAGGAAGGAAGGAAGGAAGGAAGGAAGGAAAGAAGGAAGGAAGGAAGGAAGGAAAAAAGGAAGATAAAAAAGAAAGGAAGGAAGAAAAAGGTGGATTAAGGAAGCTTGTGACATCATCTCACTAAATAAATTATAACAACTAAGGAGAAAAATGTATTGTGTTTAATTTGGACAGTATGTATGTGTACATATAGATGTAGATAAAGATATAAACATAATTCAGAATGTGACCTTTGTAACTTATTACAAATGAATTGGTAGAACTGAGGAGAGGGGAAGAAAATTCAAATGGAGAAAAACGCAATATATGACCCTTGACACAAAGTTTTAAAAAACAATTTGTTGATTCTAGAAAATGATCAATGTGAAAACGACAAAAGGTATCTCTAGCTGACCTTATAATTTCTGATCTGTCTACTCTAGTCTGTAATCTGATTCTTCCAACGATTGTCTCCATCCAAGGGCAGCATTCTCTTATCCATGACCATATAGAAGTGATCTTCCTTCATTACTTCCTGGGCAGACAAATGAGAATGAAGCGCATTAAGATAGGGAAAATTCAAAGGCCAATCCTCTGCCTCCTTTTCAAGGTTAGAATTCCTGCATGTTTTTGGACTTTAAATCAAAATTATGTATTAGAGATGTTATAGAGAAGGGAACCAGAAATAGGGTCACTTTTTATCCAACTCTTTTCTGCATATGTGTATACATGTAAACAAATACATATGCATGCACATATGATTTTAAGGATATGTGTATATTAATGTACACACAAACATGTATGTTTGTGGTAGAGTGGTACTTAGATATCTTAATACTGGAGTCAGCAAGTTGCTTTGCAATGTGGAAGGAAAAGATGCAGCTGCTCAGAGGTAAGAATTAATAAACTTCTCTTTTCCTACGCACATGTCTCAGTAAGCAAGTGTGTGTTTCTGTGAGTATGTGTGCTTATGCTCATCCTCAGACTCATTTCTAAGACTGAGTTAGAGGATCTTTTGTAAAAGAGAGATGGGGTAGAGGGACACAAGAAAAAAAAGAGGACAAAAACAACTCATTGCCTTGTGACTGCTCAACTTAGGTAACTGATGATCACTAATGTCCTTCTAACTCTGAGATTCAATGACACGATACGGTTCCCCCTTCTATGGATTATTTAGTGTGCTCAGTTACCACCAATTTCCATGTTTAGCAAAATTAGAACCTTGAGAATATGACCAATGCTAGTGACCTTTGAAATCTGTTCAGGAAACTCATAAGGCAGCCCATATTCTGTACTAAATCTTTAATGGTGGTCTATTAAGAACTGGTTTTAGTGACAGGAGACTTGGATTCTAGTTTTGAGTTCTGTCACTAACTAATCTCAGCAAAGCACTTCAGCACTCTGCTTCGGTTTCCTCTTCTATAAAGTATTATATAAGATCTCTGTCATCTCTATAATTCTATGAGACTTAGTATTGCTAAACAATTTCCATTAAAAAAAAAATTCACTGTCTGTCTCTCTCTCACACACACACACACACACACAATCACATTTTAAAAACTATAGTTTTGTCTGATAGGATTCTGGGAAATGTGTACATGCTCAGAGTTATCACATGTGACCTTAACATTATTATATCATGTATAACTAACTGGAGTTTGGACAATCATCTTCTAGAATTATATGTGAATAACACAAGTATATTTTGGTAAGCCCTATACTCAGGAAACAGCTAAACAGCCCTTTATTTGTTCTTCTCCTAACTTTCAATTCAGTGTATATGTGTGTGTGTGTGTGTGTATGTGTGTGTGTGTTGGGGTGGGGTTTCTATAAGCTTATTGCCATTACTAAAAGAGCCAACTACTTAAAAAGTGCAGTATCAGTCAAGAAAAATGAATTGCAAACTATTCCACTGCTGTGATAAGATTGTCTATTGACTCTAATGAAAGAAAGATGAAAGGAATTTAGGAGTCAGACTTATAAAGGCACAATAATCAATTTACTAAATGTGAGATAACTGGAGAGGTTTAAGAACAGAAATATAACTTGTGCTGCTTCCTCCTCCCTCCCCATACCTCCAACTTTCATATTCAGAGTACTGTTCCCAGAAACCTCCCTTGGATTCTGGGCTTTCTTTTTGTCTCTGGAATGATTAAAATGATAGATCTTCCCCGTAGTCATTCCTGCTCTCTGCTGTGCTTTCTCCCTCATGCATTTGGGGCCCGCAGTCTCTTTGCCTTTCTCATTATTTGTTCAGGCTTTCAAATTCTCCATGGAAGCATTGGCAGAACAAAAGGCTGCCATTACATCTATCCCTATTTATCCTCCTTTGAAGCTGAATTGAATCTTGCTCTTCTACTGTACAACTGCAGGTATGGGGATCCTGCATCATCACTGTCTTCGTAGCTTTGTTTGAAACTTTCTGAATACGATTGTAATTTAAACCCTGAACTCTTTTCAGTGACTTGAAAAACAAAAAGATTCCTATTGAAAAGTCTTCCCTATTGTTTCTTTGCCATCAGAGAAAATGCCCTGTGTAAAGATCTAACATAGTCAAATATAGCCCATGCAAGAGAAAGCCCTGGGGGACAGGAGGTGTGTGTGTGTGGCAGTTATGGGCAGTGATCCAAGGGCAGCTATCTTTAAGTGGAGGTGACATGCCTAGAATAAGTTCTGTATTTAAATCTACTTGCTTAGTTTATTCAACGTTCTTTAAAAAAAGTATTTATTGAAGGGGAAAAATAATCCGTAGAACTAAATCATTATTCTATCACCAACAGGACAAGCCTCAACAATTTGATTCGGGGTAGAGAGAAATATGCCCTTTTCTGGCCTACTGCTGAATTAATTTAGAATGTTAGGCACTGTTTTCTGAGCCATTTTAGCTTCAATAAATAGAGAAGAAATCTCCAGCAGTTACAGGAACACCCCAAGAATTATCAGACTGCATTGATGAAGATGAAGCAAGTACCTTTCAAAATCCAACATACACCAGGGGACATCAATGAACAATTCCTCCCAGATCTCCTTTAGAGTCATGTGGAATAAGTAGTACATGTTTCCTCTTCATTCTCATCCTGCCACGTCTCTGGCAGTATTGACTTCATATTGATCAGATCAAGGGAACTATCTCTGAGAGGGGACAAGCTTTTCATTTTTATATTTCTCCCACCCACCCTATGGCAAAAGGTTTCCTTTTGTATCATGGATTTTGAGACAGTAGAAGCTTTACAAGCCATGCAGTCTGACATTCTCTTAAAAAATAAGCACTTGGGGGGCAGCTAGGTGGCACAGGGAATAGAGCACTGGCCCTGGAGTTAGAAGGACCTGAGTTAAAATCCAGCCTCAGACACTTCACACAAAAACTAGCTGTGTGACCTTGGACAAGTCACTTAATCCCAATTGCCCTCCAAAAAGCAAAAAAAAAAAAAGGCACTTGGGGAAAAAGAATGTTTGGGAATAGATAGTTCAGAGCAGAAAAAATTGTTGGCTATATTCTTCATAAATAAATTACTGTTTCTATTGTGCTGTGTTTCCAGATGTAGCCACACACATTTTAATTATACTTTTTTGTTGTCATAGAGTAATTTCAGCATTGTCCAATTCCTTGTGACGCCATTTTGAGGTTTTCTTGTCAAAGGCACTAGAGTGGTTTGCCATTTCCTTCTCCAGTTCATTTTACAGATGGAAAACGGAGGCCAACAAAGTCAAATGACTTTCTCAGGCTCACATAGGTAGTAAGTGTCTGAGGCTGAATTTGAACTCAAGTCTTCCTGACTCCAAGCCCAGCACTATATCCACTGTGCCACCTAGCTGTCCTTAATTAACGTTAGCTCCCATATTAACTCAGAGGTTAACTGAGGGCACAACTATATGTGCTGGTCAGGTGTTTTCTCCTACTCACTAGCATAAACTCAGTTGCACTCAAGAATCCATAACAGGGAAGATTATAAGCATTTGTATCATGCTTACTATGTGTTAGGCACTGTGCTAAACACTTTAAGGTACAAATAGAGAGAGATTGCTCTTCTCTCCATGTATAAGAAAGCCCATTGCTAATGCCCTGCTGCACAAAAAGAAAGAAATAAAAAGTTTACAATATGACTGGAGTTCTCAACGTAGCAAACTCTAAATATAATTTTACTGAGTAATTCAATACTATAGAACTGATTTATTCAGTATTTAATTTTTCAATGTCGTAATGGTAATGAAATTTGAAGAGCCTTTTGTATTGTTAAGCTAAGAGGTACTTAGCACCTATTTTTTTCTGTTAAAGAAACAGAAGGTATGAACGCCTGTTGCTGATGCAACAGGAAGGGGCTCAACAGGGAGGAGCTATACCATATTTAAGGATGAACACACCTGGAAAGTCAGAACTTCTTGGGACAGGCATCTGAAGGCAGAGCAGCTGCTGCCAGAGAGAGAGAGAGAATGTCTCTTAGTGAGCATCTGAAAGATGAGCTGCTTCTGCTGGACTGGAATTTCCATGGAGAAAGTGATTTTGATTCTGAGAATGGACTTGCTGAAGACTTCCAAGGGCCAATGTGAACTGCTGAGGAACTACAGATGATTTTTGAGGGCCAGCCAGAGCTGCAGAAAACTGAAGAAGCATGACTGTGGTACTGGTATTTTATCTTCTCGGTGGCTCTGTTGAGTTTTCTTTTACCAGGAACAGAATCTGTGAAGGACGGGAGGTGGACTGAACACTGTAGGCTTCAATATGGAGCAAGGACTGCACTGAGAACTGGACAAGGAACTGGGATCTATCTGCCTTTGAACTCAGATGGCAGTTGGTTAGATTTGGGTAGTAGCTGGGACCATGGAAGAGGAGCCTTGGAACCTGGAAGGCTACCCTGAGTCAAGGTGAAAAGACCTCTCCATGGGTATTGAGTAGAGTGACTGGTGAAATTGTAACTTATTTGTGACTGAGGGATGGATGGCCTGTGTATTTTCTACTACCCCTTCAGAGGGTACTTTATAGTGACTGATGACTGAGTAGTGACTGATGATTGAATAGTGATTGATGACTGCATAGTGACTGATTTGTAACTTACTGTGCCCCATAGATGGAGGACTTTTGACATTTTGTACTTTGTGATTAAATTAATGACTTAACTAAATGATTGATTATCTAGATGAATGCACCTTGTTTAAAAGAGAACGATTGAATGATTGAGTCACTAAATAATTGAGTTACTAAACAATTGTACTTTGTTGAAAACAATGGGACCACTTTGGTGAAAACTATGTGGCCATTTTAGTGAGAATTTGTTGAGTTGTGACATGGTGAATGCTGTATCTTGAATTTTTGTGAATGTTTTGCTCTGATTTGTTATCAAATAAATAGAGTTCACTATACTGTGGAATCAGAACCTTGAAAATCTCTTCATAGCAGCATTCTTCTGGAAAGCTGCTTGTTTGTGGCCTTACAAATGTGTATATGCAACTGCAGAGACTGAAATATTTCCTATCATTTGATACACATCTCTCAAAAAATATAATACCAAAGGCATTTTCAGTCAGTATTTTCTTTAAGGAAAACCATCCCTAAAAATGTCTTATACCCACTTATTTCAATTCAACTCAATTCATTCACATAAACATTTGTAATTTGGCTACTCTTTCCAAGTAACTTTAAAATATTGGGGATACAAGGATAGAAAACAACATCATCTCTACCCTGGCAAATCTTATAATATAGCAGAACATTCAGTAGGTCCTCAGCTTCCATGGGGGTAACTGTCGTACCAACACAATATTCCCTGTGCTGATAGTGGCTGTAAATATGTTGCCTCTGTTCTCAATTACAAAATATAACAGAATCTCCATATAGAAGAGAGAAGCAAAACATTTATTCAGACATGAGAAAACCAAAACTCAACACTAGGAAACTGAATCCATCATAGCAAATAGAGATTAATACACAACAATGCAGCAGAGAGCCACACCATCCTTTAGCCTTCCCACAAACCAACACTCAGAAGCATAAATCCAGCTGTACTTAAGAATCCATAATAGGGGATGTTATACACATTTATATCATGCTTCTACCTGTCTTCCTGGCTGCATCCTCCCTCTCCCACAATCTAGCTGCTTTGATTCCCATCTTCCTTTGGGCTCTGCTCCACCCTTCAGCAAATTCTTCCCACCACAGACTCCATGTCATTATATTCAGTTTATTAGGGGGCAGGGAAAATCTTCAAACCTGGGAAGGTCTTCAAATTCCCTTAAACTTATTAAGGGGCAGAGAAGATCTTCAAATTTCCATTATCATTACAGTAACATTATTAAAAAATGGCAAGAAAATTAAAAAAGTGAATATTGATATATTTAACCTATGAGAAATAGGTTTAGGCTCCTTCTACCACAAAAAACTGTAATCTTTCACCATAAAATGCTAAAAGTACACTTTTCTATATACAATTATTTGTAACAAAACATGAATTCTGATAATGTGTAACATTTCTAACACAGTAATCATTATATAATCAATAAAATACAGAACATAAAACAAAATTGTGACATACCAACCATTTTTGTAAACCCCTAGAATTCTTTTGTTTGAACATAATGATGAAAAACTATTTCAGATAAATATCCACTTTTCATGACACATGAAATCTGCAGTACCATAAATACTTCCTTCCTTTTTGTAAATATAATGAATAATCAATTTATTAATACCAACCTTGTGGCTTCCAGTGGCTGCAGGTATTTTTGCATGAAACTTCTCTGAACAGCTTTATTTTCTTACTAAGTTGCCTCACTTTGCACACTTGGATGTAGAGTCCAAAGGACTTGCACTCTGCTTAGGTGATATAATTTCAATAATAACCATAACAGGTTGAATTTTAAAAGCAAACAATGAAAATATACAATAAATTCACAAGGTGCTCTTTACAATGGTAGGATGAACAAGACTAGTAAAGCATCTAGTAAGATACTAACTGCTCCACAAACTTTCATGCATTTCACCTCTCATTTATTTTTCTCTACTCTGCCTAGCCACTAATATGAATGGTTGGCAAAAGAAACGTCTAACTGAGGTTAGTAATAAAATGTAAATGCTTAAATTTGGGAAAGTTAGATGTGTGAATGTTGAAGATTGTATGCAGAAATAAATATAATATGACTTGAAATATAACAATGTACAGAGGGGATATAAAATTGGGTGATGGTAATATTGATTTCTATCTGATGCGATAAGAAAAGACTTTGTAGTGGAGATGCCATCTCAATATATTCATAACTAGAAGGATGACCAGAGGTTTGCCAAAGGGCATACCATTTAAAAGATGTTGACAGCAGTTGCACTTTAGCAGTAGAAACAACTGAGCTAACAGTAGCAACATGTAGTAGTGGCTAGAGATCTGGCCATCATGGTGTCAGGATACTCTGTGTTCAAGTTCTGCCTCTTATGCATAGTGTCTTGCTAATTGACACAGTCACTCCATACTACAGGCAACTAAAACTAAAAATTGTAGCGTGGGCAGAAATCTACATTGGTAGGGGAATTTTCTTAAGTAACAAGTTTATATTAAGAAAACAAATAAGAAAATATAGAACTACTGAATTGAGCACCTAGTTCGCAAAATATTATAATTAACCTAGAGGACATCAGAAGAGCTTCATTGTGTCCTGGTCTCAGTTTCCAAAGCAAAATAATTGAATTTTCCTTAAAAACTATTTGAATAAGCTTTTCACGCTATTTTTCTCCAACTTATTTTGTAGGATTTTGCTAAGCCTTGAAAATTCTAGTTTAGGCTTTTCTAATAAATTTCATTAAGCCAGAGATGTGAGCAAAGTTGGGTTGAGGTAAAAGAGAGAGACAGTGTGAATACATTCATAATGATTATATGGAGAAGGATGATATTTCTTTGGAATGCAAACTGCATGAAAGTTAGAGGCATGAGATAAAGTTCAAAAAAGGTAGAGACAAATTGTGGAAGGTCATGAATGTCAGGATACTAACTCTTATATTTAGTATGATTGATTATAGAGAGGAAAGATTGAAGCTATAACAATAATTCATGTAATAGGGAGTGAGGCTCTAAATTAGTCTATTTGCAGAGGGAATAGAAAAGATAGATGCAAGGGGAAAAAAATCTTGGTACCTTATTGGTTGTAGAAAATGAGGGAGAGGAAAGTATTTAATGGTTTCTTATATGTTGATATCCATAACTGAAGGTGACTCTGTTGATAATAAGCTGTATCAGACTTCTCATCTGTCAGCAAACCATGTAGTGAAATTGTACATAATGTTATGGTTCATGCCCCATCACACACTCTCACTTATGACAGAACTTGGAGAAAGATGATTAGCAAAGGTTAGTGTAGCATTGTAAATGACATATGAAACTTCTGTGAACTCTGCATGATATTTGGGACCTGATTTCATTCAATAAACAGGCAGTAGAAAAGAAGTGAGGATTTAATCACTATTACTGATTAAATTAATGCAAAGAGAAAACCCATTACTAGTGGAGATTTAATTACTATCTCTTAGGATTTGTGATCTACTTGGGAAACTCAACAACTAGAAAACAGTTCTAAATGCTGAGTGATCATCCAATACAAAACAGGAAAATAGTATGTATATTACGTGGACACTTTAGGAATATGAACTAACAGAATGGTAAGTGGGTTGAGATTATTCAGGAAAAACATTGCATAGAGTGAATTTTCAGCTGAGTCATGAAGTAAGTACTGGATATGAATTAGTGAACCTAAAAGGGGGAAGAATTTTAAAAGGTAATTGTTGAGAATAAAGGCATGGAAGTGGAGATTAATATATGTAAGGGAAGATAACATGATGTACTTAGTTGAGATAAATGGCCTATGATAAAGAATGAGAAATTTGATGAGAAAAGTGACTGTGTAGTGAGAGAGAAAGTTAAAAAAATAGAGAAACTCTATAGGCATTAACATGAACCCAGGGTAATGCATAGAATAAAAGGTGCTCATATTTGGAAGGGACCATGTATTTTATCTATTACGACCTGTGGACAGGAATGCACTCCACAACATCTCACAACCAACTCACTAACTAAATAACTTCCAGTTGAAGAATTTAAATGATGAAGAAACCACTACCTATAGGAGCAGTTTATTCCACTTTTACAGTATCTTTAATGTTAATAATTTTTTCCCTAACTTTGAACTTAAATCTAGCTCTGCAACTTTCACACATTACTATTAGTTTTGACTTCTGAAATTAAATAGCATGTCTTTCAGATAATAGCTTGAAAAATCACTAGAGACAGTTATTGTCTCCTTCTATCTTCCCTTCTCCAGTTTAAATTCCTTTACCTGGACATCATTTGTAAAGCTGGGCATCACAAAACATAGTCTGTAAGGCCTTGTTCTGTCACTACGGAGTACTGGGCAAATTTTTTACATTTGACACTCAGTCTGTCTATTTCTAACATTTCTGTACAGGAAAATTATATCAATGCTGAAATAAATGGCTACTCTAATCAGAAAGAAAAAGTCACTAAAAAAGTAGGAGGAGCAGCATTTGTAAAAGAATAAAACAATCCTCTTAGCTTTACCTTGATATTTGTATGGACCTATATATAGAATCCTCAAGTATTTGGTTACCATTGTGGTGGAGTCATTTGCTTCTTACCCACACTTGTCAGCTAGAATCATTATGCACTTCTAGCAGGTTGAGAGTAGTGAAAAATATGGAAAAGACAGAGGACACAAAATGCAAGTCATAGCATGATTCCCTCAATTTCTGTATCCATTGAGTGGCTATTTTGTAGACTCTTAAGCACAGTAGATTGAATCTTTATTTGAAGTAAACTAATGGCCAGAGAATGAGGAAAGTTATTCTGTCAACCACATATAAATTAGACTGAAAGGGAAACTAGTAAGTAGAGAATTTGAATTTAGACTAAGAAGGTAATTGGGGAAAGGTAATGGAAGGGAAAACGTTGGAAGGAGACTTAGTAGGATTTGATAAATAATTCAATGTGAGAGGCAAAAAGATACAAAAAAATTGAGGATGGTTATTGGGTGAATCAAAAGATATACTGATGTTGTTGAGGGTCAAGGGTCATCGAGTAATTTGAAATTGTATTCAGTTCAACTCAATGCAATGAAGATGCTGTGACCAATAAAGGTCTTATAAGATCCTCCCCAAATCCTTTGTGTCTCCTTAATCAAGTGTGAAATTTACTTCATAAATATTTCTATAAGGTGTGAATTCACCTTTTTCTCTGTTCTCATTGACCCTTTACCAACACAAGAAGCTAACTGATAATGAATTTTAAATATAGTAAAGTTTACAGATGATAAATTACAGAAGCAATAATTTATCATCAGAATAGTTAAAACTACCAAGACAATACATTCACCTTTACGCATGCACCTGTTATAAAAAGTTAGACTTGATCTTTAAAAGAGATCTGAAGAGAGAAGAGGAACTGGAGATAGAGGAGTATAGAAGAGAAAGATGCAAGGCATTAATATTCTCTTGGTTCCCTGTGAGTCACACACAAAGTTATTGCAGAGAGTATAGCGAATAGTAACAGTAGTAATAATAATGTTATGATTGCTGAAATTTATAAAGCCTTTAAGGTATATAGAGTGGTCTACAAATTTTTTTTTTCTCACAACAACCCTAGAATGCAAGTACAATTATTATTCCCCATTTAAAAGATGAAGAAACTGAGATGTAGTTTTAGCAATTTATTCAGAGTCACATAGATAGTAAGGGTCTGAGGTCAGGTTTAAATTCAGGTCTTCTCTAGGTCTAGATATTGCAATCTAGTCACTTTGCCATCCAGTTAATTACCTCTAGAGTTAAGTTTCTAAAAATATATATATTTAACTTAGAGATTAGGATTGGGCAAAGGGAGACTAATGACTCCATAAGACATAAAGAATCCAAAAACAAAATCAAAGAAATGAAAAAAAGAATGAGAAAAAAGTGAAATTATCTCATTGGAAAAAAAAAACTGAACTAGAAAATAGATCCAGGATGGATAATTTAAGAATTATTGGACTACATGAAAGCCACACTTAAAAAAAAAAAAAGCTGGATATCATATTCTAACAAATTACAAAAGAAAATTGCCATGATGTCCTAAAACCAGAGAATAAAATTGATAATGGGAAGAATTTACCAGTTACTTCCTGAGATTCCAAAATGAAAACTTTCTCCCAGGAATATTATAACCAAATTGAAAAACTCTCAGATCAAGGAGAAAGTACTGCAAACATCCAGAAAGAAACAATTCAATATATCATAGAGACACAGTCAAGACTATATAAGATTTAGAAACTTCTACATTAAAGCATTGGAGGGCTTAGGATATGATATTCTGGAAGGCAAATGAGCTTAGATTATAACCAATAATCATTTACCCAGAGAAATTTAGCTGAAGCCTTCAGGGGGAAAATGGTTATTAACAAAATAGAGATCTTTTAAACATTCCTGATGAAAAGACCAGAGCTAAACAGAAAATTCAATTATCAAAAACGAGACTGAAGAGAGACATATAAAGGTAAACAGGAAAGAGAAAATATTAGGAATTCAATAAGGCTACATTGTTTACATCTATAAGTGGGAAGATGATAACTTGTAAGTCTTAAGAACTGTATCACTATTATGCCAGAAGGATTACATAGAGACAGAGGGTGTGGGTATAAGTTGACTTTGATGGAATGATATATAAAAAAATTGACAGGTGAGAAAGGATTGCACTGGGAGAAGAGGGAAGAAAGAAATAGAATGGGATAAATTATCTAACATGAAGATGCTCAAAAGATCTATTATACTGGATGGAAGGATAAGGAAGGTGAATATCACTTGAACTTTATTCTCATCAAATTTGGCACAAAAGGGCTTAGTTGGGTGTAGAAATCTGTTTATTTGCTTCGTATTTAATTTTCTCCCAATTACATGTAAAATAATTTTTCAATTTTGTTTTTAAAACTTGAGAGTTTTAAATTCTCTACCTTCCTTCCACCCTATCCCCCATCCATTGAGAAGACAAGCAAATTCATGTAAGTTATATGCATGTAGTCATGCAAAACATATTCATAATAATCTTATTGTGAAAGATATCATAGACAAAAAAATCCCAAATAAAGAAAAATATTTCTTTTTTTAAGAAAGGATGCTTCAATCTATATGCAGATACCATCAGTTCTTTCTCTTCAGATGAATGGCATCTTTCATCCTAAGTCCTTCAGAGTTGTCATGGATCATTGTATTGCTGAGAATAGCCAAGACATTCATAACTGATCATCTTACAATATTGCTGTTACTTGATACACAGTACAGTTCACTTTCCCTCAACCCATGCCAAGTTTTTCCAGATTTTTCTGAGATCATCCTGCTCAGTATATCTCATAGTACTACTATTCCATCAAAATCACATACCACACCTTGTTCAGACATTCTGCAATGATGGGCATCACCTCAATTTAAAATTCTCTATGCTCAGAAAAGAGCTGCTGTAAATATTTTTGTACATAAAGGTCCTTTTCCTTTTGTTTGTTCTTTTAATCCCTCTCAGGATACAGACCTAATAGTGCTAGTCAAAGGGTATGCATGGTTTTATAATCCTTTGGGCATAGTTCCAAATTTTTCTATAGACTGGTTTAATCAATTTGTGACTTCATCAATAGTACATTGATGTCTCATACATCCCACATACCCTCCAACATTTGTCATTTACCTTTTTGGTCCTATTTCCTTATCTAATAGGTATGAGGTAGTACCTCAGATTTGTTTTGACTTATATTTATCAAATTAGTAATGAGTTAGAATATTTTTTCATATAGCTATGGATAGTTTAATAATTTCATCTGAAACTGATCACATATTTTGATATATCATCAATTGGGCAATGGCTCTTACTTTCATAAATTTGACACAGTTCTCTCTATGTAAGAGAAATGAGGCCTTTTTTGGAGAAAACTGCTCCTCTTTTTTTTCACATTTACTATTGGTAATGATATTCCTTCCATCTTATTTCCCCCACACACATTTATTTTATTCTCTCTCTACTGTTACCTGGTCCCTCCTCAAAAGTGTTTCACTTCTGACTACCTATTCCCTTGATCTGCCCCTACTTCTGTAATTCCCACCTTCTCTGATCTCCTTCCCCTTCCACTTTCCTATACGGTAAGATAGATTTCTATACCCCATTGCCTATGTATCTTATTCACTCTTCAAGTTACAAATATAATCTTAACATGCCAGAATATAAATTGTTTAAACTTATTAAGTCCCTTATGATTTCCCTTTCCCATTTACCTTTTTTGTGAATCTTTATGAATCTTGTATATGAAAATCAAAATTTTTATACAGCTCTAGACTTTTCATCAAGAATGCTTGAAGGTCCTTTATCTCATTGAATTTGTTCCCCTTTCAAGTATGATGCTCAGTTTTCCTGGGTAGGGGATTCTTGGTTTTAATCCTAAATCTTTTGCCTTCCAGAATATAATATTCCAAGCCCTCTGATCCATTAAGGTAGAAGATGCTAAATCTTTAGTTATCCTTACTGTGTTTCCACAATAATTGAATTCTTTCTTTCAGGCTACTTGAAATATTTTCTCCTTGACCTGGGAATTCTGGAAATTTTCTACAACAGTCCTGGCAGTTCACATTTTTGGGATCTCATTCAGGAGGTAACTGGTGAATTCATTCAATTTCTAATTTGCCTTCCAGTTCTAGAACATCAGGGCAGTTTTTCCTTATAATTTCCTGAAAGATGAGGTCTAGGCTCTTTTTTTTTTTTTTTTCATCATGGCTATCAGTTAGTCCAATATTTTTAAAATTGTCTTTCCTGGACCTATTTTCCAGGTCAGTTGTTTTTCCAATGAGTTATTTCACAGTATCTTCTATTTTTTTTTTCATTCTTTAGCTTTGTTTTACATTTTTCTTGATTTCTCATAGTCTTTAGTTTCCATTTGCTTCATTTTAATTTTTAAGGAATTATTTTCTTCAGTGAGCTTTTAAATCCCCTATTCTGTCTAACCAATTCTGCTTTTTTAAGGCATTCTTCTCCTCATTGGTTTTGGGGGTCTAATTTGCCATTTGGCCTAGTCCGTTTTTCAAAGAATTATTTTTTTCAGTATTTTTTGTGTCGTCTTGACCAAACTGTTGACATTTTCTCATGATTTTCTTGCATCTCTCTCATTTGTATTCCTAATTTTTCCTCTATCTCTCTTATTTGATTTTCAAAGTCATTTTTTACCTCTTCCGTGGCCTGAGAGCAACTCATATTTTTCTTAGAAGCTTTCGACGTAGGAAATTTGATTTTGTCATTTTTGAGTGTGTGTTTTGCTCTTCCTTGTCACCATAATAACTTTCTATAGTCAGAGTTTTTCTATTGTTTGTTTATTTTTGCATTTTATTAATTGATTTTCACTGTTTATGATAGTAGGCCTCTGTTTCCAGTGTGGAGGGCACAATGTCCCAAGTGGCAGGGGGTTTATGCAGCTTTTTTCAGATATACTTCTAGGGAACTATAAGTTTTCAGTTCTTCCAGGATGTTATGATTTAAGAAGAAGTATTTGCTTCACCCCTGGCTATGCTCTGGTCTCTTAGATGCCACAAGCACTCTTTTCTGCCCTGGAATTGTGAGGAGGTTTTCCCTCTACTGATGCCACAACCTCTCCTATGCTAGTACTCCTCCTCTCCCTAGGACTGCCACCAAGGACTGAGTGTGGGCAAAGCAATACAGTCATTCCTCAGTGATAGCAAAAAGACCTCTATAATTTGCTTCTGAGCAGTTGTTCAACATCTCACTCCCTGTGGGCTGGGAGCCCCTGAAGCAGTCATTGCTGCTGCTACTGCCACTATTGTCTCAGTCACTTTCAAGTACTGTTTCAGACCTGCTGGGTTCAGGCTGTGCTGGCAGTGTCGGCATTTGACTTTGCTCCACTCCCACCTTAGCACAACATACCCTTCCTGCTGACCTTCTAAGCTGTCCCTGGTGTGTGTGGGTTAAGAGGTCTAGAAATCACCATATCTCCCTACAATTCAGTTGCCCTGAGGTCTGCTCCAGGCTCACTGGGGCCTCATCTGTGGTAGCCTGGCCTACCTTAGAGGGCACTCCTCTCTCAGTCTGGTGCAATAGCCCTTTCCTGCTGTTGTTTTGTCCTATAAATTTGTTTCATTGCATCTTTTTATGGGTTCTGCTGCTCTAGAATTTTTTTAAAGTTATTTTTAATGGCACTTGGAGGGGTTAGAGGAGAACTCAGATGTTTCCCTGCCTTTACTCCCACCGTCTTGGCTGCCCTCTAGAAATCTGTCTAGCCCTATAGTGAGGTAGAAGTTGAGGGAAACAAGATAAGATGAAGAGCTGATGAAAGGGAAGGCAGTGGTTAGAAGAAATCCAAGAAAAGCAAGAAGATAAAGAAAAGAAAGTCAACCAATTAAAAAAGGAGATCCAGAATCTTGAAAAAATGATTACTTGAAAGTCAAATTGGGCAAGGGGAAGTTAGGGAAGTTATAAGCCACCAAAAATTAATAAAACAAAATATAAAGAATGAAAAATAGAAGATAATGTGAAACATTTCATAAGAAAAACAACTGGCCTGAAGAACAGATCAAGAAAAGAAAACATAAAAATCATCAGACCAACTGAAAGCTATGATTAATAAAAGAATCATGATACAGTAATACAACAAATAATTAAAGAACAATGTCCTGAAGCATTAAAACAAGAGAGGAAAGTAGAAATAGAAAAAAAAATCCACTGATCACAACCTGAAAGAGATCCTATGTGGTACGACAAAGATAGCTGAGTAAAGGCAGGAATTCACCTGATCTCTTCCCCAATCACCTATAATCTCCCCCTTCACCTATAAAGTGAATCTAAATCAGTGGTTCTCAACCTTCCAAATGCTGAGACCCTTTAATACAGTTCCTCATGTTGTGGTGACCCCCAACCATAAAATTATTTTTGTTGCTACTTCCTAACTGTAATTTTGCTACTGTTATGAATATAAGGTAAATATCTGATATGCAGGATATATTATCATTGTTACAAATTGAACATAACCCACAGGTTGAGAACCACTGATATAAATAAATTCAAAAGCAGCAGAACCCACAAAGAGATGGAGCAAAATAAATTTCCTGCCCAATACAACTTGGAAAGTCGGCAGGAAATCTATTGCATCAGGGTGAGAGTGGAGTACAGTTCAGCACAGGCCACCCCAGCACAGCCCTGTCCTCAGCAAACCAGGAACAGTCCTTGAGAGCCACTGAATCAGCTTCAGCAGCACTACTGACTGTATTTGGAGCTCTCAGCCCACAGATGCTAAGGGGTGTGTGTGATATGTTAAAAAAAAACAAAACAAAAAACTGGTCAGAAGGAGATTACATTGGTATTTTTGCTAGCACCAAAGTAGGACTCTGTTGCTTTGACCATACTCAGACCTGGGTCACAGTGCTGGGTGGAAGTCCCAGGGAAAGGAGGAGTACTAGCATATAAAAGCCTGTGGCATCAGTGGAAGGGTACCCTCCTCGTAGTTCCATGGCAGAAAAGGTTGCATATGGGTCATTTACACACCAGAGCAATGCCAGGAGAGTAGTAAATGCCTCTCCATAGATCATACCACCTTGGAAGAAAGGAAACTTACAGGTTTTTAGAAGTATCTCTGAAAACAGCTGCACACAATCACTGAAGCTTGGGACAGAATGCCATCCTCCCTAGAAGCATAGCCCTACTCTAATAAGTAGTTAAAAGTCAAGTAAAAGATGGGAAAATGAAAAACAATGAAAAAAAAAACCCATAAATCTCTCATTATGAAAAGTCACTCAAGTGACAAGGAAGATCAAAGCACACACTTAGAAGATGGAAAAGTGAAAGCTTTTACATCCAAAGCCTCCATGAAAAATATGAAATTGTCTCAGACCATGGAATAGCTCAAAAAGGATTTTGAAAATCAAGTAAGAGAGGTAGAGGAAAAACAATTTATATATGGAGGTATCACAATTAGAATCACACAAGACGAAGCAGAGGCAACATTAAAAGACTGCAGGTCTTGAAACACTGTGTATCAAAGAGCAAAAGAACTGGGCTTCTTGCTAAAAAAAATTATACCAAGGAAAACGAAATATAATTCTAAGTGGAAAAAAATAATATTTAATGAATTGTCAGACTTTTAGTACTTGTTTAAAAATACTGAAATTAACAGAAGATTTATTTGACATGCAAGAGTGTAGAGAAACACAAATAATATACAAAAGCCCAATTACAAGTGACTCAGTAAGGACAGGCTGTTAACATTTTTTTGCATGTCAAATATAAAACATATGTCTAAGGTTGTTATTAGTATTTGGGTATTTCATAAACAAAAAAAAAAAACGTTGAGGTAGACTTGAGCATGATATGACCTCAAAAAGTAAAACCATGCATGAATGACTAAAAAGAGTAATTATATTATGCAAATGAGATATATGATAAAGAACAGATTAAGAGGCATTAGCCAGGGGAGGAGGACTTTTAGTTCTGGAAACCTACTTTCATCAGGAAAGGGTTCAAGAGGGAAAAATACATATACATCTAGAAGAGTATAAAATTTCTAAATCTAGAAAGAAATAAAATACTAAGGGCATATGAAGGGGGTAGAGGATAAACAAGGGACCTTTAGAGAGGAGAATGAGGGAATAGGTTAAAGGAAAAGTATATTTAAATTTATGGGAATGGGACAATAAGGGAGGGATCATTTGGTGGGGTAGATTAAGTAATAAGAGAGCAAGTAGCAGGTAGAAGTAAAGTAGAGGAGTCAGGAGAGATAGGAAATAGGAAATAAGAGATGCACATAACCACAAAAAACAAAGATTAGGAGTGTAATGTTTTAGGGAAAGTATATGATATAGGGTGATACCATAAAGGATGATACCATAAGCAAAATAGGAGAGCAAGGGATAGTTTGCCTGTCAGATCTATGGAGAAGAATTTATGACTAAACAAGTGACAAAGAAAATTATCAGATGTAAGGTGGAGTATTATGATTATATTAATGTAATGCCACACATGAGCAGCCTTCCAGAAGAATACTACTGTGAATATCTTTCAAGGTTTTGATTACACAGCATAGTGAGCACTCTATTTATTCCATAACAAATCAAATCAAAACATTCACAGAAAATCAAGGTACCCCATCCACAATGGTACAACTTATCAAAGAAAGTCACAATATAGTATTCACAACAGCTTATCATTAAAATGGACACATAGTTTCCACCATAGTGGCCACAAAGTTTTGAACAAAGAAAACTCATCTGGTATCCCTAAGGAAGTTTGCCTTCTTACTCAGTCATTCAGTCATCTCAAAGTACAAATAGTCAAAATCTTCCACTCATGGGGCAACTAAGTTAACTCAGTTACTTATTCAGCAATCAATTACTAAGTATCATTAATCATTAAGTACAATCATTAGAAAATACACAGACCCTCCACCCCTAGGTCACTAATAAATTTACAATTCCTCAGTTAGTATACAGTATCCAAGTAAAGTCTTCTTTTAGCTTGACTCAGGGTAGTTTCTCAGATTCCCTGAATCCCCTTCCATGGCCTCAGCTCCTACCTAAATCCACCAGTCACCTGGATTCAGAGGCAGACAACTCCCAGGTCCTTGTCCAGTTCTGCAGGCAGTGCCTGCTTTGTATTGGAGCTCACATTGTCCAGTCCATCTCAAATCCTTCACAATTCTTGTTCCCAGGAATTCAAGGTTCAACCAAGCCACAAACAGACAATGTCTTAGTATCCCAGTCACACTTCCTCAGTCTTCTGCAGCTACTTCAAAAAAATCAGAATCACCTTATCCAGCCTTGGGTGGAAGGAGCTGGGATGTGTTCCTGGGATCCTGGGCTCCTGTGCTCCAGGGCTCCTCTTCACCCTCCTGGGCTCCTTTTCAGAAGAAGCCACCACAAGTTCTCAGGAAATTCAGCTTCTGTCACCAGATTCTTGTCCCAAGAAATTCTGACTGTTCCTCTCTGGGGTTATTCTTATATACACAAAGCATTAGCTTCCTGTTTCAGCCAACCCTTTCCTGTTATGTCAGCAACAGGAAACAAGAGTCCATACCTTCTGTTTCCCCAGCAGAGGCTTGATCAATTACTAAGTACCTGCTACCTTCACCAACAAAGGGATCTTCAAATTCAAATTAATTACCAATTCAATTAAAAAAAAAGATTTCACAGAAATAAAACTAATGCAACTAAAATTAGATGGGAAAAAGAAAACTGGGAAAGAATTATCTTTGAAATCTCTGATAAAGACCTCTGATACAATATCTCTAATAAAGGCCTCATTTCTCAAATAAAAAGAGAATTTATCAAAGGATATGAATAGGCAATTTTCAGAATTAGAAATCATAGTTATCTAGTCATATACAATGCTCTTAATCACTATTGTAAGTTAAAACAACTCTGAGGTAACACCCTATGTAATTGGTTAACATGACAGAAAAGGAAAATGACAAATGTTGAAAGGGTTCTGGGAAAATTGAGACACTAATACATTCTTGGTGGAGTTGTGAACTGATTCAACCATTATGGAGAATAATTTGGAACTAAGTAAAAAGGGCAATTAAACCTTGCATACCCTTTGACACAAGAACAGCACCATTAAGTCTATATCCCAAAGATATTAAATAGAATGGAAAAGGATCTGCATTACAAAAAAGAATTTATAGCAACTGTTTATTATGGGAAAAAATGAAATTGAGTGCTATCATTCAGGAAATAGCTGAACAAGTTTGTTATATGATGGTAATGAAATACCACTGTGCTATAAGAAATGATGAGTAGGCTGAATTCAGATTAAAAAAGAAAAAAACTTGGAAAGAGTTACAGGAACTAATGAAAATTGAAGTAAACTTTGTACACAGTAAAAGTAAAACTGTTTGATGGTCAACTGTGAAGGAATTAAGCGTTCTGAGTAAGACAAAGATTCAACAGAATGCTAAATGTCCCATTATGGAAAAGAGTATCCAACTATATGGAAAGAACCAATTAAGTCTGAAAGCACATTGAAGGATTTTAATTTTCACTTTTGGGGGGCTCTTTTTTTTAGTTTAGTTCTGTATTTTCTTTCATAATATGAGTAATATGGTTTTATGTTTTGCATTATTGAAATGTATGATACATATCAAATTGCTTAAAATTTCAGGAAAGGAATAGAGCAGGGAAGAATGAAACAAAAAATAAAACTCAATTTTTAAATGAATTTTACATTATGTTTACATGTAAATAAAAAGAGTTAAATAGTTTTTAAAATAAAATAAATTAAAAGTTGTTTTTGTTCTACAACTTTTTTAGTCTTGTCCAATTATTTGTGGGCTCATTTGGAGTATTCATGGAAAATGTCTTTGGAGGTTTTTTGCCATTTCTTGCCCTAGGTTATTTAATAGATAAGGAAACAAAGGCAAACAGGATTAAGTAACTTGCCCAGGATCCCAAAGGGACAAAATCAGAAAAATGAAAAAAAAAAAATAAAAGGAAATTTAACATATCTCATTGAAAAAGCAATTGACCTGGAAAATAGATCCAGGAGAGATAATTATTGGACTGCCTGAAAGCAATGATGTTAAAAAAAAAAATAGGCGAGGAGCTTGATTTCATATTTCAAGAAATTCTCTGACATCTTAGAATCTGAGGAGAAAATAAAAATTGAAAAAATCTATACATCATCTCCCAAAAGAGATTTCAAATTGAAAATTCCCAGGGACATACATTATAGCCAAAAACCCAAGTTCCCATGACAAAGAGTTAATATTGCAGATAGGCAGAAATCAAACTTCAAATATCATGGAGCCACGGTCAGAATGACACAATGTATTGCACAATCTACAGTGAAGTGTCAGAGTGCTTGGCATATGATATTCCAGAAGGGAATGAAGCAAGGATTGAGAATTACCAACAAAGCAAAATTGAGTATAATACTTCAGAGGAAAAAAAATGCATATTTAATGAAGTAGAAGATATTCAAGTATTCCTGATGAAAGGACCAGAGCAAAATAGAAAATCTGACTTTCAGATACAAAACTACACAAAATCATTAAAAAAAAGGTGAAATGAAAGAGAAATCTTAAGGGATTCAATAATGTTAAACTGTTTATAGTTTTACATGGAAAAATTATAATTCTAAATCCTATGGATTTTATTATTTTAAGTACAGATTAAAGCAGTATAAATAGACAGAAGGCCTGGGAGTTTGTTGACTATGGAATGATTTAATAAAAATAAAATTAAAAGGTGAGAAAGAGGGGCATATTAGTAGATGTTGGGAGGGAGCAGAAGAATGAGGGTAATTATTTCAGGTAAAAACTAAAAGGAAGAGTTTTTATGATGGAGAGGAAGATGTTGGATGGTAGCCAACATTTGAAACTTACTCTCAGAAGTGTTGGCTCAAAGAGGGAATTATGAACAAAATTATTTGGGTAAAGAAATATATCTTGCCCTACAGGGAAGTAGAAGATGAAGAATATAAGAGAAGAGGGAGGTCTGATAGAAGGGGAGGAGAATTAAGAAAGGCAGTGGTCCAAAATAAAACAGACTTTTGAAGAAAAGATAGAGTAAAAAGAGAAAGACAAAGATAAAAGAGGAAAATAGAATGAAGGTAATACACAATAATCATAGCTGAATGTAAATATGATGAATTCACAAATAGAATGAGAGCAATTAACAGAAAAATATTAAAAGCCAGAATCCAGCCATATGTTTTGTTTAGTTTTGTTTTGTTTTGCAGGAAATACACTTAAAAGACACACACTGAGTAACAAGAGGCTGGAGCAGAATCTTTTATGTTGTGTTAATTTCAACAAATTTGCAGAATATAAAATAAACACCCATAAATTATCAGCATTTCTACATATTACCAACAAAGGCCAGCAACAAGTACATCATCACAAAGACTTCTAGGAGTCAAGATGACAGAGTACACAATGAATCTCTGTAACCCTCCCAAATTCAGCTGCAAACAACCACAAAATAGTGTCCCAAAACGAATCCTGGAATGGTAGAAGCAGCAATAAGGAATGTAACAATCTTTGAGCCCAAGATACTTGGATGATTGACAGGAAAGGTCTGTTTTACTCAGGTCTTCCTCAGGTAAAGGTGAAATACAGTCCAGGACAAGAACCAGTCCAGGGCAGGGAGCATCCCAGAAAGGCAGCAGTAAGTCAAAGTTCAGGAAACCAGTGGGAGATCCTGAGTCCCAGTGTGGTGGAGCAGGCAAATGCCAACAACAGGATGCCTCATGTACTTCAGCATAACTAAGGCAACCAGTAGACTCTAGCTATTAGAACTACCATATGCTTCAGCACAGCCCCAGGAAAAGAAGCATCCTTCTGTGTTAAGACCACCATGTGCTTCAAATAGCCTGAGCAAACAATTACATGACAATCCTATGGTGCCTAAGCAAACAGGAGCTGCTAGTGTTGGGCACCTGCCATGTGCTTTGGCACAACCACAGGCAAACAGACAGCTTTCAGCAGCCAGTCTACACCACTTGCTCCAGTGTAGTACTAGCAAAATGTCAGAATATCCACCAGCCTCACCACACACCAGCCCTAGAAACTGGATTCACCATCAAGTAAGCTGTCACACCCCTGCTCCCCTACCCCACCCCCACAGGGTAGAACCAGATGTAAGGACCACCATGGGCCTTCAGGCAGCATCAGTGCAGCAACAGGGAAATAGTCTGGGCCTAGAGAACTGGGCACAAGAAACATGAGACAATATCCCCACTCCAGAAGAAGAGAGCATATTTAAAAGAAAAGGAAAATGGAAAAAAACATAATCAAATAACAACAACAAAGAATGTGAATACAGAAAGCTATTGTGGTGACAGGGAAAACCAAGAACTAAACAACAAAAAGGACAACAATGTCAGAACACAAGTGGTCAAAGCCCCAGAGAAAAATTGGAAGTGGTTTCAAGCCCCAAAAGAACTCATAAAAGAGTTCAATAAAGGAGAATAAAAATCATAGGAAACAGGTAGATAAAATATTTTGAAAAAAAAAGAGAGTGATGCAAGAAAATTATGAAAAAAGTCAACAGCTTGGAAAAAGAAGCCAATTGCTTATAAAGTAGAATTGACCAAATGGAAAAGGAAGTATGAAAGCTAACTAAGGAAAACAACTCCATAAAAGTTGGAATTCAGATCAGAGGTAGAGTCTAGATGGCGGCATATAGGCAGGAAAACTCTGTGGCTCCCCCCATAATGACCTCAACTATCTATAAAATATGACTCTAAACAAATTTAAGAGCTCCAGAACCCACAAAATGACAGAGAAACAAAGCTCCCCTTGAAGACAGCCTGGCAGGCGAGATGGGAAGGGCTCATCACAGTATGCTGGGAACCCCAGACCCACATGAAACCATGGTCTTAGCCCCAGGGTGGACTGACAAGCACAGCTAAAGCATTCCAGAGAGTGGATCACTGGCAGCTAAGGCAGTTTCCGGAATTATCAACCCATAAATGCCAAAGACAAAATGAAAGGTCAGTGCAACTCAGCTGAATATGGGGGGGGGAGAGGAGTGGGTCCAACTCTCTGCCCCCAGAGCCAGAAGCAGTGGAAGTGATGGCCCTGCAGTTGCCTTCATGTGGCTGCTTCAGAGCTCCTAGCCTGCAGATTGCAGGGGGCCAAGCAAACATTCAGAGGCTAAGTGTTCTTGCCTTAACCTGCCTTGATTAGGATTGTGGTCTTGGTTAATGGACATGAGGTGAGTGACCATTGAGCTGGTGGGGGCTGTAGAGACAGAAGCCTCCAAATAGCTCCAGCAGCTGTGAAAACCACAACAATTTGGGAAAAAGCTCTCCCTTCTGGAAGCAGAGTTCTACTGTGATGGAGAGCTCAAAAGTCAAGATATTTGACTGGCAACATAAGCAGTCAAAGGAAGCTAATCAAGCACAGAAATCCAACTTTAGATTTCTTTTTGGGGGACAAAAATGATCAAAACATGGAAAAGGAGCAAGATAACACAGTCAGAAATCCTGCACCAAAAGCTTCCAAGAAAAATATAAACTGGTTATAGGCCATAGAGGAGCTTAAAAGGTATTTTGAAAACCAAATAAGAGAAGTGGAGGAAAAATTAGGATGAGAAATGAGAAAGATGCAAGAAAAGCATGAAAAGATAGTCAACAACCTGACTGAAGAAAATGACACCTTAAAAAATAGGCTAATTCAAATGGCAAAAGAGGCTCAAAAAGCCAATGAGGAGAAGAATGCCTTCTTGAACCATTGGCTCAAAAAGCCAGTGAGAAGAGGCAAGAGATAACTGTTACAATGGAGGGGTAAAACAGGAAAGCAAAAGGAAATAGGTCAACCTTACTCTCATTGAATTTGGCTTAGGGAAAGAATGACTTAGACTCTAAATTGGATATCTTGCCCTGCAGGAGAGTAGCGGGGAAGGGAATAAAAGGGGGGATGATGGAGGGGAGGGCAGTTTGGGCGGAAGGGTTGTTGGAAGCACACACTTCTGTAAAGGAACAGGGAAAAAGTATAGAATTGAACAAGTGGAGGGAGCGATAGTAGGGAGGGAATTATAGTCAGTCTTTTACAATATGTCTATTGTGGAAATGTTCTGTGTAACAACACATGAGCAGCCTGTATTGAACTGCTTATCTTTCCAATGTCTGTCCTCAGTGGGTGACAAGGGAGGAAGGGATAGAATCTGGAGTTTGAAGTTCTAAGATCAAATGTTTATATATATATATATATATATATACACACACTCACACACACACACACACATATATACGCACACATATATATGTATAGGTATATGTACATATATGTATGTATTTGTATAATATTTTTTATTATACCATATTATAATCATTTTTGTCATCATTATTATTATTAATGTTCTTGACATGGAACTGGGAAATGGGCTATGCAGACACTGGGGCAGCAAAATCCATCTTGAGCTATCTAAAAGTCAGAGGGGTGATGGGGGAGGATATAGGGAGGAATAGATTGAGGGAGGGGTTACACAGTAAGATCACTGTTTTGTGGTGGTGGGTAGGGGAAGGATGGGGCAAAAAATTGTAACTCAAAATTTCATGGAAATGAATGATGTAAACTAGAAATAAAGAAAAGTTAATTTAAAAAAATTATCAGACTACTTGAAAGCCATGACCAAAAAAAGAACCCAGAAAATATCCTTCAAGAAATTCTCATGGAAAATTGCCCTGATATTTTAAAACAAGAGGGCAAAATACAGGTTGAAATAATTCACCAAACACTTCTTTAAAAATATCCCAAAAAGAAAACTCCTAGGAATTTCATAGCCAGGTTCTGGAATTCCCAGATACAGGAGACAAATATTACAAGTAGCCAAGAAGAAACAATCTGAATATTGTGGAAACACAATCAGGATAACACAGGATATAGCAGCTTCTACATTAAAGGATCCAAAGGCTTGGAATATGATATTCTGGAG
>CM053588.1:272796684-272808408 GCA_028646515.1 Pseudochirops corinnae
GAAGAAGAAGAAGAAGAAGAAGAAGAAGAAGAAGAAGAAGAAGAAGAAGAAGAAGAAGAAGAAGAAGAAGAAGAAGAACTTGGACACTGGGACATGAAGAGTACCAGGACATCAGAGGTTACCTAGTTAGATGCAATCTGCCTGCATCTGCCAAGTGGAGTGAACTGCAAAGTTCAGTTTCTGCCCTCTATAAAGGCTGGTTTGGGGTGAAATTTATTCTTCCTCTCTCTAGCCCTCCAGCTAAAGGGGAGAGGAGGATAGGGAAGGTGAGAATGTGTCTAGCATCCAAGGTTGAGTTAAATAGTATGATGAGAATTTTGGTAATTAGTTTATCTTGGAAGGGGCATTTTGTTCCCTGGAATTGAGACCAAGCAGAAATGCCTATGCTTGGAGAATAGATAAAAAGAGCATAAACTTCAGCCTCAAGAGGGATAAACAAGTGAGGCAAATTCTGAAAATGTGGATCTTCTAGGGGAAAACTTCAGAGCCTCAAAAGTATCTCTTCTTTCTCATTACACTATGTTCCCACCAGCTGGCTACAATTAAGAATTCTTTTATTGGATTTTTTGAAGAGGAGTAAAAATGGTGGCTAGCATAGGAAGTAGGGTTGTGAATCTGACTGACTCAACACAGAAAGGGTGGAAAGATTTGATTAATAATTCATCAACTAAGAAATATACGTACTCATTCTTGTCAACCATAGTTGACATAGTGAGAAAAAAATATGTTTAGAGTGATGACCTAGAGACATCATTTCTCCTGAGGCTGAGACATCCTAGTATTGTTTGTATGTTTTTTCTTTCCCAAAATATGTACATGCACTTTTTTCTTCTCAAGAAATTTTCCATTGCATATTGATTTTTCTTTCTCTGCATGTCTATAGGGAATGACTTTCCTCCTTAAATTTGTGAATTCTGTATTAATAGAGTGTTCACTTAAAATTCTGACATATTTCTATTGAAGCAACTCAATCCATTATGTACATCTCCCCTTGGGTCTAGTTTCTTTTTCTTGAGTTCCAAATTTTAATCATCCCTCTCTCTATCCCCTCTCTTCTCCCTGAGATGGTAAGCAATCAGATATGGGTTATACATGTGCAGTTATTTTTTAGAAGAAGACTCAAATAAAAGAAAAAGAAAAAGAAAGGAAGGAAGGAAAGAAGGAAGGAAGGAAGGAAGGAAGGAAGGAACGAAGGAAGGAAGGAAGGAAGGAAGGAAGGAGGAAGAAAGGAAAGGAAAGAAAAAGAAAGAAAAAAAGAAAGGAAGGAAGGAAGGATGGAAAGAAGGAAGGAAGAAAGAAAGAAAGAAAGAAAACATGCTTAAATCTGTATTCAATCAATATCAGTCCTTTTTCTGGGAGGTAGATCATATGCTTCATCATTAGCCCTTTGGGGCTATCTTGGATTATTGTATTACTGAGAATAGCGAAATCACCAAGAAAAACTCTTCATCTAACATTTCTGTTACTGTGTACAGTGTCCTGTTACTGTGTACACTGTTCTTCTTCTGTTCACTTTGCTATGCATCAGTTCATGTAAGTCTTTCCAGGTTTTTTTTCTGAAATCATCCTGCTTGTCATTCTTATAATATTCCATTACACTAATATACCACAGCTTATTAGCCATTCCCCAATTGATGGGCATCCCTTTGATTTCCAATTCTTAACCACCACAAAAAATTAGCTGCTATAAATACTCGTGTACAAATAAATCCTTTCCTCCTTTTTCAGATGCATTTGGGATAGATTCTGAGCAGTAGGATTGCTGCATCAGAGGGTATGCACAGGGTTATAGCCCTCTGGGCACAGTTCCAAATTGATCTCCAAAAAGGTTAGATTAGTTCATAACTCCACCAACAGTGCTTTATTGCCCCACTTTCCCCACATCCCCTGCAATAGTCAACATTTTCCTTTTTTGTCATATTAGTCACTCTGATACATGTGAGTAGGTACCTCAGAGTTCTTTTAGTTTGTATTTCTTTGATCAATATAACTATACGTAGCTTGATTTTTTTGCTCGAAAGTGCCTATTCATATCCTTTGACCATTTATCAATTAGAGAATGACTCACATTTTTATAAATTTGGTTCACTTTTTTATGTTTGAAAAATGAGGCCTTTCTCAGAGATTCTTATTGCAGAATATCCCCTCCAGGTTTCTGCTTTGCTTACAGTTTTGGTTACATTGGTTTTGTTTCTGCAAAACAATTTTAATTTTCTATAATCAAAATGATCTTTTTTACAATTTATAATGCTCTATATAATGTCCCAAATCTGACAGATAAACTACCCCATGCTCACTTAATTTGCTTTCGGTATCACCATTAATGAATAAATCATGTACCCATTTTGACTTTATCTTGGTATATGGTATAAGATGTTAATGTGCACCTAATTTCTTCCATACTATATTCCAGTTTTCCCAACAATTTTTGTCAAATAATGAGTTTTTGTTTCAAAAGCTTGGATCTTTGGGTTTATCATACATGCAATGATTATGGTCATTTACTATCATATAATATGTATTTACCATTTTCAACTGATCCATCATTCTATTTCTTAGGCAGTAATAGAGTAAATACAGTTTGCAATCTGTTTTGGCTAGACCACTTTCACATTTTTTCATTGATTCCCTCAAAATATTTGACCTCTTGTTCTTCCAGGTGAATTCTGTTATTTTTTCTAGCTTAATAAAATATTTTTAAATTAATTAATTTATTTTTAGTTTTCAGTTCCATAAGTTTTAAATTTTATCCTCCTTCCTCCCCAAGACAGCATGGAATCTGGTATAGTTTCTACAAATATTTTCCTAGTAAACATTTCTACTAGTCATGTTGAATAGAAAAATTATAAGGAATGGGAGAAACCATGAAAAAGAAAAACAAAACAAAACAAAAAAGGAAATACTCTACTTGACTCTGCATTCAGACTCCATACTTCTTTCTCTGGATGTGGATGTCATTTGCTGGCATGAGTCTTTGTAATTATTTTCAGTCCTTACATTGCTGAGAAGGGCTAAGGCTATCAAAATCAGTCATCATACATTGTACACAACGTTGTCCTAGTTCTGCTCACTTCACTCAGCATCATTTCATATAGGTCTTTCCAGATTTTTCTGAAGTCTACATGTTCATTATTTCTCATAACACAATAATATTCCATTATATTAATGTACCACAACTTGTCCAGCCATTCCCCAATTGATGGGCCTCACAGTTCTTGGCCACAACAAAAAGAACTGTTATAAAAATTTTTGTGCATGAGGGCCCTTTCCCCATTTGTTATGATCTCTTTGTGGTACAGCCCTAGAAGCAGTATTGCTGGGTCAAAGGGTAAGCACATTTTTATAGCCCTTTGTGCATAGTTCCAAATTGCTTTCCAGAATAGTTGGATCAGCTCACAGCTCCTTCAACAAGGAATTAGTGTTCCAGCTTTCCCAAATCTTCTCCAGCATCTATCACTTTTTTCTGTTTTCACGTTAGCCAATCTGAGAGCATTGATTGTACCTCAGAGTTGTTTTGATTTGCATCTCTCCAATCAATAGCAGTTAAGAGAATTTATTCATATGACTGTAAGTAGCTTTAATTTATTCCTCTGAAAGCTACCTGTTCATATCCTTTGAACATTTATCAATTGGAGAATGCAGGATGGGGGGAGAGGGTTTTTAGAAGCACACACTTCTGTAAAGGGACAGGGTCAAAGTAGAGAATAGAGCAAGGGGGGAGTGCAGGATAGGAAGGAGGGAAAGATAGTCATTCACAATATGGCCATTGTGGAGATGTTCTGCTCAACTACGCATGTACAGCTGGTATTGAATTGCTTGTCTTTCTCGTAGGGGTGGGTGACAAGGGAGAAAGGGAAAGGATCTAGAATTTAAAGTTCTAAAATCAAATGTTAAATATGTGTGTATGTAATTATTGTTATTAATTACATGCAACTGGGAATTAAGATATATATAGGCACTGGGGAGAGGAAATCCATCTTGCTCTACCGGAAAGTCAGAGGGGTGATGGAGAAGGACATAGGAGAGAACAGATTGGGAGAGGGCACATACAGTAGGATCCCTGTTTTGGGGTGGGGGGTAGGGGAAAGATGGGGAGAAAATTTGTAACACAAAATCTCATGGAAATGAATGATGTATACTAAAAATAAAAGTTAATTATGAAAAAAATCATAATAAAATAAATTTAAAAAAAAAGAAATGTTTCTTTCTGACTGCTTAAAGTATTTTCTCTTTGACCTGACAATTCTGGAATTTGCTTACAATATTACTTGGTGTTTTCAATTTGGGATCTCTTTCAGGGGGTGACTGGTGGATTTTTTCAATGACTATTTTATTATCTGCTTCTAGGATCTCATGACAGTTTTCCTAGACGATTTCTTGGAAGATATCATCAAAGCTCTTTTTTTTTCATTACTTTCCAGTAGACCAATAATCCTTAAATTATGTCTCCTGGATTGATTTTCCAGGTCAGTTTTTTCAATGAAATATTTAAGGTTTTCTTTTTTTTTTCTATTCTTTTTATTTTTGTTTGACTGATTTTTTTTGCCTCATAAAGTCATTAGCTTCTACTTGCCCAATTCTAATTTTTAATGAATTTTTCCTTCAGTTACCTTGTGTACCTCCTTCTCTATTTGCCCAAATTTACATTTATTTATTTATATGTTTGTTTATTTTCGCATTTATTCATTCATTCATTCATTCATTCACTTGTTTATTTATGCTTTTTCGAGGAGGGAGGGCAGGACAATTGGGATTAAGTGACTTACCCAAAGTCACATGGCTAGTAAGTGTTAAATGTCTGAGGCCTGATTTGAACTCAGGTCCTCCAGACCCCAGGACCAGTGCTCTATTCACTGCAGTACCTAGCCACCCCCAAATTTACATTTTAAGGAGTTGTGTTCTCCAGTAATTTTATGTAGCTTCTTATCCATTTGACCAATTGCATTTTTAGAGTTGTTTTCCTCAATGAATTTTTCCCATTTTGTCTATTGTATTTTTAAAGTAATTGATCTTTTTTTTTTCCCTTCTACCTCTATGATTTGACTTTTAAAATAGTTCTTGAGCTCTTCAGAGAATGCTTTTTGGACTTCAAACCAGTTAATATTCCCTTTTGAGGTTTTTAATGCAGGTAAGAGTTTCAAGGTTGTCCTCTTCTGAATTCATATTTTGATCTTCCCTGTCCCCATAGTTTGAATCTATGTTCTTTGCTTTTCTAAGTTGCTTTTTGCTCAGTGTGCTTGCCTTTTTCCTGATTTATAAAATGAATCTCTGCTTCTGGGGCTCAAGGAACTCCATTCCACACTTCTTGTTTTGGGGGTTAAGGGCCTGGTCACTGGCTTTGTGTGCTGTGACTTCTGATTCTGGCAAATGGAACTATATAATGTTGTAGATTACTTGGTACTGTGTTAGAGTGTTTCTTGGTGTTTGCTGAGGTCAGGTGATGTCTTTCTTCCTTTCCCTGAGGGTACACTGAAGTTTGTGGCTTGAGTGGTTGTCCGGCTACCAGAAGTCTCTTCTGCCCCATGGGCTTTGCTAGAGCACGGGCAGGCTCAGCCGTTGTTGGGTGCTCCTTCATGCTGGTGTCTGCTGATTACCCAGGCTATGAGAAGGCAGGCCTATGGTCCTGGTTTTGATGCTTAATGTCTCCACAACCCTGAGCCTCAGGATCTCCAGCTGGGCTGCTGAAGTGTGGCTAGCATCTGGCTTGCTGGGACATTTCCATTCCTTTACTGGTCTCCTTCAGTTGTGACTTGTGCAAGAAGAAACTTTCCTATCAATACCCCTAGCCTCTGGCTCTACTATTCCAAGATTTTCCTTGGGGAATATTTTCTGGGTTTTTCAAGGTTAGCAAGGCAGAGTGAGAGTGACTTACTATTGACTGTACCATCTTGGCTCTGGAAGTTTAAATATGTATAAAATAATTTTTGATAGTTTGATTGGTATGGAACTGAATAAATAGATTAATTTAGGTATAATTGTCAATTTTGTTATATTGACTCAACTTAATCATAGACAATTAATATTTTTCCAATTGTCTAAATCTGACTTTATTTGGGTGAAAAGTATTTTATAATTGTGTTTATATAGTTCCTGGGTTTGTCTTTCCAGATACTCTTCCAAGTCTTTTTATATTGTCTACAGTCATTTTAAATATCTCTTTCTATCTCTTGCTGCTGCACTTTGTTGGTAACATATAGAAAGGCTAATGATTTATGTGTGTTCATTTTGTATTCTGAAACTTCACTAATGTTAATAATTTCAAATAGTTTTTGAGTTATTCTCTAGGACTTTTTAAGTCATCTACAAAGAGTGATGATTTTGGTTTCCTCATTGCCTATTCTAATTCTTGCAATTTCTTTCTTTCTTTTATTTTATGGCTATAGCTAATATTTCTAGCACAATATGAAATAATAGAGGTGATAATGGACATTCTTGCTTTACTCCTGCTTGTATTGGGAAGACTTCTAGAGTGTCCCCATTTTGGATAATGTTTCCTGATGTTTTTTTAAACTTTTTTTTTATTTTTAGATTATATCATTAATTTCCATGAGATCTTCATTTACAAATTTTCTCCTCATCTTTCCCCTGCCCACCACCCCAAAAATGTGATCCCACTGTATACCCCCTCCCCCAATCAGCTCTCTCCTATATCCTCCCTCATCACTCCTCTGACTTTCCGGTAGGGCAAGATGGATCTCCCTAACCCATTACCTGTATATTACCCTTCTTTCTATTCCACCCTCCACTTGTTCTATTCTCTAATTTGTCCCTGTTTCTTTACAAAAGTGTGTGCTTCTAACAACCCTCTTCCCCAACCTGCTCTCCTCTCCATCATCCCCCTCTCAGTATGTCATTCCTGCCCTAAGCCAAATTCAATGAGAGTAAGATTGACCCATTCCCTTTTTCCTTCCTGTTCTTCCCCTCCATTGTAACAATTATGCCACTTCAATATGAGAGGATTAAACCCATTCTGTCTCTCCCTGTCCCCTCTCATACTATTCCTCTCCCACCTCTCAATTTCATCTTTTAAAATATTATCCCATTCTATTCAATTGATCCTGTACTGTCTGTCTGTGTACACATATACACACAAACTCAGATATCTATTCATACACATATATACCATCCTATATAGACATATGTGTATGTATACATATACATACATTTATATTCCCTTCAACTATCCTCATACTGACAAAAGTTTCATAAGTTATAATTATAATTTTTCCATGTTGGCATGTAAATAGTTCAACTTTGATAAGTTCATTATACATTCTTTTCCATGTTTACATTCTCATGCTTCTTGTATTTGAATGTCAAATTTTCTATTCAGTTCTGGTTTTTTCATCAAGAATGGTTGGAAGCCCTCCACCTCATTGAATGACCATATTTTCCCCTAGAAATTACACTCAATTTTTCAAGGTAGGTGATTCTTGGTTTTAATCCTAGCTCCCTTGATCTCTGGAATATCATATTCCAGGCCCTTTGATCCCTTAATGTAGAAGCTACTAGATCCTGGGTTATCCTAATTGTTTTTTTTTACAGTGTTAAAATAGTTTCTTCTTAGCAGCTTGTAATATTTTCTCCTTTATCTGGGAACTCCAGAATCTGGCTATAACATTCCTAGGAGTTTTCATTTGGGGATAGTTTTCAAGAGGTGATCAGTGAATTCTTTCAAGTTGTATTTTGCCCTCTGTTTCTAAAATCTCAGGAAAATTTTCCTGGAGCATTTCTTGAAGGAGGCTTTCTAGGTTCTTTTTTTGATCATGGCTTTCAGGTAGTCCAATAATTTTTAAATTGTCTCTCCTGGATCTATTTTCCAGTTCAGTGGTTTTGCTTAATAGCATCTTGATTTCTCATAAAGTCATTTGCTTCCATTTGCTCCACTCTAATTCTGAAGGAATGATTCTCTTCAGAAAGCTTTTGAGATTGTTTTTCCATCTGGCAAATTCAACTTTTTAAAGCATTCTTCTCCTCATTGGTTTTTTGGGCCCCTTTTGCCATTTGAGTTAATCAATTTTTTAAGGTGTTATTTCCTTTAGTCAGGTTGTTGACTCTCTTTTCATGAATTTCTTGCATCATTCTCATTTCTCTTCCCAATTTTTCCTCCACTTCTCTTATTTGATTTTCAAAATCCTTCTTAAGCTTCTCTATGGCTTGTAACCCCCTTCCTGATGGTTTTGTGTAAATACTACTTATCATTTTAAGGGAAGCTCCATTTATTCATACGCTCTCTAGTTTTTTTTTTCTTTCAAATTAAAATGGGTGTTCTATTTTTCCAAAGGCTTTTTTAGCATCTGTTGTTATAATCATTAGATTTCAGTTAGTTTTGTTGTTGATATGGTCAATTATGCTGATGATTTTCCATATATTTAACCAGCTTTGTATTCCTGGTATAAATTCCACTTGGCCATGGTATGTGATCCTTTTCGTATATTGATGCAATCTCTTTCCTAGTATTTTATATTACAATTTCTGTAAATATCCATTAGGGTAATTGGTCTATAATTTTCTTTCTCTGTTTTGGTTCGTCCCAATTTAGATATCAGCACCATATTTGTGTTGGAAAAAGAATTAGGTAGAACTCCTTCATCTATTTTTCTAAGTAGTTAATGTAGCATTGGGATTAATTATTCTTTAAATGTTTGGTAGAATTCCCATGCTTTTGAATCTTTTTCCTTCGTTCTCTTGAAATACTAACACTTATTTTCCCTATTTTTCATCTCTTTCTCTAATTTGCCTATTAAAATCATTTTTAAATACTTCTGGGAATTCTTTTTTGGGGGCTAACACCAAATTAAATGTTTCTTTGATGCTTCATGTAACCATTTTGACACTATTGACCTTTTCTAAATTTATGCCTTGACCCACCCTAACACCATAGTATCTTTCTATAGTCAAGGCCTTTAAAATAAATGCTCATTTTTTCTGCCTTTTTTGTGACTTGGTGTTTTCCTGTGAGAATTGGGCTCTGGTCTTGCATTGTCCCAAGCTTTATGTGCTGGGGATTTGTGTCTGACCATTTCCAAGTGTGGTGGTGAAGAGGGGACTTCAGCACAGTCAACAATGTGTTCAAGGCTAGTAACTTATGCTGGGAGTGGAGTTTCTGGGGTAAGGCTTTGATGTGTTGCATAGACTGCTCACTTGCTAGGGGGCTACTGGTTTACTGGAGGGTGGGCCTCACTAATGGATAGCTTCAGGCTTGGCACCTTGCTTTAGGCCCTCTACTGTGAGTCTTGATTCTTCTGCTGCTCTTGGACATTGCTTCCTTCCCATCCCATAGAGACAGAACTTTCTTGTCAGATTCATAAGCTGTTTCCCTATTCCTAGATCAATTCTCAGGTGGTTTTGCAGTTTTGTGGAAGGGAATCTTATAGAGCTTCAGAGATTCCTTCCTTGATCTGCCATCTTGGCACTGGAAGTCCTGAGGCCTGGTTTCTAAAAAACGCTATGATCAAGTGGATGGAATAGTTCATTATGGGCTTAATAATGATGTGAAAGTGAAGTATAAAAATGAATCCCTATGCAGATTTATTACCCAAAATTTATTACTGAGAATTTGTTTACCATAACTTAATTTACTGACAGCAAAATTTTATTTCATTTTCTCATAAAATATCTGTCATGTTAATATAGAAAATATAATTCTAATTGTGCTGCAAGATATCAATGCTAAATTCAAATGAAATCATGTAGTTTAAAAGAGCCTAGAATCTAAATTTTGTGTTCCATTATAAGAATTTCATTCAACCTCATGCACACATCAAAAATTGGAAGTTTTCACTAGTTATGAGAGTAGTAATGAACTCTGATATCTACATGCTTTTAGGTTTTACCTGTAAAGGACTGCTTTATTTATTGCTATAGCATCAATTCAATGGAAATCAAGAATTTAATTCAGCAAACTTTTTTGAACAACTACTATGTGTCAGGTGTTATTGTAGGTTCTAAGAATGCAAAGAGAAAATTTAACAGGTATCTGTTTGTAAGGAACTAACAAGGGAAAATAATCTATATCATGACAATTAAAAATATGTGTTGTGTGTATGTGTGTATGTATGTGCGTGTGTATGCATATCCATATGTAACTGCATACAGCAACTGCAGCTGCCCAAAGATGCTGTTAAGGAATATTAAGGTTCAAAGCTTGCTTCTTGGAAAGGAATGCTATGGTAAAACTGGAAAGCATACTAAAAAACAGAGACATCACATTTCCAACAGGGGTCTATATACCTGAGGCTATGTTCATTTGTTTTCCAATAGCAATTTATGACTGTGAGAGATGGACTATTAGGAAGCTGAATGCCACAGAAACACTGCTTTTGAATTGTCTGCTGAAGAGTACTTTTGAGAGTTCCTTGGACATCAAGAAGATCAAATCAGCCAATATTTAAGAAATTAATTCAGATTATTCACTGTAAGATCAAATACTGGAGCTAAAGTTTAAATACTTTGGCCACATAATGAGTGGATTGGTGATGATACTTTACAGCAGTGACATTAAAATGAAAAAAAGAAATGGATCCCTCAAGTTTGATCACCTGTGTTTACAGTTTGCATAATTCTTCATCACTCTATAATTCACTGTCTTCCCTTCCTATGAAATAGGCAGATAGAACAAATGTTGTTGTCCCCATTGTGCAGATAAGGAAACTAACTTAGAAAAGTTAATAAACCTATCCAAGGCTAT
The DNA here is from genome assembly GCA_028646515.1 of Pseudochirops corinnae. Lineage (NCBI taxonomy): Eukaryota > Metazoa > Chordata > Mammalia > Diprotodontia > Pseudocheiridae > Pseudochirops > Pseudochirops corinnae. Next base: position 272,807,375 of record CM053588.1, read on the forward strand.
CTGTCTAGTAAGTAGTGAGAAATAACATTGGTCTTCTAACTCTCCCAGTACGTTTCAAAGAGGATGAGAAATCCTTTGGTGATAAGAGTGGAATGAGAGTTGGGTTCAAGGTCTATGCTTATATGCCTTTATAAAAGTCACTGAAAACATTTTCAAGCATTTTTTTTTATTATTATTATTCCTGGATTTGGGGATTACATGGGTGGATTTCCCCTGTCAATGTTCTATTTCCCCTGGAATACCAGGTGTCTAAGTCACATAAAACTGAAACAGAGGAAACAAATAATTAATGAATTTACTGTTTTTATGTAGCATAAATAACAGTATGAGCTATAAAACATGGTGTAATAAAAAGAGCACAAGATTATGTTTCAGGAGATTTGGATTCCTTTACAATTTGTAAGTGAGGTGTAGGGAAACAAGTTGTCCTTAGACCCAATATGACCTGATTTCAAGCCCCTTCCCCCACCCACCACATTCCACAGATGCTGTGGATCTGTCTCTTAACTTTTTAGTGCTCCAGGAAACTTTCTAATCCTAAGTTTGAGAGGAGCTACAGACCTGCATTTTTAAAAGGAATTTGATCATATAGGAGTTCCCTGAATCAGAGGTTATTTGCTATACAGCCCAGCTCTTACAGCCATCTTTGCAAAACTCCTCTGGAACCTGATTAAAGTATAATTGGAAAATGTTTAACAAAATAAATTTTTTTTATTTTTATTTTATATTATTTTTTAGGATTTTCAGCTGCTTTGCTTTTTTTTCCTCCATTTTATTGATTTGTTTATTTACTTTTAGTGTACAAGATTCAATTCCACAGTCCCTTGAGTTTCAAATTTTCTCCCCTCCCTCTCTCCACCCCTACCCATGGCAGCATGCAATCAAGTATAGGATCTGCAAATACTTTCACATTGGACATTAGTCTGATTATATAGAAGGCTCATAACCAATGGAGTGAACACTGGGAAAGAAGAGACAAAACCAAACATGGAAAAGAACAATAGCATGTAGATTGCTTCAGTCTCCATTTAAAC
>CM053588.1:272808508-272819056 GCA_028646515.1 Pseudochirops corinnae
TCCTGAGACTGTAGAGTTGTCTTATAACTGTGTGTTACTGAGAAGAGTCCAGTTAATCAAAGTTGGTCGTCACACATATGATGTGTCTGTGATTGTGTACAAATTTTTCCTAGTTCTGCTCTTCTCACTTAGCATCTGTTTGTATAAGCCTCTCCAGGTAAATATGAAGTCCATCTCCTCCCCATTTCTTATAGCACAATAGTATTCCATTACATTCATATACCACAACTTGTTTAGCCATTCCCCAATTGATGGGCATCCCCTTAATTTCCAGTTTTTTGCCACCACAAAGAGAGCTGCAATAAATATTTTTGTACATACTTCTATGTTCTCTTTGGGATACAACCCCAGAAATAGTATTACTGGATCAAAGGATATGCACTTATTTTTAGCCCTTTGGGCATAGTTCCAGATTGCTCTCCAGAATGGTTGTATCAGTTCACAGCTCCAACAAAAATGAAATAGTTATTCAATAAATATTTGTTCAGAAAATGAATGAATGCCTTTGAGTCCATGTTCAAAAAAGCCATGTGAATGTATGGAACAGGGCATTAGATGCTAGCCATATAGCTGCTCTCTCCACATCCTTCTGACTTTCCAAAGTTTAGATCATCTAAATCAGTTAAACACAGTGCCTAGCACAGTCTAGGAATTCATTAAATACCTGTTGAATGATTTAATGAATCACAGATCATATTGTAACAAGGTAAATAATTATCATTGAGACCTGGTAAACTGCGACTTGTGGCTTTGGAAAGGAATAATTTAATTATTTACATAGTCAAAAAAGGAAGAAATTGGTTAGCACCAAAGATGAATCAGATATACATCTAGGAGAAAATTCACAGATATGAGGGAGGAAGCAATAGTGGAGTAAACTTACTTCAGGATCAGTAGAAAGAAAAACAAAAGTGTTATTGTAAGTCTACTACAAACCACCCAGGCAGAAGGAAATGGCTCATTAACTGGAGAAAGAAGTCACAAATAGTGGTAGACTTTAACTCTCCAGATATTTCCTTGAGCTCTTTTGCTGACCGCTGACCATCATCTAACACTGTACAGCAAAATCAAGTCTAAATGGGTGCACAATTTAGGTATAAAGGCTGATACTGTAAGTAATCTGAGGAAGCAAGGAATAGTTTACCTGTCAGATTTATGGTGTAGGGAAGTCTTTATGACCAAAGAAGAGTTGGAGAGCATTATAAAATGCAAAATGGATAATCTTGATTACATTAAATTGAAAATTTTCTGTACAAACTAAGCCAATGTAACCAAGATTAAGAGGGAAGTGGGAAATTGGGAAAGAATTTTTACAACCAGTGTCTCTGATAAAGGCCTCATTTCTAAAATATACAGGGAATTAAGTCAAATCTATAAGAATACAAGTCATTCCCCAATTGATATATGGTCAAAGGATATGAACAGGCAATTTTCAGAGGTAGAAATTAAAGATATCTATAAGTAGATGAAAAAAATGCTCTCAATCACTATTGATTCGAGAAATAAATTTTAAAAAGCAATACAGCATAGATCATATTAATTTCTAGTTTTCTAAGTCAACATGTGACCTTCACAAATCTGTGTCTATTTGGGTTTGACACTATAATGGTTATGGAATTTAAAGATCCTCCTGTATTGCCTTGGTTTTTGGGATGAGTGTTGAAACCCAGAGCTTGTGAATCCCACTTGTGGGATGGACTTGTTGACATGAAGAGAGAGAGCTGAACTTGGAGGAGCTGGTGCTGTGGATTTTGAGAGAGGCATGAGGAAAGAAAAGGCCCAAGCAGAGAACACCAGAAAAATTGTGGCGGAGCAGTATCATGGAGGAAAAGAGAGAATTGCCAGGGGCCAGAGTTGCTGAGAGAAGACTGGTGAGGCCCAGTTAGAGCTGCCCATGACTTTAGAGAACTGCCCCCTGGAACTGCTTAGGACTGAGAGACCACGGCTGTGATGCCGTTATTTTTTCTGTCTGTTTTGATGTTGTTTTGCCAGATTCATCTGCTGGTGAAGGACAGTGCTGTCATTGCAGAGGTCCTGGAACCTTGTTGGTTCAGAAGCCCTGAAGAAGGATTTTTTTGTTGTATATGTACAAAAATCCTGGAAGAGGGTTTTGCTGATGTTTTCAGGGGTTCTGGGGTGGTTTTTCAGGCAGAGAGTGGAATGACAAGGACACTGGAAATGTATATTGTGGCTTTGTTAAGCTTTGTCTCCCCAGGAATAGAGATTACTGAGAATTTACCTTGTGTCAAGATGAAGACAAGACCTCTCCTTGGGTATTAAATGCTGTGATGATATCTTGTAGCTTAAGAGTGGATGGCCTTTTGTGCTCACCACTGCCCCTTTTGAGAAAAGTGCTTGGTGTTAATGGATGGTATTGTAATTCACTTGTGATCCAGGGGTGAGAAACTTTTGACTTTTTGTGCTCTGTGACTGACCAAATGAATGTATTTTGTTTATAATTGGAAACTAATCTCCTTTTGAGAAGAGAGACTTTGTTGACTGACTAAATGAATGTACTGCCCAGTTGTGGGCTACTTGGACTAATGTACTGCCCAGGGGTGGGGCACTTGGACCTTGGTACTTAGCAATTGAATTGTGGACTTACTAAATTATTGAGTTATGCTATCTTTTTATTTTCTGTGAATGTTTTGACTTAATCTGTCACTGAATAAAAGGAGTTTGCTATGCTCATAATCTGAACCTGAAAATGTTTGTTTCTGGTTATTGTCTCCTTGCTTTTTCTTGATGTTTTGTCTGTTCACCTTGTTTGCTAGATTTGTTTCTGCAGGCTTGGTACCCTCCACCTGTAGATGCCTGATAGCTTAAGCTGTATGTCACCCCAGTACACAACTGTGATGTGTCAACCCAACTGTGATGTGTCACCCCTAGACCTGGCATCAACACATTCCAAATGCTGGCTAAAGAACTGACCTCTCAAATGGGACCCCTTGGGACAGAGCTCTACATCCAATTTCAGCAGGAAGTAGTTAGAGATGAAGAGACCTTAGCCCCTCACCCCAAGATTTTGGGACCCCATTTATTTGGATGGGGAATGATGGGGAGCTGTGCTCAAGACACACCCTAAAATATTGTTTTCTTTGTTTGTTGTGTGCTATCCTTGTTATATTGCTGTAAAATTCTGTTGACACCAGTCATTTCTAAAACTCCTATTAACCTATGAAATGAAATGTGTTGTTAATATATTTTTGCCAAGTAAGGGACATGAAAGATCTTGGTATCAAAATGTAATGGTTATGGAATTTGAAGATCCTCCATGCCCCTTGAACTTGCTGACATAGCAGGAAGGGCTGGGGCAAGAGGAAGCTGGAGCCAAGCTGCAATCAGTGTGGTGACTGGAAGCAGTGTGGTGACTGGAAGCAGTGTGGTATCTGGGTACAAACTCCTTTTTTTTGAGCTAGCCATAATTTCTGCTAAGGACTTCTACTGAGGACTGCTGGGACAGGAACTGTGGGGAGCTGGAGCTGCTTGGAGCAAGCTGTTTGAACACAGAACAGTTGCCATGAGGGAGGAGAGGAGGATCTTTGCTGAGGTAGCCTGTTTTGTTTTAAAGGCTTGAGAATGTGGGTGTTTACTACATTAACTACATGTGTCAACTCCATAACTAAGGTGATGGCTTTGACTTTCTGATTTTAGGACTCAGTTTTCTGGTATTTGAATAAATGTTCTAGCTATATCCCCAGGGTAGAGAGCCTGTTACATTTGTATTTAATAACCATATCAGCATATTTGTAGTTGCTGTAGGCATTATGAATACTGCATTGTTGATATAGACACTACTGCCCTAAATTAATGAAATCATACATCCTTGTCCTATTCTTAACAGCTATTTGACTTCGAATAAGTGCCTTAACTTCTTTGATTTCCAGTGCTCTTATCTGTAATACAGACAAATAATACTTATTCTATCTCTTGGTCAAATAAAGATCCATCATAAAGATGTCTTGTAGGTATCATGGAGTATATCAATGTGAATCTCTATTTACTCTGAGAAGTATAAAAAAAATGAAAAACTTGAAAACCTTATGCACTTTTTATGTTTCTTCAAACTTTTGCAAATGATATATGATTTCTATAATATGGGTACGACCTCGGATTTAAACAGTATGGAATTGTTCAGTATCTTAATGGATAAACTTTATGCTTTCTAGGGCCCCAATAATTGATCATCTTACGGACATACTTCTGTTGATGAATATCTTTGAACTTAGATGGGTTCTTAGATGTCAGACATTCCTTTGTCCATTCTTGTAATCCTGTCATTTTGGTATTACCAGAATTAGTGCTCTGCTGACATTGCAAGATTAGACATAAAAATAGGTCATCTAGGGAAAGATTTACTGACTCATGCAACAATATTTACTAAGAGCCTACTGTATACAAGGCATTGTACTTGAAATCACATGTCATACGAAGAAGAAGAAGAAGAAGAAGAAGAACCAATCCTTACTCTTAAAAATCTTGCAACCAAGTAGTGGCAAGAAGACATGACTGCACAAAATTAAAATGACTTATTGTATTCAAATAATTATTCACTGAACACTACTATGTGTTCCAAATTGTGCTAAGTACTATGCATCGAAAGATGGAATATAAAATGTGATCGGTCTTCTTAGAGTATATGCAGTTTCACTGAAGCAATAAGAATGGCATACCTATAATGAGTAACAATACGTAGTGAAAAATCAGTCACTAATAACACTTGTTAGTGAATATAGGAAAGGGAGAGTTCCTTGTGGGTGAGAGGATGTGTTATATAAATGTATATAATATTAAGATATTTATTTAAATTTGAATGCATTTAATTAATATTTTATGTATATATTTATAAATGTGTTATATATTATATTAATATATTTAAATACATTGCTAATATATATACATTTATATTTATAAAAGCATTTATATAATACTTGTTGACTGACTGATTGAGTTTGACTTTTTTACCAAGTGTCTAATTAAAAAGGATATGACCCACCCCATTATCATTCTGCTTCATTGGCAGCTTCTAGATATGAAAACTACTTTGTGCTGGTCTCAGGAATAGGTTAGGGTTGGGAAAACTCTAGCTATTAGCATATGGCTACATCTGTCTCTTTCTATATATTCTTGCCTAGTCTTAGGGAAATGAGCATTCTGTTATAAAAGTATTTAAATACCTTCTGAGATGAGGAAATGCAAAGGCCTCACCAAAAGTCACATTGAGAACATGAAGAAGTATCAATGACCACTGCAGAAGTAATAACCCTTGCCAGTGGAAGTATCTACAAATGGACATGAAAAGGCAAAAATCCAAAGAGGGTAAGAGATTTAGTAATTAAACCCTTCCTGAAGATAGATGGGACAGCTATGGGACTTTGAAAGGCACCACTTCTTGGAGTCCAGCAGAGAGCCACATGTAAGGGCAACTCCATGAAGACTCCAAGAATGACAAACAAGACTTCTAGAACTAGGAGTTATGGGATAGTCTTTGTCACATGTGTTCTCCACAGATATACATCACTATCATTTTAGCGTTCAAGAGACTAATATGCTCCTTTTTTGGATATAACATTTTTGTACAAATTATTGTTGTGATATATTCTTATTAAATCACTTTTCATAAATTTATTTGTGTAGGATTGTAAATGACAGTACTAGAATCTCTAGCCCCTTGGTTACCCATATAATTCAAATGGTTCAGTACTAGTACCTGACTCCCTGGTGAAACCCAGTCATGAGTGGGACTCTCAGTTGAGAGAGTGGGGCAGGTGCTACACTGATATTCTGTACATGTCATTTTTTCTTTCCTAGAGTTCTTCTGTCCTCTCTTAAGTGGTCAGCTTCTATTTCTTATTAAAGAATCAGAGGATATTTTCATCTTTGTTGTAGGTAAAACTGTGAGGCAACTACTGAAACTAGTCATTAGATATCTATATCTCTAGAAAAAGAAGTATGAGTTGGTGGAAGGGCACTTGCTTTTCAAGATTCTTTTCTTTCCCTATTATGCTGTTTCATTTTGTACAACATGGTCTTGATAAAATTCTTAATATGTCTTTTTGTATATCCCATTGGAGAAATGGCAATTGTTCCTATAAACCTTTTGATACTTTTTTTGTTTATTTCAGTGTTTCCCTTAGTATTTCATACATTACATGCCTTCATGTTTAGATTTATTATTGTATCAGTAGGTTTGAATTTAGAATGCTTTGTCTGATTAAGCCTCAGTCTATGCTTTCCATGGCAAAATTTATTATGAATAAATTGTTGTTCAAAAAAAGTTACTAGGACTATATATTAATGTATTATTTTATTTAGATGAAAATTTTTAAAATTGCTTTTTAATCTCTCCCCCTTTGGCCCTGTTGAGTTCAGTGTTTGCTATACCAAAATCTTTGTATGCCTGTGTTAAGGTGAGGCGAAGAAGTATTCTATAGTCATTTGATCTGTTCAAATGAAAATGAGACTCATGTGACACACATTTCCCTTCCACATCCATTTTAATATAGAATGAACTTCTACTTATACACCCTGATTATAGATGATATTATTAACTTTTCCACTTCCCCCTTTCTCCTACTATATCCTTCTCTCCTTTTCCTTCCTTTTAATATCATTGAAAAATAATTAAACAGCAATTCATTTGAGAAAAGTTTTGATATTAAATGAGCTGTAATGTCAATTACAGCAAATATTATGACATAAAAGTCACCTGATAAAATATTAGGATACCTTAATAGAAATATGGGGTCACAAGCAAAAGGGATTAGAACCCTACTTCATAATCCCTAGAGAATTGTGTTCAACTCTTGGTGTAATATTTTAAGAAGGATGCTTATTAGTTGGAACCTGTCCAAAGGAGAATGAACAGAATGTTGAGGTCACTTGAAATCATGCTATACTTAGATTGGTTGAAAAAAAATAAATTAGGGACAAATGGGTAGAAAGTACAAAAAGGAAGATTTTTACTAGGAAAGAAAAACAAACTAAAAAAAAACACATGTTATTAGCAATTAGAACTGTTCAAAAGTAAAATGGGCTTTCTCAGTGTGGTAGTAGGTTCTACCTTCTTAAAAAAAAAAAGATAGAATCTAGAATACCATTTGTCAGGAATGTATCCTTGCTGATTATCCTTTCAGGTTGTATAAATTAAGCTCTGATCTAGCAGGCAGTATAGGTGAAGAAGAAGAAAAAAAAAAATCTTTTCTTGAACTCAAAGTACTTGTGTTCAAGTACTGCCTTGGATGTTTACTACTCATGACACACTGAGCAAGTCACTTTGCCTCTGTAAGACTCAAGTTTCCTTATCTCTACAATTAATTATTTGGACTAGATGGTCTCATGGGTCGTCACAATTCTCTGTTTATGATGCTATAGGCATCCTTTCAGTTTGATGATAGCCTAGATCTGTTTTGCCATGAAACTTCTCTACACTATTGGGAATGCCATGCAGTAGACACAGAAGTCAGGAAGACTCAAGTTCAAATTCAGTCCAGAACACTTTCTAGTTATATGACCCCAGGCAAGTCAATTAACCTTCATTTATTTGACTCAATTTCAACACATGCAAAATTGGGTTAATAACACCTACTTTCCAGGATTGTTGCAATTAAATTTAGATAATATCAGCAAAGTGTTTTGCTAAATTTAAAATGCTATGTAATATGCTAGTTATTACGATGATGTTTATGATTCTTATAAAATCCAATATTTAAACAAAATAATCTCATAATGTACAATTCTGATCTACATAGATAAATATGAATTCAAAGTTATAATAAGGAAGGCCTGACTCAGGTTTATCTGACAGTTCAGTTCCAAGATTGGAACAAATTAAGATTCTTGTAAAACATCTGACAATTTACAAAAAGAAGTTTACTTAAGGATAGTTGTGGAATTCACTCAATAAAGAAGGATTTGTTAAGTATTTATTGTATTATGTGCCATGTATCCTGATGAATACATATCCATTCAGAAAGAAAGACTAGTCCTGCCATCAAAGAGCTTAAGTTCTAATAAGAGATGATAACACATATAAGGAAGTCAAGATAACATACAAAAAAGAAGGCAGTGAAGAATATTCTGATCAGAGAAAAGATCAGACAAGGATTTAACAGTAATTCAGTGGAGTCCATGATAATACACAGATCAGAAGCCTGGAGGAGTTGGTGATTCCTTGATAACTTGACTACATACAGATGTGTGTACATGTGTGTGCATGTGTATCTATATAGCTATGCATGTATACATGTGCACATATGTATACATATGTGTGGCATCGATTCATGTATGTATATATGTGTGTCTGAGCCAGCTGAGTCCCCAGGATGTTTTCAATCACATAAGCAGGAAAAGGAGTGAAAAAAAAAACCTAACCTAATGTATGTGGCATAAAGCTTTCGTATATTTCTCCTATAACAAATGATCTTGACAAATAGTTGTTGTAAACATACAAAAAGACAGCAAGCTATTTTTCTTTTCAATTGTGATACACATACATATACACAAATCATTAAATAGTGAATCTTCATTTTTTTCATTTAAAAATATTATTCAAATTTTGTTCCAAAGGGCAGGCTTCAGGTCAATCAACTTCTTGTGCTTTGTTGATAATTAAACTCTTTTGCTATTTGCTGAAAAAAAAAAAGAACCTGACAACACTCCCTTAAGCTATTTCTGTCAGAGATGAGGAGACAGTAACACTTCAATATATAGTAGCCCCTTTAGGCAAAGAAGCTAGGGGCCTCCTTTCTAATAGGCACATTTATTTAAAGACATATGTAGAGTGTTAGATTTTAGAAGAAAAGTATGAGTAATAAGCACTCAGCAGGCTGAAAGGGGAGATGAATGCATTAGGACTTGTTAGAGTGATGCGTTTCACATTAACCACATCTGTTGGACTCCTTTCTGGCTGCTGGTTATAATTCCTGGATGTAAAGTTTCACAGGTCTACTTTCTTTTTTATAATTTCCCTGTGTCATCAGATGTTTTAAACCCATTGCACAGTGAAAGAAATGAGTTGATGGCTCAATTTTAGATATGTGATCGATCTTCTCACCTGTTGTACTGAGAAGCTAAAGGCAGTTGTGTACCAAATTCTGCATTCATTTTCAGGAAGATGTTATTAGTTTCGCACAATGATGGATGTTAAGCATTTAAGAGCCTGTCTCTTTTCCATTAGGGAAGGACAGTGATACAGAGAAATGAAAATGGTCTCTGGAGTTAAGTGACCTGAATGTAAATCTAACACTAACATCGTGACCTTGAACAAGTCATTTAAACTCTGTGAACATCAGTTTCCTCATCTGTAAATTGGAAGGTTGGAATCAGAGTCTTCTGTGATTCCTGTCATGTCAAGATCAACAGTTCATTGATCCCTTTCCCTAATAATGTTCTTTAGGAAATTTTAGGAAATGAGAACACACATGCATGTTTACATTCTTAGTACAGCCAATCCTTTTCTCCCCTCTCCTGCTCCTACTTATAGCTTTAATCTGAAGTATAAGATTTTTAATTCATCAATCTTTAAAACTACATTTGAAAATAGCATCTCCTCACTCCTTACTGGCCTATCTTGAATAAAAGAATAACTTCCAGATGGACACCATATTCTCATCATAAAAACAGAAGAGTGGTAGCATTTAAATGTAAAATAATACTGATGAACAACACAAGTCCAGAGTAAAGCCAATGACCTTATGACAATTAGAAAAGAGTGTCAAACCTTACAGATATAAAAAATGAATTAACTATAATTTATATGTTAAATATGACAAATCTCTTATTCTCTACATAAGTGTGAGGTCCAAAAAGCATACACTTTGTGCATATATCATAGTCATTAGTGTCTTTCAAAGGAATATTTATTTATTTGGTACAGTAATTTCAAGAATGGAGATACATTGAAAAGTTAGGTTATATTTTACAGTTAAAACAAAGTATAATCTTGGATGTTCAAAGATATTTTCATTCAGTTACATCTTTGCTTATTGTTCTTTTTCAGTTAAAATGAAAATAATATATGGAAAGAGATAATTCCTTAGCCTGGTGATTTTTTTGGTTCTTCTGTGTCTATGTATATGTATGTGTGCATGCGCGCGCGCGCGCGTGTGTGTGTGTGTGTGTGTGTGTGTGTGTGTGTGTGTGTGTAGTTGTAATGGTAATGGGGATTTGAAGATATTCCTTGCCCCTAGTATTGGTGTAATGCCAAGCAAAGGCAATTTTCAAGGTTCGGATTACCAGCATAGCAAACCTCATTTATTCAGCAAACATTCACAGAACAGAGAAAGTCAAAATACAGTGTAACTTGTTCCTTTAGCAAGTAAGTTCTCAATTCAATCCAGGTACTACTCCACCCCTGGACAGTACATTCATTTAGTCAGTCAAAGCCTCTTCTCAAATGGAGATTAGTCTCCAATCTTAAACAAAGTACATTGATTTGGTCAATCACAGAGCACAAAAAAACTCAAAGCCTTCTCACCCCTGAATCTCAAAAGGGGCAGGAGAACACAAAAGGCCATCCACCCTTAAGTTACAACAAGGTTAAGCTCA
>CM053588.1:272819556-272837254 GCA_028646515.1 Pseudochirops corinnae
TAGATAGATAGATAGATAGATAGATAGATAGATAGATAGATAGATAGATAGATAAATAGATGATACTGTTTTTTCCCTCTCAGGACTATCAAATATCATGGCTTTTTCCCAGTCTTCCTCCTCCTGATTGATCTTTTGCAGCCTTTGCTACTGCAAATCATCTTTTCTTTGATACTCTTTTTGAGGTTGTTTTGTTTGTTTGTTTTCTTATTTAAAAAAAAAATACTGATTCCTTCTGTTTGTTCTCATGCTTGTCTGTCTACTCCTCAGTCTCAATTACTAGTTATTGATCCAAAGCACTCCCACTAACCTAATGCATAATACAAAGGTTTCTTCTGGGCTTATTTCTCCCTTTATGGTATTGAACCTAGAGATATCACCAGTTCCCAGGCATTCAGCTATCATTTCTATGCATGAGATTCTCACATTTGCTTATTAAGCCTTAAAACTCTCACTCCTAACTTCAAAGGTTCACATCTACAAGTACTTATTTTATATCTTAAACTGTTTATGTCCCATAGAAATTTGAACTTTACCATATGTCTTTTGAAATATGGTAGAGAAAAACACGTTTTTTCCAAGGCATAGGTCCAGGTTCTTCTGCATGTCCTTATGGTATATGTTGGGATCATAGATTCAGAATTGGAAAAGATTTTGGAAACCATCAAATCCAGCCCCCTCATTTTACAAATGAGAAAATAAAGAGGTTAAGTTACTTGCCCAGGGTCACAGCTATTTTGTCTGAGCCAGTCATGCTTTCCTGCCTGAAGTACCATACCCTCTGCGATCCCCATAAAAAATAACCCAATATGAGATCCGTCAACTTTATATGGGTATTTCAATATCTCCCAAACATAAATCATGAGCTCCCTGATCCAAAATACCTTCCTTTTTTGGTATGCTTATGCTATTCTTTGATATTTCCCCTAGAAGGTCAAAACTCTAAGAGACTATTTCCCTTCCACCTTTCAAAGTCAAATTTAATGTAAATATATATTCAATTCCCTGTTATCACCTGCCTTCTTTCATCTCACCTAAGAGGTTGCCCAAGGATACACATCCTCATCAAGTGTCTATCAAATTATACTTCACTTACAAAACAACATGAATTTTGGTCTCTGGATTATCAATTTATTTTTTCTTTTCTTTCTTGTAATTCTTTTATTGCTTTTACACCATTAACCTTCCAGATCCTATTGTCCCTCTCTAATATGCCTCTGTTCTACCTACCCTTCAGTCAATGTAAGAATTTGTGCATTTTTTAAACAATATCCTAGTCTAGTCCTAAACTCATGAGAGTTGATTTTACTACTTATAATATTTTAATGTTTTTCCTGTCCAGACCCCCAAGCCTGGGAGATTTCAGGGCCTTTCTTAAGTTAGGGATTGCATTTGGTATATCTCTTTACACACACATACACACACACACACACACACATACACACACATATTTGCATATGTTAATAATATTTTGGTCATTGTATAATAGAGTTTTCATGTTTCAACAACTACATTATATACATATATTTTTTAAATAAGGAGCATTCCTTATCCCAACATAATTGTGCATCTAAAGTGTGTGGCTTTTAAATATTTCATCAAGAATACATTTTTTTTTCCTCAGGGTAACGGATCTGAAAGGGACCTTGGAGAGCATCAAAGTACTCTGACTTCAGTCATTACTATAATTAAACTAAAAACTGTTGATCTACTGTGGTTTTCAAAATGTCCAGGGAAAGTCTGCCTACAATTCCCTTCAGTGTCAATGTGTGGTGTTTCATTACCCTTGTATTTCTTATACAACCTTTCTCAGTACTGTCAGTTCAGTCTTAAGTTTCTCCCAGCAGGCATTCTGCCATAATGTCTTATATCATAACTAGGAATATTGCTCTATGGTTCTCACTCAACCATCGGACAATTTCCTGCTCTTCCTTCCTGATAAAGGAGACAATCAATCTTAAATCTTACATCATTCTTAAGCCTTACCCAGACATATCACCTTATTCCTGGAAAAATTCCCAGCTGCCACAATAAGACAATTTTTAATATGTGATATTACCCCTTGACAATCTGAGTTCACAATTAACAGGGAGTCAAATTAAGAGCTGACAATAGAATCAATCAAAATAATTCTAGCATCAGCTTTCCCTTAGGAGAGAATTGTAGGAAATTGAGCTCAGTCCTTCAAGATGGAGACACATTTATCAACTATTTCAAAAACCTGAGTATTACATAAAGATGGTGCTGGCCTCAGCAAATTTTATTTCCAAATAAAATGTTCTAGCCTCTGTTCTAGCCTCTCTTCATTGCTTTATTAGGATATGACCTAAAATCTATTTTAGTAATCATTTCTGCCTTATGCCTCATTCTTGGATAAAGAGAATGTATTGTAATCTGTCAAATAAATTTCTAAAAGGACAATTTATGGCAATATTTCTACATAGACATTCTGTGAAATTTCCTATACATTTCTATAGATCTTTTATAGAAAGGGAATAAAAGGAGCTAAATGAAAAATCCCAGAAATTGTTCACAAAATTGGTCATTTATTAATTGTCCCAAACTTTCCCATGCACCAAATACTTACAAAAATAACATTCAATAAAAAGCCTATGTAATTCAAAATATCTGTCATTTGCAATAGACAAAATGAACCCAACATTTCAAAACTGATATAATATATAATGATATCAACCATTCAGTGAAGAGAAAAAGAACATACATTTTCGACTTCTGCCCTTTTGTTTACTCATATTCATTTGCCCATGAACTCTTTAACCTGATTCATAATAAAAATTACATTGATATATTGTTCTAAGGTTTACAAAGCACTTTCTTCATGATGACATTGTGATGTCTTATTATTATTATTATTATTGCTATTATTCCTGTGGTATAGATGAAGAAGTCAAGGTTGCCAGTGGTTCAATAATTAGGTGATATTCTCATACTTAACTAGCCTTTGAACTATGATTTGAATCCATAACTTTGTTGATGTTAGGCCCAATGTAATTTTCACTACTTCAAATGATCTATTTCACAGATATAATGTAATTATTCTTGCATATTTGTTCAGGACAACTTAGTCCTATTACTGATATCTTCATTCAGACTGCAAACCCACTGAAAAGATTTTTTGAGCTCTGCATGCTATTTTAACAGTCCTTTCTAGCTAACTTAGATACAAATTTATTTTAAATAATCAGTGAATGAATTTATCCAAAATAAATAGCTGAAAATTATTGTGGATGGAGACATCACATTTGGAGCAACTAATTCATGCAATAGATTGAGCGCTGGACCTGGAATTAATGAAACGTACCTTCCTGAATTCAACTGTGCCCTGAGACACTTAACAGATATGTGACCTTGGGCAAATCATATGACTTTTTTTTTTCCCCTCAGTTTTCTCATCTCTAAAATGAGTTGGAGAAAGAAACCACTCCAGTATCTTTGCCAAGAAAACTCCAAATGATGTCATGAAGAGTCAGACATAGCTGAAAATTACTGAGCAACAATAAAAAAAAAAAACCACATCAGATTATTCATTTTTCTAAAATGTATTGAAATGCATTTCTCTTTTATCAACTGGTTTGCATTCATGTTTCTCTCCCTCAATTTTGAACACATATACATTTCTTCTTATTCCTGATTGGTTCTTCAATTATTTTCAATGATGTGTTCTTGAGTAATTAGGACAGATAACACTACAAAGAATTTATCAAATGCATTTAGTGGAATATACCATTAGTAGTACTCAAACTATTTAGGGAACCTGGATATGAGTCCATGTGTGCTTAACCTAGACTTGGAGTCATTGAATTGAAAGAAAGAAAGAAAATTATATTTCCATTTATCTGGTTTTCTTAATAATCTTATTACAAAATTACAAAGGAGAAAATTAAAAAGCATTTTATGTCACACATTTAAAAATATTATCCTTACCACATCTCACCAGTCAGATTGGATAAGATGACAAAACAGGAAAATAACAAATGCTGGAGAGGATGTGTAAAAATTGGAACACTAACGCATTGGTGGTGGAGCTGTGAACTGATACAACCATTCTGGAGAGCAATCTGGAGCTACGCCCAAAGGGCTATAAATAATTGCATGCCCTTTGACCCAGTAATACCACTTCTGGGGTTGTATCCCAAAGAGTTCATAGAAGTGGGAGGAAGACCCATATGTACAAAAATATTTATTGCAGCTCTCTTTGTGGTGGCAAAAAACTGGAAATTAAGGGGATGCCCATCCATTGGGGAATGACTAAACAAGTTGTGGTATATGAATCTAATGGAATACTATTGTGCTATAAGAAATGAGGTGGAGATGGACTTCATATTTACCTGGAGAGGCTTATACAAACTGATGGTAAGTGAGAAGAGCAGAACCAGGAAAAATTTGCACACAATTACAGACACATCCTATGTGTGACGACCAACTTTGATAAACTGGACTTTTCTCAGCAACACACAGGTATAAGACAACTCTACAAGTCTCAGGATGGAAGGAGATATCTACATTCAGAGAAAGATCTAGAAAGACTAGAGTTTAAATGGAGACTGAAGCAATACATGCTATCATTCTTTTTCATCTTTGGTTTGGTTTCTTTTTTCCCATTGTTCACTCCATTGGTTACAACTCTTCTATAGAACCAGACTATTGTACAATGTGAAAGTATTTGCATATCCTATACTTCATTGCATGCCACCATTGGGGTGGGGGGTGCAGGGAGGGGAGAAAAATTGAAACTCAAGGGATTTAACTGAATCTTGTAAACTAAAAGTAAATAAACAAGTAAATGAAAAAAAGTTAAAAAAAAATTAAAACATTATCCTAAGAGGCATTCTATAGGCTTCTGACAGCCAAAGTGATCCATGACAGGTAAACAGATTAAGAAACCTTGATGTAGACCAAGAACTGAGAATAAGGAATCACAAATAGGGTAGTCAGTCAATGAATAAATATTTATTAAGTACCTATAGCCAGTAGGTGAAAGATTGTGGTCAAATCATCTAAACCAAAGACTAATCAGATTGATTCTGTTTATAACCAATGACTTCTAGAAAGTGGGGTCATATTTCTACCTAATAGATTAATTGCAAAATTGCAGACATGCAAGCATTCCTTTAAATAGGATTAAATTAGAAGACAAATCAATACCCCCATTAGGCACTTTTAAACTTCAGATGAGGTTAAATAAGCCAAATAGTTTCATGCAAAGACATATGAAGAAAATAAAGTTTGGGTTCACTGAGGAGAAAAGGAAGGAGAGAATATTTTTTTCCATATTTCCAAATTTCTAGAATGTGAGTTTATACTTGCTATGTGATATTGGTCAAATGCATATAACATTTTAATTCTAGTTAGGAGAATTCAAACACATTATTTACTGATGGGTAGGCCAAGCCAGTATAATAATAATAATAATAAACCTTCCTAAATAGTAGCTATCAAAGCAATCAAACTACAAAAGAATTGCTTTTTATAGGGCTAGAAAAAATAATAACAATTCATTTGGAAAAAAAAGGGTAAAAAAATATTGAGGAAATCAATGAAAAAGAAATGGGAAGGAAGGGTACCTAGCAGTACTAGATCTCCAAGTATACTCCAAAGCTATAATCATCAGAACAGTTTGGTACTGGATGAGAAATAAAATTATTAATTCACATAAGACATTAGGTACACAACATACAAAAGGAAAAGAGACCAATAACCAAGACTTTCATAAATCCCAAAAAAGCCAAGTTACTTGAGGCAAAACTCTCTATTTGGCATAATATGCTGGGAAAACATGAAAGTAGTCTGGCAAAAACTGACAAAACTCACATATTATACTGTATACCAAGGTAAACTTAATATGGGCCTATGATTTAGATAAAAAGGAAATATTCTAAGGAGGTAAACATTATAGAAATTACCTATAAATTTTAAAGACAATGGAAGTGTTCATGAAACTGATAAAGAGTTTTGCAGGAGATAAATTAGAAAATTTTTATTACATAAAAAAAGGTTTCGCATGAACAAAACCAGTGCATGTAAAACTAGAAGAAAAACAAGTGGTTGGGAGAAATAATCTTTGCAGTAGATTTCTATGATAAATACTTCATTTCTCAAGCATAGGAAATTGAACCAACTCTGTAAGAATAAGAATCATTCTCCAAATGATAAATAGTGAAAGGATATGGATAGGCAGTTTTCAAAAGAAGGAATGGAAGTTATGGATAAGTATTTGAAAAAATTCTCTATATCACTATTAAGTAGGGAAATACATATTTAAACAACTCTGAAGTACCACCTCAAACCTATCAGATTAGCTAATCTAACAAAAAAAAAAAAACGGGAAATGACAAATGCTACAGGGAATGGGGAAAAACAGGTACATTAATACACTATTGGTGTGGCTATGAATTTGTCCTACCTTTCTGGACTCCAATTTTAGCTTTGCACAAAGGGATTTAATAATGAACATTATCTTTGAACAAGAAATAGAACTAATAGGTTTAAATGTCAAAGATATCAAAGAAAAAGTAAAAAGACCATATGTACAAATGTATTCATATCAACTATATTTGTGATGGCAAAGAATTCAACACTGAGGGGATACCCAGCGAGTATGGAATGGCTAAAAGAATTAGGACAGATGAATACCATGTAATTCTATTCTACTGTAAAAAAAATGATGAATAGAATTGTTTCAGAAAAAAAAGCAGGTAAGAATTATATGAACTGATGCAAAATTAAATGAGCAGAACCAAAACAATTTACATGGTAACAGCAATACTGTAAGGATAATCAACTGTGTAAAACTCAGAAACTGATAAACACAATGATTCACCACAATTTTAAAAGACAAATAATAAAAAATGCAATCCACCTCCAGATATTGATGGACTCAGAAGGCACACAGAGGCATTTATTTCTTCCCTCCTTTTTTTCCTTTTTACTAGAACATGAGTAATATGGAACATTGCTTTGCATGTGGACAGAGCACCATCCTGAAGTTAGGAAGATCTGAATTCAAATTAACCTCAGACATTAGCTGTGTGACCCTGAACAAGTCACTTAACACTTACCTGCCTCAATTTCCCATCTATTAAATGGAGACACACAGGAGAAGGGAAGGGAAAACCACTCCAGTATCTTTGCCAGGAAAATCCTATGGACTTTGTTCATGGGGTCACATAGACTCAAATATGATTGAACTAATGGACAACAACTTTGTTTCTTGTATTCTCAAAGAGTAGGGGAAGTGGTAGGAGTAGCAAAAGAATTCAGAACTGAAAATAAAATGAAATTGAAGAAAAAATAACTTGAGGCAAATAAGAAGAATGAAATAGTGTGAGTGATTTGAAGAATTATGAATTCATGAAGTGGATCAGAAGGTTGAACTTGGAGAATAGAAAACTATAAATAAATTTGAGAGAAAATGAGAATATTTTGAAGGAGAATAACATCCAAATACTTCTTCCAGGCTGAATAACAATCAGGATCAATGATGAGCAAAAGAGCATATTCTTAAAAGTGTTTTTTAGTGAAGTTTTTTAAGTTTAAAAAATAAGGAGGTTTAATGAAAATCATTCAGAATTACAGAGGAGAGTCTGAAGAGGAAAACTGAATAAAAGGAGAACATAATTTGAAAGACAAGGTAAAAGTAACTATAACAATTATAGGAGAAAGCAACTTGATAGAGTAGACAGGGGAAACAGGAGAACCAGGAGAGGAGGTTTATTTAGGCAGAATGTGATTTTGGATTTCTTATTGAAATTAAGAGAAAAAAATTGGCCAAGGTATGTCAAGATATTAGGAGACACCCTGTTTTCCAGAGCTAAGATCCAGCATGCAAGATGTCCCTGAGCTTGGAATAACAACAATACTTTGTGCACACTCTCTGGATGATCACAGCCATAGCAAAATTCCCAAATTGATTTGTATAATTTTTGTATTGCTTTGACCAGTATCAGGTGTTCTCTGAACTCAGACAAGCACCAGACAAGCTCAACTAAGTACCCATATTCTGGCCATTATAGACTTTCTATGAATCAAATTTGTCTTATTGTTGCTATTACCCCGCATTGTCAGGGCTACAGCTAATTGTATACCCATAGTATTGAGTTCTGCTTACATTAAAACAGGTGCTCCTCACTAGGGGTTGGGCTCCAGCACATACGTCCTTGCTTGCAAGCCATTTCTCCCACTTTATTTTCCAGGTTGTTAGGGATAATAAAATGTTCATGTGTGCACCCCAAAACTGTGTGCAAAAGAGATCCTTACCCAAATAATTCTCAGAGGCTTTTCAAGGTAGGGAGCAGAAAAGAATGGTTTATTATGATTTCGAGAAAGGGCCACCCTGCTGACAAATGGTCAGGTAGGAGAAGCAATTTACAAAAGGAAATGGAGAAGCTATAAAGCCCTAATGCTGAATTCTCCCCAACCCTCCCTTCTGCCCTTTTTCTTCCATTGTCTAGAAGTCAGGTGCACAATCTAAGCATAGGGAATGCTTCTTATTCTTATGCTGAGGTGTCACTAAGGAGAGGGGTGACTCCCTACCGCTCTGAGTTTTTAGTCCTTGTAAATCATGTGATTTTCAGTGAAGGGGAACTTGAGCCTGTTTCCCATGAAAAGCCTTATTAGATTTTAGAGTATAGTCTGAGAAGTTTTCACTTCTTTCATATAGGAAACAAGTGAGGGGTCAATGATGTGAAGGAGTGAAGGGATCTAAGGTAGAAGAGGAGAAACAACTTTTATCACAATGTTGGAGGAGAGAAGATGGTTACAAAGGAGAGAAAGAAACACAAAAGGGCATCTATATACTTCCAGAGTAGAAAACACAATTTGAGGGTACAAGTTGAAGATTATGACCATTTTTATTTATAGCTAATGTTGGGTGGAGCAGTAGGTCATAGGAGGTAAGTAGTTGAAGAACTGGGTAGCTAGAGTATCTGAGGGAGAATCAATACATATTTTGAAACCCCCTCATATAAGGGTATTAGCTGGAGAAGAGAGAAAAATTGTAACCAGGTATCAAACTCATTGAAGAAAGAAGAGGGTTGATCTGGAAATTTGTGGTCAAGAAAATAAGAATAGTATGAACCTCAAAGTAAGAGATGTTACTAAGTAATGGAAGAAGGAAGGAAAACCTGGAAGTGGCAATGTAGATCAAGAAATATTACAACTTCTCCACTTTCTCCAGTGAGCTGAGAAAAATCACTGAAGGTAAAACCAGTAGTGGAAAGAGTGGCTATGGAGGCTGTGATATCAGGAAAGAACCAGGTTCCCATAAGAGCTAGCGGATGAAAGGAGTGAAAGAGAAATTGATTCAACATGACGGAAAGTCTGTTGCCTATGAAACAGGCATTACAGAGGACACAGATGGATATAGTATGAAACTTTGGGTTGGAAACATTGAAGGGTATGGGAATGGGAAATCAAATGGCAAGGAGTGTGAAATGTGGTTTGGATGATGATTTATAGGATTTTAAAGTCATTTAAAGGCACATGACTGGATGTAAGAAGGATCAGCTTTGAGTGGAGGCCACTCCTGTACCCTAAAAGAACATGTATAGCAGGAAATAGGAGGCATTAAGTCTAAGGGAAGGTCATTTTTCTTTGGACTGAAGGCAACCTATATCCCTGTTGGAAAAGTGGGTCAGCACCAGGAGGCAGAAGATGCTTTGTGGTATAAGAGATGGAAGTATTTACTTTGGAGTATATGTCCACCTTAGGTCCTAGTAACCATGCTTAGATGATGAAAATGTTTACTGGATTATGGATCTAGAGGGGCATACATTATTATTGTTAAAAACAAACAAAACCTTGATAGGTAAAGGGGGAATAATAAATGGAGCTGTGTTTTACTTTAAGAAAATATTAGAATTAGGATATCCAGAAACCAAAGAGGCAAAGTATGTGGAGAGCATATGGAAAAAGGTCAGTAGAGGGAGAAAAACAGAAACAAACTAAATAAATTCTCTCATTCAAGTATACTACAGACATCTTGAAAAAAAAAAGGAATTATACAGAAAGTTCATGGAAGAGATCAGACGTCTGGTTCAGAACCATGGTAAAGCAGTGATCTGGGACTTCAGTTATCTGGATATCTTGAAAAGCTCTCTGTGCCTAAAGCAAAGTAGCTAATAACTACTATTTTATTTATAATTTCATTCTTCAATAGATAGCAGAGACAAAAGGAAATTATGTTGCGGATTAGATTCTCATAAACCAAGAAAAATTTCTTGGTTTCTGTCTGGAGTAAAAATTCTGGGAACTTTGAAAGAGGAATTAACTTTTGTTTGTTTGTTTTAGAACAACAGTGGTCTGACAGGAATTCTAGATTTGGGGAAAGAAGATTGTAGTGTTTATAGGAATAATAGGTAGGCTTCAAACAAACACACACACAAACAAAGAATAAGTCAGTCCTAGGGGGATAGAAGTTGCACAAAAATGAGATTCTGAAGACACAAAGGGAAATAATTCAAGTGAGGATGAAAACTGGGATATATGTAAAGAAAATTATATGCATGCATAGGGACTTCTCTAACCAACTTAGATTTTAAATAAAGGAATATAAATGGGAGAAAGCAAGGCTATGTTATGGAAACAGTACTGTAAAATTACTGTCTAGAGAGCCACAACTCAGAATAAAAAGAAGTTGACAAGTGAAGGTAAGGATTACAACAATAATAAAAAGATTTTAAAAGCTATTTTTAGAAGAAAAAGAAGACCAAATCTAGAATGGGATCTTTGTTTTGGATAGATGAGAGGATTAAAAATGACAATTTACAAAAATCATTACTATTCATTTATTAGTTTATATTTTTTTCTCTACAAAAAGTGAAATAGTTAATTTCATTGAAGATGAGAGATAATAAGGGAGTATATGGTTGCCCTTGATAAATTCAAGTCTTTTCATCTACATAAACTATATATTCTTTTAAAAATATAATTTGTTTAGTTCATTAAATATTTCTCAATTCCATTTTAAAGAAATTTTAACATTAATTTTTAATAATTTTGAATTTTCTTGCTCCCCCTGATGTAATTTTTTTGGTAGTCTGGTTGCTATAACTTTGAACAAGTAAATTAACTTATGTAGAATTGTCATTTTTATTATATTGACTCAACTTACCCATGGACAATTAATATTCCTTCAATTGCTTAGATCTGTCTTTATCTGGGTAAAAAGTACCATGTAAATGTGATCATATAGTCCCTAAGCTAGTCTTGGAAGGCAAAATCCTAAGTAATTTATTCAGTCTACAATCATTTTAAATAGAATTTCTCTTTCTAGATCTTCCAACTTGTCTTTCATTTTTTATATATAGAGATATAGTGATGATTTCTTTGGATTTACTTTATATCCTGCAACTATTCTGAAGTTGTTTCTTGTTACATTGAGTTTTTCAGTTGTTTCTCTAAGTCTACTGTCACAGAATCTGCAGAGAGTGGTAACTTTGTTTTCTTATTCCATATTTTTATTACTTCAATTGACTTTTCTTGTCTTATTGCTGACTCTAGTATTTCTAATATAATATTGAATAACAGTGGTGGGAATGGGCATTCTGTTTTTCCCTTTTTATACTTTATCCTATTACAGAAAATATTTTTCGTAATTTTAGATAGATATTACTTATTTTAAGAAAAGCTCCATTTTTTCTATGCTCCCTAATGTTTTTTTTTCTTTTTAATAGGAATGAATGTGGTATTTTCTCAATACATTTTTCTACAGTTATTGATATAATCATGTAATTGTTGCTTTTGCTATTGATATGGTCAATTATATTTATAATTTTCCTAATATTGAACCAGCTTGTATTCCTGTTACAAATTCCACTCAGTCATATCGTATGATTTTTGTGATATATCTTGGTATTTTCTTTCTTTGTTATTTTATTTTAAATGTTTGTATCAATATTTATTAAGGAAACTGGTTTATAGTTTTCTTTCTCTGATTTTGCTCTTCCTGGTTTACTTATCAAATTCGTATTTGTGGCATTAAAGGAATTTGCTGGAATTCTTTTTTTTTCCTGATGTTTATATAATTTACATTGTATTTAGATTAATTATCTCTCAAATGTTCAATAGAAATCACTTGTAAATCCAAATAGTCTTGGGTATTTTTACTTAGGAAGTACTTTGATGGTTTATTTGATTTTTTTTTTCCAACATGGTGTTATTTAAGTATTTTCTTTCTTTTTTATTATAATCTGGGCAATTTACATTGTTGCAAATATTGGTTTCACTTTTGTGGCAGCTAGGTGGTGCAGTGAATAGAGCACCAGTCCTGGAGTCAGGAGGATCTGCGTTCAAATCAGGCTTCAGACACTTAAAACAAAATTAGCTGTGTGACCTTAGGCAAGTCACTTAACCCCATTTTCCCTACCTTCCTGGCTCAAAAAAAAGAAAAAAAAAAGAATATTTATTTCACTTAGATCATCAGTTTAGCTAGCATATAACTGGGCAAAATAGCTTCTAATAACTGTTTTAACTTCTTTATTGGGACTGATGAGGTACACGCACTGGGAACCCCCTTGAGCTCTCCTTGAATCTTTGAGGTACAGGCTCTGGGACCTTCCTTGAGCTCTCCTTGAATCTTTGAGGTAGAGGCTCTGGGAAACCCCTTGAAGTCTGATTAAATCTTCCCAATTGATGAAGTGTTTGCAGAGGCCATAAGTTTTTCATTGTGGCTGGGCCCAAACCTCTGTTATGCTTGAGCCTATCAAACTATCAATCAACCCTTGCATTGACTTCATTAACTCCTCCTGAAGATCCTCCCCAAACTCTTCCTCTAGACCCTCCCTAGAGTCCTCTATACATAAGATCCCGTCTTCCCTCCATGTGGCATAAGAGCGCCATAGAATGACTTAGCACAGACTTGCTTCGTGAAAGTGCCATAGAAGGACCTAGCATAGACTTACTCTGTCCTGCTTGCCCAATGCAAGCATCACAGATACCTAGGCTCCTTAAGAGTCTACCCAATATGGTGAACTTTTAATGAACTTTCAATAAACTTTGCTTTTCTTTGGCTGAGAGAAGACTTGAGTCAAATTCATTCAGCAGGACCCAGTGTGTTGGTATTTTGGGGTCTCCAGAGCAACCCTAACCATCTTTATGGGTAACCTCTTCAGTGCTGCATTCCTTCTTTCCATTATTGACACTGGCAATTTGGATTTCTTTCTTTTTTTAAATCAATTTAACTAATTTTTAGCCATTTATTGATGTTTAATTAAAACCAGATGCTATTTTTATTTACAAGTTCAATTTTTTTTAACTTTTAATTTTATTCATCTCTCTTTTGATTTTCAAGATTTCCATTTTGGCATTCAATTATGGATTTTAAATTTATTTTTAGTTGTTTCCTCCCCCTCCTCCCCTTAGTTACATGCCCAATTTATGTTTTCTCTCTTTTATCGATGTACATATTTAGGAATATAAATTTTCCCTCAAGTACTGCTTTGGGGTTGCATTTCACAAATTTTGGTATGTTGTCTTGATGAGGTAAGGGAAACATAAAATGTAGAGATAGAGGGTTAGGGGTGTTTGAGACCCCAAAATTCCAGCCCACTGGGTCCTGCTGAATGATTTTGACTGAAGTCTTCTCTCAGCCAAAGAAAAGCAAAGTTTATTAAAAGTTCACCATGTTGAGTAGACTCTTAAGGATCCTCTGTATCTATGACACTTGTATAATCATCTGACACAGAGTGAGTCTGTGCTAGATCATTCTCTGATCTCCCTCCTTTCATGGAGGCAAGATGGACCTGATATACAGAAAGGTTGTGGAAGGAATCTAGGGGTGTTCTAGAGAAGGAGTTTGGGGAGGGTCTTTAGGAGTCAGATGAGGTCAGACTCCACTTGCTGGAGGCTACCTGAAGATGACAGACAATGGTGGGCTAGGCCAGTTCAAAGGTGTAATGGATTTGGGTATAGATATTTGGGGAGGATCAAGATGGGTAGTTGTTGGACAAAGGAAGGCTAAGCTAGTAACAGAGATTTGGGCAGAGCCACAATGAAAGATTTATGGCAGAGGTTCTCAACCTTCATAATGCCAAGACTCTTTAATACTCCTATGTGGGCATATCTGCATGTGGGCAGACCACCCTGGAGATGGATAGAGAAGAGGTGTCTCGGTACCTAAGACCATTGGAAATATGTGTTTTCTTATGGTCGTAGGAGACCCCTGTGAAAGGATCATTTGACTCCCAAAGGGGTTGTGACCTACAGGTTGAAGACCGCTTATTTATGGCTTCAGGCAAAGGCCTCATGTGGGATGATTCAAGGAGAGCTGGGGGGGGGGCAGTTTCCAGAGTCTATACATCATCCTTCTCATTATTGTCATTCTCTTTAATGAATTTATTGTTACTATGATTTGTTTTTTGATTTTTTTTGATCCACTCAAGTTTTTTTTTATTAGATTATTTAGTTCCCAATCAATTTTAATTCTACGCTTCCACAACTCTTTATTGGATGCAATTTTTATTACACTATGGTCTTAAAAGGGTACATCTGACATTTATTTTCCCTGCATTTTGTTGTGAGGTTTTTACGTGCTAATTAATGGTCAATTTTTGGTAACATTTCATCTACGGCTGAAAAGACGATATAACCCTTTTTATTCCCATTCATTTTTTCCTTAGATCTATCACATGTAACTTTTCTAAAATTATATTAATCTACTTAATTTTGTATTTATTTTGTTAGATTTATTTAGGTCTGAGAGGGCACTGTAGAAGTCTCCCACTAGTATAGTTTTACTGTCTACTTCCTCCTCTTATTCATTTCTTTAGTGTATATTATTTACAAAAAAAGAGAATGACCATTACAGTAGAAAAGGTGGAACTAAATACTTAATAGGGAACTTATAATCAAGTTAAAAAAGGAGATAATAAAAGAGTACCTATTTACCCTTGATAAATTTAACTCCTCATCCAGTTAAACCATATCCTTCAATTCTAAAAGAATTGACATGCCTCTGTGTTGCTGTATTGGTTTAGTATTTCTATATCATCTTGAGTGAGGGGGCAGTAAATTTCTTTGTTTGGCATTTAAAACTTTTCTTTTAACATGAATCCTTCATACCTTTCCCACCATCTTATGCCATACTCCCACTTAACAACTCAATAATCCAGCTATACTTCTTTCAATATGTTGCTATGATGAGGTTCAGCCTCTGGGAACCCCCTTGAACTCTGATTGAATCTTCCCATTTGATGAGGCATTTGCATGAGGCCCTAAGCCTTTCATTGTGGCTCTGCCCAAATCCTCCATTGTCCATCTACTTCCCATCCTTAAGCCTATCAAAACATTTATACCCATATCAACCATTATGCCCTAGAAGTGGCCTAGCCCACCATTGTCTGTCATCTCTAGGTAGCTTCCAACAACTTCACTCATTTACTGGAGTCTGAACTCATTAACTCCTCTTGAAGACCCTCCCCAAACTCCTCCTCTGGACCACTCCTAGATTCCTACCACAACCTTTCTGTATATAAGGCCCCATCTGCCTCTGTATGTGAGAGTGCCATGGAATTTTCTAGCACAGACTTGCTTTGTGTCCTATGCAAGCAAACTTTTAATAAATTTTTCTTTTCTTTGGCTGAGAAAAGACTTGACTCAAATTTATTTGGCAGGACCAGGTGTGTTCATATTTTGGGGTCTCAAGCACCCTTAACCCTGACCCTCTACATTTTATGGGTAACCTCATCATTTTTATGATTCCCTGCCAAAAATCACAGAAATACAGTGATCCAAGAGAATTCTGCAGGATTTGTGATGAAAAACACTATCAAAGCTAGAACTGATGGAGTTTAAATACAGATAAAAACATTCCTTTTTTACTTTCCTTTTTTTCTGTTCTGTGTTTTCTTTTGCAATATGGCTAATAAGGAACTATATTTTGCATATGTAGAATGCATATATAATTACTTGTCACTGTAAGGATGCATAAGGAAAGACAAGAGGGAGAAGATTTGCAACTTAACATTTTTAAGAAATTAAAGTTAAGGGCATAGAAGTAGGAGAACTCTACCAGCTCCACCCATAACCACCTCAAATATCTATAAAATATGACTTTAAACAAATTGTAGAGCCCCAGCACCCAAAAAATGACAGAGAAGGCATACTGGCAGGCAGATGGGAAGGGCTCATGGCAACATGCTGGGAGTTAAGCCCAACCCGAGCTGAAACAGGTTAGCCCCAGGTAGCCAGGACTAGTTGTGGCTGGAATACTCAGCAAAGTGGAATACCAGCAGTTTCCAAAATAATCAACCCACAAGAGCCAAGGAAAAAGTGAAAGGTTAGTGGAACTCGGCTAAATTTGGGGGAATGGAGTGGGTGTTGCTGTCTGCCCCAAGGGCAAGAAAGCAGCAGAAGTGGTGGGACTGTAGCTGCCTCCATGTGGCTGCTTCAAAGCTCCTGGCCTGCAAATTGCAGGGAGGGGGGAAAAACGATCATTCAGAGACTAAGTACTCTTACCTGAACCTGCATGGATCTGGATCGTGATCTTGCGCAGTAGTCCTGACATGTGTGACCAGTGAACCAAAGTTTGAGGGGCTTCAGAGATGGCAGCAGCCCCCTAAAAGCTCCAGCAGCTGTGAAAACCCCAGCAATTTGGAACAAAGCTCTCAACTCTAAAAGCAGAGTTCTGCTGAGCCCAAAAGTCAAGTAATTGACTGGCAACTTGAGCAGGCAAAGGAAGCAAAGTAAGCACAACAATCTCACTTTAAATTCCTTTCTTGGGGACAATCAAAGCATGGAATTCGAGGAAGACAACACAGTCAGAACTCCCACACCAAAAACATCAAAAAAAAATGTAAACTGGTTATAAGCCATCAAGGAGCTTAAGAAGGATTTTGAAAACCAAATGGAGGAAAAATTGGGAAGAGAAATGAGAATGATGCATGAAAATCATGAAAAGAAAGTCAATAGCCTAATGGAGGAAAATAACACCTTAAAAAATAGATTAGCTCAAATGGCAAAAGAGGCCCAAAAAGAATGAATTTATGAGAAATCAAGATACTATTAAACAGATCCAAACAAATGAAAAAATAGAATGCAATGTGAAATATCTCCTTGAAAAAATCATTGACCTGGAAAATAGATCCAGGAGAGACAATTTAAAAATTATTGGACTAAGTGAAAGCCATGACCATAAAAAGAACCTAGAAAGAAACCTTCAAGAAATTCTCAGGGAAAATTGCCCTGATATTTTAGAACCAGAGGGCAAAGTAGAACTTGAGGAATTCACCAATCACCTCTTGAAAAAGATCCCAAAAAAGAAAACTCCTAGGAATGTTTTAGCCAGGTTCCAGAGTTCCCAAATCAAGGAGAAAATATTACAGACTGCTAAGAAGAAACAATTTGAATACTGTGGAAACACAATCAGGATAATGCAAGATCTAGAAGCTTCTACATTAAGGGATGGAAGGGCCTGTAATATGATATTCCAGAGATCAAGGGAGCTAGGATTAAAATCAACAATCAACTATGCAGCAAAATTGAGTATGGTGTTCCAGGGGAAAAAATGGTCATTCAATGTGGTGGAGGACTTCCAGGCATTTTTGATGAAAAGACCAGAAGTGAATAGATAATTTAACACTCAAACACAAAAAGCATGAAAGGTAAATGTGGAAAATAATTCATAAGGAAATTATCAAAGTTGAACTATTTACATGCCAACATGGAAAAAAGATAATTGTAA
>CM053588.1:272837354-272850923 GCA_028646515.1 Pseudochirops corinnae
AAGAGGCAAGGGATAACTGTTACAGTGGAGGGGAAGAATAGGAAGACAAAAGGGAATGGGTCAACCTTACTCTCATTGAATTTGGCTTAGGGAAGGAATGACATACACTCTACAGTGGGTATCTTGCCCTACAGGAGAGTAGGGGGAAAGGGGATGAGACAGGTGATGATGGTGGGGAGGGCAGTTTGGGGGGAGCGTTGTTAGAAGCACACACTTTTGTAAAGGGACAGGGGCAAAGTAGAGAATAGAACAAGTGAGGGGTGGGATAGGAAGGAAGGAAATATAGTCAGTCTTTCACAATATGTCCTTTGTGGAGATGGTCTGGGTAACTACACATGTATGGCCTGTATTGAATTGCTTGTCTTTCCAGTAGGGGTGGGTGACGAGGGAGGAAGGGAAAAATTCTAGAATTTAAACTTCTAAAATCAAATATAAAAATATATATATTTAATGTGTATATGTATATGTATATGTATATGTATATGTATATGTATATTATTTTTTTTATGCAACTGGGAAATAAGATATACAGGCACTGGGGTAGGGAGATCCATCTTGCCTACTGGAAAGTCAGAGGGGTAATGGGGGAGGATATAGGAGAGAGCAGATTTGGGGAGGGGTATACAGTGGGATCAATTTTTTCGGGTGGTGGGGAGGGGAAAGATGGGGAGAAAATTTGTAACTCAAAATCTGGTGGAAATGAATGATATAAACTAAAAATAAACAAAAGTTTAAAAAACTTAAAAATAAAAAATAAATAAAAAATAAATGATACAGAAATTCTTTGCTGTTCATTCTCGTACACCGTTAATGCTTAAATGTTTATTTACATTTGAAGCTAAGAAGTAATGTTTATGGCCATACTATTTTGAGAAGAAAATAAACAAGAGTATAATGAGTAATTAGATTAGCAATATTTTAATATAAAATAGCCTTTTACTGTTTCCTTTTGTTTTTATACAACATAGATTCCCCCCGTCCTGTGACATACACCTTTTCAAAGAGCTGTTCCTTATAAAAAAAATAAATAAATGAATAAATAAATAAAAAGAAACAAGAAGAAATAAAGAAAAATATAAGAAAATTGAATAATACAAATGAAAAATCTGTTATCATCGGCAATCTTCCTCTAACATGTACAAAGTAGTTAAGTGATATGAGAATCTTTTTTTTTTTTCATTTTGTAGTTATTTCATTTTATTAAATGAAATTTTATTTTTTCCAATTACATGTAATGGCCATTTTGACACTTTTTAAAAAAATTCTGAGTTTCAAATTCTGCCTCTCCTTTCCTTCCCCCTCCTTCCTCATACCCTCCACCCTGAGACAACAATAAATTTGATATATTATACATGGGAACATCTTCTAGTATATCTCCTATGGGGGTAAGATTTTCTTTATCATTTTGCAATATTAATTTTCATTTTTAATTTTACTTTCCATTATACCACTACATTTATTGTGCAAATAGCTTTAAAAAAATGGCATTGTTCATTATATTTTTCTTCAATTGCAGTAAGTCTTTTAATGATTCCCTACATTATCATTTTTCTTACCACAGTACTATGGTATAATGCTATACCACATTTTATTTATCCATTTCCTCAATAGTGGAAATCTGCTTCATTTCCAGTTCTTTGTTATCACAAAACATGCTGCTCTATTTTTGTGTATACTAGTTCAGGGAACATAACTAAAAGATACAAACCCAATGGAAATTTAGCAATGAAATTCTAAATAATGAGTGGATGAAAAAACAAATCCTATAAATAACAATTAGGTGAAAGAAAAATTGAATGATTAAACTCCATAGCAAAATTTGGGCCATGTATTTAAATTAGTTCACATGCAAAATTGAGTATAATGCTCCTGGTGAAAATATGGTCATTCAATGAGGTGGAGGACTTTCATGCATTCTTACTGAAAAAACAGAACTGAATAGAAAATTTGGTATTCAAATACAAGAAGCATGAGAAGGTAAACATGGAAAATAATTCATCAGGAACTTACCAAAGTTGAACTATTTACATGCCAACATGGAAAAATGATAATTGTAACTTATGAAACTTTTCTCAGTATGAGGATAGGTGAAGGGAATATAAATGTATTTATACATGTATACATACACATATGTCTGTATAGGAGGTTATATATGCATAGGAATACATATGTGAGTGTCTCTATATATGTGTACATAGACAGAGGACACAGGATCAATTGAATAGGAAGAAATGATACTTTAAAAGGTGAAATCGAGAGGCGGGAGAGGAGTATAGAATGAGAGAAGACAGGGAGAGACAGAATGGGGTTAATCAACTCATATAGAAGACACAAGGATAACCTTTATTTCTAACATGCAATAATTCTGGTAAAATATTAATTGCCCTTGGGTCTCAGTATTTTCATTTGCAATATAAAATTGTTCCTACAATTCTAACATTAATACTTTTGAATTTCTAGTGATAAGTATAAGAAGAATGGCAGACAGTTGCAGCATCTGTGATTGATTTAAGTACCATAACATCTTGAATGCGAAGCTCCAATTTGGATATACAACAAGCAGATATGTATTCAGATGGTAAAGAGGAAATAATTCTGTAGATTAAACATGCAGGTGTTTTTCCACTAAATGAATGAACAAATACAAATGAAAAACTTTTTCTTGAGTGTTTACTATGTGTCAAACACTGTCTTAAGTGATAATAAAACAAATAAAAAAGCAAAAACAGCCCCTTCCCTCAAAGATTCATGAAAGACCTTGTTTTTAGAACAGTAAGTCAAAACACGGGGGAACAGATCAGTCCTCCATAGCCCGGAACAATAGCAGAGTTGTTTTGATTATGGTTCATGGTTAAATAACTAAGAAGGGCAGAGAGTAGTCATATATTTAAGTAAGTTGGAATTTCTTTGGATGGAATTTAGCTACTGACTTTTAAACTGAGTTTTGGCAGTAATATAATAGGACTTCGTTTTTGTTTTCACCTTAACAGGTAGTCTTCATTCTGAACTAGGTCTATAGATTTGTTTGCTGTCTACATAATTTGTCTAGAATAACACTCTCAAGAAGATTCTTTGCTTTAAAGTTGCCTAGTCTTTTAGGAGAGTGGATTATGGGGCGGGCCCCCCCGGCCCCTCCCCCCCCCCCCCCCAGCCAGAGCCCTAGGATTCCCGGGATGCAGTGACCACATCTCTGACCTCACCTACAACGTGGTCGTCTTCCCGGAGATCATTAGCACGATCTGGAAGCGGCTCAATGACCACGGCAAGAACTGGAGGCACGTCTACAAGGCCATGAAGGTCTTGGAGTACCTGATCAAGACCGGCTCGGAGCGCGTGTCCCAGCAGTGCAAGAAGAACATGTACGCGGTGCAGACCCTCAAGGACTTCAAGTACGTGGACAGAAACGGCAAGGACCAGGGCATCAACGTGCGCGAGAAGGCCAAGCAGCTGCTGGCCCTGCTGGGGGACAAGGACCTCCTGCGGGAAGAGAGGGCACGCCCTCATGACCAAGGAGAACCTGGCCCAGACAGCCACAGCGTCCTCAGCGGCCGTAGGGTCCGACGCACCCCTGGAGGCGAAGCAGGCCTGGCCCCAGAGCAGCGGAGAGGAAAAGCTGCCGCTGCAGCTGGACCTGGCCATGAGCAAGAAAGAGGCTGACTAGCCCCCACCCTGTGGCCCCGAGGATGTCGTCCAGGTCCAGCTGGCCTCTAGTTTAAGACGGGAGGAGCATGACAAGGAGGAGTGGAGACGTCGAGGCGATGATCTGAGGCTGCAGATGGCCATCAAAGAGACCAAGAGGGAGAGTGGGGGTAAGGAGGAGTCATCTCTCATGGATCTGACTGATGTCTTCACGGACCCCATCCCTCCACCCTCCTCTGATCCCTGGGGGGCCCCCCAGCACCACCTGTCCCACCCTCAGCTGACCCCTGGGAGGTCCGGCTCCCACCCCTGCCTCTGGGGTCCCCTGGAAACCTGCCCCACCCCCTGGCCCTGAAGCTGATCCCTGGGGGGACTCCTGCTCCCCCTGCTGGAGAAGGGAGACCCAAGATCCCTGGGGGAGAGCTGATTGCCCAGATGGGGCCTCAGTCAGCGGCCCGTCCACCGCCACTGACCTGTGGGCACCGGCGCCAGCCTTCTCGGACCCCTGGGGAGGCTCCCCAGCTAAGCCCAGCCCAATGGCACCCCAGTGACTGGGAGCTTCGATGCAGGGCCGGATGAATTCTCGGACTTTGACCGCCTTCAGATGGCACTGCCCGCCTCGGGCAGCAGTAAGGGGGAACAAGAGCTTCTACCTGGAGAGGTCCCTGCACGGAGCCCTAGGGTATTTGACCTCAGCGGAGTTGGGGGCTCCCTGGCAGAGGCCGTGGAGAGCCCCCCCCACCGACAGTGCCACCGGCTCCCATGCCCCCAACGCGGAAGACACCAGAGTCTTTCCTGGGACCCAATGCTTCCCTCGTGGACCTGGACTCTTTGGTGACTCGGCCGGGGCCTGCGCCCCCCCCCCCCACTCCCACGCCCACCCCCCGACCCAAGGCCTCCATCCCCTTCCAGCCAACTGGAGCCCCTGGCACAACCACTGGCCTGTCCCTCACCAACCCTTTCCAGCCTCCACCTCCAGCCACACTGACTCTGAACCAAGCTACATCTCAACCCTGTGCCCCCTAGTCCTGGGGCTCCACCGGCCTTCATCTCACCTCTGGGTGGGGCGCCTGGCCTGCCTTCCATGATGCCCTGGCGAACCCCACCCCCGAACACTAACCCCTTCCTCCTATAACTGGGAAGGGGAAGGAGGATGCCTGCCTCCTCTCACCCTCCAGGAGATCTGTATTGTGAGTGCATGTGAAAGGGGAGGACCCTTCCTCCCCCTCCTCCCATCCTCAGCCCTAACCTGACCCAGTCACACTACACCCTTCTCCCAGTCTCCTCCTAAAACTGGAAGCAGGAGGGAGCCTTGGCAGGCAGAGGGACCCCTCCATCTGGAGGCATTAGATGGGGCTGGGGCACGTGAGCACTCCCTTCCTGATTTCCCCCAGCCTTGAATCCCTCTCCTCCAAACAGTGTTGGAACCCTGATCTGCCCCCTCCCCACACAGTGACTATCCCTGGTGATCACTCTTCTGACCTCTGTAATAAATGACATTTCTGACTGGCAAAAAAAGAGAAAAGTAGATTATGTCTCATAAAGAAACCTCTTAGTGATTAAGGCAGCTAGGTGGTACGGAGGATAAAGTGGGTAGGCCTATAGTCAGGATGATCTGATTTCAACTCAGTCTCAGACACTGAGTAGCAGTATGACCCCGGTAGTCACTTCACTTCTGTTCCCCTTAGTTTCTTCATCTATAAAATGGAGATAAGAACAGGACCTGCCTCTCAGGGTTGTTACAAGTATCAAATAACAGTATAATTGCCAAATGCTTAGTATGTTGCTTGGCACTTAGTAGACATTGTATAAATGTTAGCTATTATAATTGTCATCAGATCTTCTGTCTTCTTCCTTCCAGATATCTTTGTTCTTGTCTTTTCCTTGGTGTACACGGTGTCACCAGATATCTCCATTCTCTTTAAGGCCTGACACTCGTTCAGTGAGGCATTTGTGGGTTCTATTACCTTGAGTACTATTATTATTATCAGGTAATTCTATCACCTCTTCAATTCTCTTAGTTTCTTGTTTTCTAAATTGGCAAAATAGGAACAGATGATTTCTTTAGTTTAGTTCTGAAGCGACTAACCTCAAAATGTATGAACTCCTACAAATAAATAGGATTCATCTTCCTAAAGCATTACTTTCATGTCATTTCCCTGCCACTCTCCTCCCTCTGTATTTATACCTTTAAGACTTTCCATTGCTAACAAATAAAGAAAAAAACTTTTAACATTCCATTTACAATTTTCCACACTCTCACTTCTTATCTCCCTCCCATTACACAATTATGGATCCCATAGGAGTTAGTAAAGGTGAACTATTTATTCTTTGCCAATATCTTTATTTTTCCCTTTTTCACTTATGTCTTTTAAAAATCTGCAACAACTAACATTTATATAGCACATTAAGTTAAGGTTACCAACTTCATCTCATTTTATTTACACAATAACTCTGGAAAGTAACTGCTATGGTTGCCCTCATTTTACACTTCAAGGAGCTGAGGAAAAGAGAGTTGAACTAACTTCCTTAGAGTCACATTCTAGTAAATGTCTGAGATAAGATTAGAACTCAGATCTTAGGGGTTCTTGACTATGTCAAGAAAATTTCAGATTCCTAAGTCAGAAAATCTTACTCTATACATTTCACCACATAGCTGCCTCAAGAAATCAA
Organism: Pseudochirops corinnae; assembly: GCA_028646515.1. Classification (NCBI taxonomy): domain Eukaryota; kingdom Metazoa; phylum Chordata; class Mammalia; order Diprotodontia; family Pseudocheiridae; genus Pseudochirops; species Pseudochirops corinnae. Next base: position 272,843,667 of record CM053588.1, read on the forward strand.
TGAAATATCAATAGATCCAAATTAATATCAATATGACTTAAGCAAAAATGATTTCTCCCTTCTCTGAATACTTAATTTGACATTATCCTCATAGCCTTATTTATTCTAATTAGCATGATGTTTGCTTCTTTACATAAAATCACTGCTACAGCTCCATTGTCTTGTCTTTAATTATGTCTCATGTAGTGTTTCATCTCCCAAATCGCCTAGTGTCTTTGACAAAGCAGGTTCTCAATAAATATTTACTCAGTAAATGGGTGGATTTTGTCCTATCTAGCAAGAATTTGAAGGAATATGACATTGTGTACATTTAAAATCCAAGTGACATTGAATATAGAATATCAGACTAGGAGTTAAAACGTGTTCAAATACCTACTCTGATGCAAATTAACTTTGTACCTTTGTCAAATCATTTAACCTCTTTTTCTCAAGCAGTTCCCAGAATTTATTTACTACATCAAAGATAGTTCCTGTGACAAAACTACAGAATTCTATGGGAAATGTTTTTCGTGAGTACTCACCAGATGGAGAAAGAAATCCAGAGGAATTTTGGATGATGAGACTAAGAACAAATATTATGCAATATAACTATAAAGAAATTTGTTTAATTCCCACTGATCTCTAAGTTTCCTTTCAGTTTGAACAAATATATGTATTTATGAATTAAATGAAGAACATATGATAAATGCCTTAACAAGTATCTATAATTTCTTTCATTTCATAAAAAAAGGGAAGAAGACCTACATGTACAAAAATGTTTATAACAACTCTTTTTGTGGTGGCCGAGAACTGGAAATCCCCATCATTTGGGGATGGCTCTAGAAGTTTTGATATAAGAATGTATTTTTTTTTTTTGCTTTTTAGAGGGCTATTGGGGTTAAGTGACTTTCCCAAGGTCACAGGGCTAGTTTTTGTGTTAAGTGTCTGAGGCTAGATTTGAATTCAGGTCCTCTTGACTCCAGGGCCAGTGCTCTATTCCTTGCTCCATCTAGCAGTCCCAGTGGTATATGAATGTAATGGAATACTGTTGTGCTGTAAGAAATAATGAACAGGTGGAGTTCAGAAAAATCTGGAAAGACTTATATGAACTGATGCTGAGTGAAGTGAACAGAAGCAGGAGAAGATTGTACACAGTAACAACCACAGTGTGTGATGACTGACTTTGATAGACTTAGCTCTTCTCAGCAATGAAAAGTCCAGACTTTTGATGGAAAATTTCATTCATATGCAGAGAAAGAACTATGGAGTCAGAATGCAAAATGAGCAGACTATTTTCTTTTTTGTTTTGTTTTGCTTTTTTTCGTTCTCATGGTTCCTCCCAATTCATTCTAATTCTTCTATAAATAGGACTAATGTGAAAATATGTTTAATAGGAATGTATATGTAGAGCCTGTATCAGATTGCATGACATCTTGAAGAGTGGGGAGGGGAAAGAGGGGGAGAAAATCTAAAACCTATGGAAGTAAATGTTGAAAACTAGAAATACAATTTCTTTCATTGAGGGAAAGGAGGAGCAGGTGAAATTCCCCTACTCCTTACATATCTTCTGTGGTTTTTCTGAAACTTAATTTGTCTATATTGATTTTGAGATATTTATTTTCCATTTATGATATGAAGTGTGTTGATAATGATATTAAATCAACCCCTAAAATCCATTCAGTTCAATGAGGGAGGACTCATTTTACCTGATAGAATTCATAGGAAATAAATTATAATTGTTTGCATTTCAAATGGTTTAAAAATTTGGGTAGAAAGCTATGGATTACTAAAAATAAGTTAATGAACTTTAGGTTTTTGTTTTATTTTTTTTTATTTTGTTTTGTTTTGTTTTATTTTTACAATTTTATCATTGTATTTCAACATTATATGTGACTAATGTAATCCTGTAAATTTTGTCTTATGCAATAATAGGTCTTTTAGTGGTCAAGGGTTCCATGATGCCAAAGAGGTTAAGAATTTCTGTCACATACTAAAATATTCTTCATTGATAGAAAGCCCAAGAAAGATCAAAAGAACTTTTTGTGGATATGTAAATAAATTTCAATGAAAAGGAAATGGAAATTGTTTAAAGAGACTGATGTAAATGAATGGGTTGCTGATCAAGTAGTGCTATGAAGTAACTTATTTAAATTGATGATTTTTGCTTTTTATATCTTATTCAGTTCTAATTATACACTCCTGCTCCCTTACCCGCCATGCTGTTCCTCACAACAATGATTGGGAGGAAAACAAAAACAAAAACCTCATAAAGTTAGGTTATAAAAATACATTACAGAAGATGAAAGGAAATAGAAAGTAAACACAGAAACATGGCAAAGTGTTGTATGAAAAGAGTCTGGATAGGTAAATCTCCAAAAGAGCTTTATCTGCAGGACATTCTAATGTCAAGGAGGGAAAAATGACTTAGTTGATTCTTTTGCTATTTTTACAGTCATATTAGAGGAAAGATAATTGAAGAAAATATGGGACCTCTGGTTGAGTAGGATAAGACAATTCTACAAATGAGTAGTATGGGTAGGAAAGAGTGAGGCAAGAATTACATATTTTCTTTTCCTTCCGTATTCTTTCCCAAGAAGAATGATCTCAGTATTGAAAAAGACAGCATAAAACTAAAATTAGAAGTGGAAATACTATATCAATATAGTCATAAGAAAACAGCTGGTTTCTCTTGATAAGATTCATTAGGGCCAAATGAACTATCTTTTAACACAGAAAGAGAACTGGAATCAATTATGACTAAGAAAAAGTAATTGTTGAAAGATTATTGAGAATGGACAATATATCATAGGACTGCAGGAAGGGAAATCATGCCATATTTTTTAAAAAGCGTGATATAGGGGAATCCACAAAATGCAGACAAGGAGATTTGATTTCTATCACAGTTAAAATTCTATATTGTATTATTGAGGGGATAATATAGACATAATCATAAGTAAAAAAAAACAAAAAAGAACCAACCAGATTTCATCAAAATAAGGAATACCAGACTTATCCAATTTATTTTTTGGGATAGTTGTTACCCTGGTAGATCAAAGGAATGTTGCATATAATCATATTTCATTAAAATATTTTGCAAATTTTCACATGCTCCTATTCAGGAAAAGGCAGATGGATATAGAATTGATAACATAACTAAATCAACTTGGAAATAGTTAAGTGACTTGTTCTAAGGAGTAATCATTAATGGTTTCATGTTAATAAGGAATGTGTGGCCTTCTCCTAACAGAATAGATAGAAATCCAATTTCAAAGCCAGGGACACATGTTTAAGTCTTACTTCTCATACTATCTGTGTGACCCAGAGTGATTTGTCTCAGCACTATAAGCAACTTTCTAAGTTGATGAGAAAGTGTTGGTCTACATGTGAGTTTCCTCATAAGGAAGCCAGGGCTTAGAGAAAGGAATATTCCAGAGGAATCTGTTTAATGTTCAATTCTTTATTTATTTTTTTTATTTTTTGGAGAGGGGAAGGAAAGGGAATTGGGGTTAAGTAATTCACCCAAAGTCACACAGCTAGTAGGGTGTGTCCAGGGTCTGAGGCTGAATCTGAGCTCAGGTCCTCCTGACTCCAGGGGTGGTGCTCTATTCAGTGAACCACCTAGCTGTCCCTAATATTCAGTTCTTAAAAAGAGTTTTTCTTCCACTTGATGATTGTCATAATAATAGATTTCAAGCCATTAAAAAAAAAAATCTCTTAACTGTTGTATTTCTGAAAATTGGTTCATATTTATTTTTTTATGTGTAATATCAAGTTTTAGTATTATTCTATGAAAAGTAAGGTCACTAATCTATAGGTACTTGCTAATGATAAAATTTTCAAACAGATAAATTGAATAGCATGAGAAATATGTCCTAATTTTAGATAATATTTTTAACCCATCTCAGTAAATCAATTATATGGCTCTTTTCCAAATAGACTTTGAAACAATAGTAGATCTATGAAGCCCTTTGGCCTTAACTATTGTCTTCTGAAATATGAGCCCAGATGAAGGGAACAACAGGGAAAGGGGACCTGAAATAGTAAAGTGGTAGATGGGGCAGGTGATAAAGTATCGAACTGAACGTCAGGACAATCTAAATTCAAATCCTATTCCAGGCCCTTGTTAAAAATGTGGCCACAGACAAGTCAATAAGCTGTCAGCCTCAATTTCCACATCTGTACAATAGTGGTGATGGTACTACTTTGACTAAACCTATGATTATGATCATTGCAACTACTACTCCAATTGTTACAGGAATGTGGGGAGGACAAAAAGAGGCAACACAGGTAAAATACTTTGTAAATTTCTGAAAACCTTAAAGCAATATTTAAATACTAATGGTTATTCTCAATATATGTATTCATACTGGAACTATTAGGGCCTTCAAAATGTCATACTCTGGTGTTGTTGCTGTGGCAGAAAAGCTGTTGTACCCAAACCCAAATTTCAGGTCACTGCACACCACCTGATTTGTGGCCCACCATTAATCCCCTTTTATATTTCTATCCTACATTTTATCATAGCTTGAAAACTGCTAAAGGCATGTCTGAGCATTGCTCAGGGCAAAGTTCCCTATCAGCATTCTATATTTTTTCCTTGAATCAGTATGAGTGTACAAAGTGCAACTCAGGGTTATGGTGTAATATAGAGATCACCCTGTCCTATACTGCTGACCAAGCAGGGTCCTCACACCCTTCGAGCAGAACATGACCGCGGCCTTTTCTGGGACTTTCCAGTTCCCCCTTACCCCATGACCTTCCATTCTGTTCTGGAAAGAGCTGACTACCCCTGCTCTTCCGAGAGACGCCTGAGTCACAGGAAGATTACACCCCTGTACCCTTGCACCATATTCCAAAATTAGTCCTTACCTATGACTATCTTTGCTTCTGTGCATCATGGATTCTGCTAGCTCCCCTCTTTGATTGTGGTTTTTGTGGTTTTGACCTATATAATCAAGTCTGTACCCCCCAGAAAATCACTACTCATTTGAGTGAATACACTCCGGTAGAAGTGTGCTTGCTCAATAAATCCACACCTAAATTTTTCTTGAACCAAGGTCTAGACTCACTCTTGTTCTCTGCACAACAAAGCCATACCAGAACTTGAAAAGTATTTGAAATTAACTGTGTGACATGGGAGACACTGGCACAGGAATGTTCCATGTGGCATGCCCACATAGGAGAAGGTACTGTGCTCTATGAGCAAAGCAGAACTGAAAAAGCTCAAAAGAAACATGAAATGGGCAAATTTAGAGAACGCACCCCTGAAACACCATGCAGGAGCAGCTTTCCAAAAGAATGCTACTGTGAACAGCTTTTAAGTTTCTGATTACACAGTATAATGAACATTCTATTTATTCCATAACAAATTAAGGCAATCATTCACAACAAAACACAATATAAAATTCACAATATTACATCTTATCACAGAAAATCACAATATAGTGTTCACAATAGCTTAACATTAAAACGGCCACATAGTTTTCACCAAAGTGATCCCAGTATTAAGAACAAAGAACAAATGATTAATCATCTGGTATCCCTAAGGGGGTTTGCCTCCTTACTTAATCATTCAATAATTTCACAATACAAGTCAGTCTTCCACTCATGGCACAATTATATGTTAACTTAATCAGTCACTTATCTAGCAATCAGACACTAAGTATGTTAATCACTAAATACAAACATTAGAAAATTACACAAATCTCCACCCTTCAGTGTCTAGTAAACTTCAATTTCATCACTCATTCAATATCCAATGAGAGGCCTTGTCTTCATCTTGACTGAGGGTGGTCTCTCAGATTCCCTGGATCCCCTTCCATGGTCCCAGCTCCTACCTGAATCCACCAAATAGTCACCTAGATTCAGAGGCAGACAGCTCTCAGGTTCTCATCCAGTCTTCTGCGCCATTCTTACTACACACTGAAGATCACAGGATCCAGCACACCTCAAAACCTTCACATCTTCTGTTGCTGGGAACTCAAGGATCAACCAAGCCACGAACAAATGAAGTCTTATCCTGGTCATGCTTCTTCAGTCCTCCAGCAGTTCGGTTGGCCCTAGGACCCAGAAGAAATTTCAGCCTTCCAGTTGGCCTTCTCAGCCTTCCAGGTGACATTCTCAGCAGCAGCTTTAGCCTTCACCCGATTCTGGTCTCATAGAAAACTTCAACTCAGCTCTCAGTCCAGCAAGTAGCAGCCCTGTTCCCAGATGCTGGGACAATTCTGTTTCCTCCATCAGGAACCACCAGGAAGAAAATTCTTGATTCTGACTGTTTCTCGATAGGCTCTTCTTATACACACACACACACACACACACACACACACACACACACACATTGGCTTCCTGTCTCAGCCAGCCTCTTCCTGTTTTGTCAGAAACAGGAGACAGAGTTCACACCTTCTGTTTCTTTCACAGAGGTACTTAGCCCTTATTTACTGAGGGTTAAGTAAGTGCTTACTTGACATAACAAAAAAGGGGTCTTCAAATTAAAATTAATTACCAGTAAAACACAATCAAGATCTATAAATATAATTACAAAACACTCATTTCAAAATTAAAAGAACACCAATAATTGAAAGAATAGCCTCAGCTCTAAGGTAGTGAGCAAAAATATAAAAATTGATGATGCCACCTCATTTATGGATTTAGTCATACTAATCAAACCACCAAAGGTTTGCTTTTTTTAAAAATTTGAATAGATTATTTATTTATTGGAAAAAAAAGGTCCTGAATTTTAAAAGGAATAAACTGCAATAAATTGTAGCGAAGGGGGATGGCAATTCATGACCTAAAATTATATTATAAAAGAATAATTATGGAAAATATTAATTACTGGCTAAAAAGGGAAAAGTAGAGAAGTGTAACTGACTACATTAAAAGAAATAATAACACTTAATATTCTACTATTCAATAAGCCAAAGGTCATGTGCTATTTTGCAGATTATCACCTATTTGATAAGAATTCAACATTTAGGAGGAATATGTTTAGATCATTCAACATTTAGGAGGAATATGTTTAGATCATTATTAGATCATGTTACAGCATCTACCACAATTAAATTTCAAATAGATAAGTGACTAATTTTGTTTTTTAAAATATTTTTAAATAGAAAAAATTGAAAGAGGTACCTTTCATAATCATAGCTAGGGATAAAATTGTTAAGCAAAAAGGGCTAAAAAGAATTCTAATACCAAACTAAATAAAATTAATTATATGAAATTAAAATGTTTTGGGGGCAAGAGTCAAGATGGCAGCATAGAAGCAGGAGAACTCCG
>CM053588.1:272851423-272866482 GCA_028646515.1 Pseudochirops corinnae
GAATAGACTGGGGGAGGGGGGACACACTGGGATGGCTGTTTTGGGGCGGTGGGTGGGGGAAAGACGGGGAGAAAATATTTAACTCAAAATCTTGTGGAAATGAATGATGCAAACTACAATAAAATTTAAAAATAAAAAAAAATAAAAATAAAAAGTATGGAAGAGAACCATTATGGGCAACTAGGTGAAACAGTGGATAGAGCCCCAGACCTTGAGGCAGGAAGTTCTGAGTTCAAATTCAGTTTCAGATATTTACTAACTGTATGACCTTGGCCAAGTCACTTTTTCCTGTTTGTCTTGATTTCCTCATAAGTAAAATGAGCTGGAGAAAGAAATGGCCAGCCAATTCAAAATCTTTTCCAAGAAAACCCCAAGTGGGATCATGAAGAGTTGAACTCTACTGAAATGATTGAACAGCAATAACAAGAGAATCATGTATTTAAGGTTACAGGGATTGACTTGTGTCACAACTAGAAATTCTACCGATAATATCTTGAATATTATTTCAGTTCCTAAAAACTTTTCTCCCCATTAGTTCTGAGTGTTTCTTTGTCTAATTAATCTTGACCCCAAATTATGGTATGTCCATAAATATTTTCTTTTTAATCTTTAGACAGAATAGAAGTGATATTGTGATGTTTGTGTAAGAGTAAAGCAATAGGCGTCCAGTTGTGTCCCTTGTTCCTTCATTCTTAGGCATTTTTGTTTGGTGCCCTTCTCAAAATATTAAGAATTTTCTAAGGCAGCATTTCAGATAAATAAAATTATTAGGGCCATAATTGTGGCCTTACTCAGCTCACTGGGTAAATTTTCAGGAATTTTCCTACAAAAAAAAAAAATTCCAAGCAAGGATTAAAAATGGTAGAAGAAAAAATAGTAGAAAACAAAAAGAAATATATATTATGGAAGATCATGAGTCCTAGAGTTAAAAAGGATCTTAAAGATCATTAAAGACAATAGCATTTATGAGAATTTTGTTGGCAAAGTTTTTTGTAAATATTATCTCATTTGATTCTCACAACAACCCAGACAGATTATGTTGCTACCCTATTTACATATAAGAAAACTGAAGCTAGAGAAGATTAGAAAGATACAAAGTGTTTAAGGTATGTGGAAAATTCAACCTCATACTCACTATTTTCTTTTATGCTAAAGAGTGCAAACTCTATTGACAAGAGAACAGGTGCAAAAGGGGAGTTAAAAATATTTCATTCATCAATGAAATCTAATGCCAACAAGTAAAAAAAAAAAATGTTACTTCAAGCTCAGCTCTTTATCTATTACACCATCAACTTACTATGGTTAAATTCCCTAACTTCAGTGACTATAAGAAATAACCTCCTTGAGGGAAAGGATTTTGTTTTTGTTTTTATTTTTGCCTTCATACTCTCAGCACCTACCATAGTGCCATGTACATAGTATACCTCTGCTAATGCTTCTTATACTGAATTGTTGATGAGTAAATTGAGGGCCAAAGAGGACAATTGACTTACCCCAATCTCCTAAATCATAGGTAATAAAGCCAAACTTTTGAGGCAATCCCTTCAGACTCCCCATGCAATGCTTTTTATTACGCTACAGATTTTCAAGCAGTAGAATTGTACTAGCAATTGTATTCTAGTGTCATTGCAACTACTAGTTGTCACTCCTAGTTCCATAAGTAATCTATGTCAACAATTTTGCCATCTTCTTTTCTAGCTTTTATCAGTCAGGTTATAGGCATCTATTTACATTAAATTTAGAGACACTTATCTCAAAAGCACATTCATAACCAACAATCAAATGATACAATTCAACTTCTCAGTAACCTATCCCCTCCCAGGAAAAAAAAAATGCTTATCTATCAAAACACTTCACTTTGAGGACTGATTTAAAATAAGTTAGATATTGTTCACATTTCAATGTATATTGTCTCTGACTTTATTCACTTAAATAAGATTTATGTGCATTTTTCTGGGACCCAAGAGCCAAAGCAAAAGGCTTAAACTAATTAAAGGACACCATCTAAAACTTATGAGCTCCAAATTTGGGCATCATCAACTTTTTTTTATATATATATAGCATCAATATACCCATGAGAATGAGTTATGAGTGGGACTTCTTGTGATTCTGTCACTCTTTATGTCTTCATATATCAAAAAGGCTTTACTCAGACACAGTGCATAATCTTGCACATGCTTCTCAAAGCAATAAGTAATTACACAATTAGGATAGTTAAGTCCATATTTAATATCATGAGGTTCAAAAAAAGGAAAACTGAGTGTGCTCAGAATTACACAGGAACAATTTCAAACTTGCTCTTGTGGTTGTTTTTAAGAATCGAAGATATTCTGTGCTGAACATTACTTCTTGACTTAAAATATGCTTTTGTTGTCACGAAGGTAAAAATTGAACCAAATTAAATAAAAACCAAAATTAAAGCATAACAAAAGCATTAACTTTGTTCTGAAGGGGAAAACTGGCTGCTCAATATTTCTAAATAAAGAAATAAAAGAGTAGCATCCTTCGCAGGGTTTGTATCCACAATGTGCCAAAATTTTATAATCACATTATTATAGCTATGTTTGTAGCATGAATAAGAATAAATAGATTTATATGCTATTTCTAGACAGGCATGCACACATATTCTGCTATAAAGATTTTTTTCTGTACATTTAGAATGATACCATATTTTATGTAGACCGTTCTCCAACAAGTAGCAATAAAATCTTTACAGCACCCAACCCTGCCCTATTTTATGCAGTTTACCTGGTTTCTATCCATTGTCCTCTCTAAAATCCATTTATCAACAGGAAAACAATGATGTCATTGATATGAACGGATACTTATGACACAGAGGACAGTTTCAAGTCAAAAGTATTCAACTCTTGAAAAAAAAATCCATAAGAAGTGAATTTTGTTGTATTTATCATTATTGTGCATGGAAGATTAAATAGTATTTAAATATCTTAAACATAAGTGATTCCTTACTTTTTTGAGAATTGTGAAGCATATTTCGATTAAATGTTTCCATTTCCCTTATGTAGCTTGATAAATAGAAATTAGGGGATGCTGTTGGGAGATTCTACCAGGAAAGAATTGAAACGTAGATTCTAGATCTAAATCCAACAGTGACTTTAGAGCATTTACTTAACTGCATAGATAGAAGATGCCCTTATTAAGCACTTACTTTGTACTAAATACTTTGCTAAGGTCAGCAAAAACAAATGCGAGGAAGAAATATGGTCCTTTTCCTCAAGGACTTTACATTCTAATGTGGAAAATACACAAAAAAGGGAGCTGGAAAATATTAAGGGGAGGTTTTTGCATAGGCAGCATGGTTGGGAAATGGTAGGCAGGAAGTGATATCAAATCCAAGTCCTGTCAAAATAAGGTGAAAGTTCATCTATCAGGGTTCATAATCCATGAGGGTGTGTTGATGCAGCTCTGTGCCCACATTTCTCCCCATCAATTATGATAATCATATTACTTATCCCTCTACATTGTCTTCAGACATCATGAAAAACAAATGAGGTAATGAGTTAGATTGCCCTCAGTAACAAAGTTATACCTTGGATTGAAAAAGTGCAAAAAGGGATAGATTTTTTAGGCTGTTAGAATCTGCTTGACTACTGTGAATCTGAGATTCTGTACTAGGTAAACACTGTGTACATAAATGCTCCCCTTAGCATTGGGTAGGGTGCTAGCTGAAGGGATGATAGCAAGAGGGTTTTTGTGATGATATATCATCAGAGAACAGGGTTAGATAGTTGGTTAGGAGTTCAATATAAGACCAGAGAAAGCACAAGTAATGGCAGAAAGGAATAGCACCAAAATGGGGAAAAGAAGTTAAAAAAAAAAAAAAAACTGGTGATACTAAAGATAAACATATTACCTCACATAATTTTCACCTAGTTACTCACTTATTTGCCCAGAAGAAGCAGAGCATAGAGAGAAGAAAATGTTTTTAGACATAGAAGGAAGGCTATTCACTCTGAGGAATAAGCAAGTTACTGATTGAAGTCATGTGCCCTGTAGGAAAGATGCGATTTAGCTCCTCATATCCACAGTCTGTTCTTAAGAGTTCTTTCTTCTGGAAGATTCCATAGAAACATATATTCCCCCAATTCTTTACCACCTCTATCCCCACCCCATGACCAGATAGTAAATCAGTGACCTTGAGTCAAGTAAGCATGTACATTACGCATGTCAGGAGACATTCAATTCCCTACTATTCACAAGCAAACAAATATATCTACTGGGATTTGAAGTTTTTTGATTACTACGTATTTCCCTCAACCCTATATTCTTCTGTTTATTCTTCTCTCTTTCTTTTTGCCCAGCTCTCCTCTAAAGTTTACTTTGCTTCTAACCACTTAATTGACCTTTTTATTAACCCTCATTTTTTTCTTGTACCCTTCCCCTTAGAATCCCCTGTTAGATAAGAAAGATTTCTATATCCAGCTGAGTGTGTGTATGTATGTGTGTGTGTGTCTTTGTACATACGTATGTCTGCATGTATGTATTTGTATAGGTATGCATATATGTTACATATATATAGGTATGTGTGCATGTTGTATACATATTATATATAATAAAATAGAAATATAAGTATATATAATTTATAAAATACTCAAAGAGGGAAGAATACATACAAAGCTGTGTATGTGTGTTTGTGTGTGTGTGTGTGTGTATGTGTGTGTTCTTCCCTTTTTGAACCAATTCTAATGAGGGTGAAGTTCAAGTATTGGCCAATACCTACCCCTCCATTTCCCCGTTCACAGTGGAAAAAAACAAAACAAAACAAAACTTCTTCCTTGTGCACCTCTTTTTTGGGCAAAATAATTTTCCCTATTCTTCCTTTCCTTTCCATCTTCTTCCAGTGCCTTCCTCATTCTAACACTTTTATTCTTGTATTTAGTTCATCTCAACATAAGTAACTCACATTCATGTTCTCTGTCCATGTATATTTCTTCTAACTGCCCTAAAAAAGATAAAGTTTTTAGGAGTTATGTGTATGATCTTCCAATATAGGCATGTAGACAGATTAACCTTATTAAATCTTTTATGACTTTCTTTCATGTTTACCGTTTTATGCTTATCTTGTGTCTTGTGTTTGAATGTTAAATTTTCTATTCAGCTATGCTCTTTTAATAAGGAATGTTTGGAAGATCTCTATTTAATTAAAAACATATTTTCCCCCAGAAGAATTATATTCAATTTTGCTGCATAAGTTATTCTAGGTTGTAATCTGAACTCTTGCCTTCCTAAATATCACAATCCTTACTCTCTGCTTCTTTAAAATGGAAGATGCTCAATCTTTCAAGATCCTGACTGAGGCTCCCCAACATTTCAGTGGTTTCTTTCTGGCTGCTTGTGATATTTTCCCCTTAATATGGGAGATTTAGAACTTGACTATAATATTCCTTGGAGTTATCATTTTGGAATCTCCTTCTGGTGCTGATCAGTCTTCTAGTCCCATTCCCTTATTTTACAATTTACAAAACTGAGGCCAGGAAAGATAAGATAAAGTGACTGGTCAGTGATCACTCACTAGTGGTAAGCACTATGACCACAAGTTCAATTTTGTAACAAAAGCATCTATAACTGCTCAAAATAGTTAATATAATAGACTAAATTATTCTACTACACTTCAGACTAAATAAATATAGTATCAAAATTATAGACGTAATGGTTCCAATTTTGTCCAGTTAAATATTATTTATATTATGGTATTCAGTTCACATTGCTAAAATTTAAATGAGAAAATGAAAATGAAATTGTATCCAGATCATGGCAAAAAACACGGTTAAACTTTTCAAAACTATGGTCCAAGGAGCTGAAGATGTTTACATTAAACATGAGATGATGATATGTATGGGGAAAGTGGCACAATCTATCAGATTATTTAAAAAGTGTGTAAGGCAAAAGAGGAACTATTATTTTTTTCTGTTGCAGAGAATCAAAAGAGTATGATAATAGGTACCACAGTGGTTGTGGACAGGTCTTCAAGACTTGGTCTTGTCTTTCCTACTACCTCTCTGTGTGACCTTGGGCAAGAAACATAACTTTTTTGTGATTTGATTTCCTTAGATACAAAATGAGGCCATAGTATTAAGTTTGCATCTCTAAGGCCCTTTTATGTGTAATACAAATTATGACCCTGTTCTCTGATTCTAAGTTACAAGGAAGTAGATTTCATATTTGAAGGAACTTTTTAGTATAGATAGATATACTGACTACAAAACTGAAGATCTACAGAGCTGTTCTGCTGACCTTATTACTATATGCCTATGAAATGCACAAATTGCCAGAGCTAGCTTAGTGTTTGGGAGGCTCCAAAGGAAAGTGTGGGAGAGAAGAGATACACACACATATGCATATGTGTATAAAATGTGCATGTTTTATACACACATGCATATGCAAATATACACACATATATATGCATGTGTATACACCTCCTCCCTCCCCCCCCCACACATTCATGTATAAAACTTTCTCTCCATTAGAGATGTCCAATGCTGAAATGAGCTGTCACAGAAAGTAGTAAGCTTAAACTCCCTGAGATTACACATATTCTAGCAGAAATTTAGTGGCCTTTTTCAGAAATTTCTTTGAATAGATTTTTGTTTTGAGTATCAAGTTAGAGCTTTATGAATTTAGAAATGAAAGGTAATTTAGAGGCATCAAGCTGGTACAATAACAAAACTCTCTGTTTTGAGTGTCAAGAGAACCTGAGTTCAAATTCAGACTCAGATACCTATCTGATTTGTTGACCTTAAGTCAATTACTTAATCCCTCCTTTATTCAATGACATCATTTATAAAATATCGATAATAATGCTACATATTTCCCAAAGTTGTTTTGAAGATAAAGTGGGATAATATTTGTAAGATAATTTCCAAAACATTAAGCGTTTTTAAAAATGCTGCCATTACTGCTGTCGTTATATAAGTTTATATAGTCCAACCTTCCCATTTTACAGATTGGGAAACTGAGGCCCAGGGAACTTTAATTGCTTGCCCCAGGTAACAAATTTAGTAAGTAAGTAAGCAGAGATGGGTTAGACAAGATGAATTTTAGAGATCATAGAAGCTCAAGAAGTCTATTTTTCTGTTGTAAGTTTTAGAGACCTAATGTTTACATAGTATTTGTTGCTCTGCATTCAAATTCAAGGAAAGGTAAATAATCTTTATATGGGGAGGAGGGAACTAGCTCACTCTCTAACAGCCCCTGAATGACATGATTAGAAAATATTAAATATTAGTTAAATTTTAGAGTATGATAATGTATTATTAAAATGTAACAATTATACATTTTAAGATTTTCAATGCATATGTGTTCACTGGAAGTACTGATGCCTCTAATTAATAAAATTTAAACCCACTCAGAAAAGATACACAAATCAAGAAATTAAAATCTTACATATTGTGGTGTTGGAAAATAAACTTAAAAGATTTTTGGGGGCAATGATATGTTAAGTTACTTTTTTTCTCTTTTTAATGGTATATTTTGACTTTATATCACCCAGATTTCTTCCTCTTCCCATATTTCCCACATCCCTCCCCCATCACAGAGAGATACCCTTTATAACAAAGTCTTCAAAGAAGAAAAAAAGACATTTTTTTATAACAAAGATTTTAAAGAAGAGGAAAAAAAAAAGTGAAATTGATCAATCCATTCACGTATACCTACACACATGTATACATCCATATACATATATGTGTATGACATTTTATGCACTGTGCCATACCCATGAATCAGCACTTCCTCCACAAGCACACACTTCTGAAAAGAAGAAATTAAAATCTTCAATATTATGGTGCTGTCAAATAAAGTTCATTATTATTTTGGCAATGACATGTTGAATTATTTTCTGTCACATCAAGTTGCATGCATTCGTCATGTTACATTTAAAGCATATCCCTATTCAGACAGATGCAACCATTTGTGACAATTGAGATACAATAAGCATTCAATTGCCAATGAGGAATGTAGAATTTTTTTTAATATTTTGCCATATCCAAATAAACATTCAAGTATTTAGTTCTGTAATGCTTAAAAAAAAACCTTTTAAAGTCATTTCTTTTAAAGAGAAGCATCTAGCATTTTTCAAGCATTTTTTTTTTCCTGTCTACTGTCTCTAATGCTTTACTTTGTACTTAGGAAAAAAGTAGATTCTTCCTTTTTGTTCTTCATCAATTTCAAATGGTTGATCCAATCTTTAAGAGAGCACATTACCTCATCAAAGTAATGCAGCCTTACCAAAGAGAAAAGATGATAAGCTAAACCTGCAATCAGAAAAATATAAAAACCAAAACCTATGCTTGATTAGAGGAAACAGAACAAAAGATAGTGCAGTAGACTTAGAGTAATGACCAGAGTTCAAATTTGGCCTCAGGCACTTAATAGTTTTGCAACCCTGGAAAAGTCATTTAGTCTCTCCCAGCCTCATTTTCCTCACTGAAAAAATGGGAATAATAAGATGACCTACCTCCCAGATTTGGTGAAAGGATAAAATGAGATAATAATTGTAATGTTCTTAGATATTAAAGTAATATACAAATGATAGCCAGAATAATAATAATAATAATAATAATAATAATAATAATAATAATAATGACTTTGTATTGATTCAGTTCTATCAATTACTATTTTTGTTACCATAACTAAATTGATTAGACAATTCTATATACTTCTGAAACTATAAACTAATTATGGTTAGAGAATTTGGAAAGTGAAGGGGAATTAACAATTTTTGACTTATTTATCTTGCCCCTTTGGCTTAAATCAGTGATTCCCAAACTAAAAGAAAATGTTAAATATTCAGGGAAGTGTTATGGCAAGGAGTTTTCATTCATAAAAAATATCGTCTTTTTTATTTTTATTTAGCTTCAAATTATATGTAGAATGGCTCAATATGAATAAATAATCAAATTTATTTCCTATGCACTGAAAGAAAAGAAATGTCCTTGGTTTCCAATTCATAAAATGGGGACAATGTCAGTAACATTCCCATATTACTGTGAGGACATGTTTATAAAACACTATACACTTTACGTTATATTTACAATTACCATATTCTTACCATTCACTAAAAAAAAAAAATCAAAACCTTCTAGGGTATAATACAGGATCATGCTTTATTTAGGTCAGTCATTTGTGTCATTTGCAACTATATTATTGGAAAACAAAAAAAAATGTTTCTCCTTATGATTGTTAAGGCATTCCAAGATCCTAAGGTGTATCACTTTTTAAAAAATACTTTCCAGTATCTTCTCTATGTGGAAGACTCCCTAATTTCTATCTGATTTTGTTCTTTGATTTTCTTTCCAAAAGTATCAAAATTTACTACAGGACATTTTTGACATGATAGTGTTAAATGTGAAACAAGAGACCCAGATTCAAACGATTCCTTAGATATGTAATAACTATGCAGCCCTGGGCAAATCACTTCACCTTTCTGAAGCATAATTTCTTCATCTCTAAAATGAGGAAGTTGGACTCTGTGGCTTGCAAGGTGCCTTCCAGCTCTAAATTTATGGTGCAATTCTAATAACCATTAATGATACCACCATCTTTCCATTCCCTTATGATATAAATATTGGAGTTATTTTTAACTGCATTCTCTACTTTGATTTACAAAGTTATTCACTACCAAGCCCTGCCAATTTTCTTTCAAAATCTTTTAAAATATGCTTCCTTGTCCATTTTCAGAGTCAGTTTCTTAATCTAATCCCTAAATTAGTTTAACATCCTTAACAAAAGGCAAAGCATAGTTCTCTATTTTACTGATTTAGAAATATACAAAACTATCGGAAATTCTAGTACATTTAATACATGCAGCTTCAATTTATGGGACAGAAGATATAAAGTTTATCTTAGAGAAACCATGAGGTTTCAGTAAAGTAAAATCAACCCATGGTCAAACCTCACTAGAGCCTTTATATGGCCTTACCATTTGATCAGATATAGTTCCTGTTTCATTGTTCTCTACTCTGTCCAGAGAAACTATTAGATTTAACTATGTGTAGGAGTACTAGGAAATTCTTCCAAATAGGAAATCCAACACCAAAAGAAAAGTTGCATTGATTGACCTGCTATAAATCCCACTGTGGCTTCTTTGGTTCAAGACTATGGATCCCTATTCTAAATGCTTTGTTAATTGAAAAAAAAAATCAACAGGTAGTGATTTCACTCTTAATTCTAGTAAGAACCAATGAGATTTGTTTTCTAGAGAATATGTGAGAAGAAGTTAGCTTGGAGAGAATGATGGAATAAAAAGACTTGGAAGGCTTGAGTTTAGTCTTTCTCCATTGGTAATAATGGATAAATCCCTTTACCCTGTTGGTCTTCATATGCAAAAACAAATGGTTGCATCAATCAAAAATTATTTTTTGATATACTATTGTGTACTAGGAATGAAAGAAATAAGCATTTATTAAGTGCCAACTATATGCCAAGTACTGTGTTAAGAATTTTATAAATATTACCCCATTTTATTCTCACAACAACCCTGGGCAGTAGGTGCTCTTAATATTCTTAATGTTCAAATGTGTAGACTGAGGAAGATAAAGATTAGGTAGCTTGCCTATCTAATAATTAACTGAGGATTGATTTGAACTCATGTCTTTCTGACTCCCCACCAATGAAGTGACACAGGGGATAGAGTACTCAGCCTGTAATCAGGATGACATTTTCCTGAATTCAAATCTGCCCTTAGATTCTTACTAGCTGTATCACCCCAGAAAAATCACTTAACCCTGTTTGCCTTTTTTTTTTTCATGTGTAAAATGATTAAGAGAAGGAAATGTTAAACTACCCTCGTACTTTTTCCAAGAAAAACTCAAATGGGCTCATCAAGAGCTGAACACAACTGAAACTACAAAACAACAACTTCCTAACTCCAGGTACAGTGCTGTAGCCACTGTGCCACCTAGCCACCAGGAGTTATGGTGGGTAATGGGGATACAAAGAAAAAAACTAAAACAGTTCCTGCCCTCAGTGAAAGCACAGTCCATTAGGGAGGGAACACGAACATATATACATTTTTGCAAAATAGATACAAAATGGTTTGTGAAGATTAGAGTACTATCAACTGAAAAATGGGGGTGCTTGAGCATTTGAAGAAATCTTGGGAGTAAGATTCTCATTTTGGAGTAGATAAATTGTGGCTCCTTCCCATTGTTAAATCATGATTCATCTTTGAAATAATAAATGTTTCTGCATTGAGCACGTAAATTATTTTCAAATGGCATCTCTCATGTCCTCTTTCTTCACCTTCGATTGTGGTATAAAATTGGGAACTGGTCTCTCTGACATTCTTGATAGTATTATTTGTAATAATACTTTATCCAAAGTATAGTGTTATTAAATTGAGATGAATAGAAAAATTGGAACTAACTGTCACTAATTTCTTTGTAAAATGAAAGAGTAAAAGGGTGTAATTTCTATTCAAAGTAATTTATATTACTTGAATTCAGAATTCAAAATTAGAGAAGTGGTTATTACTCATGAAGAATTAAATGTAGCATTTTATAATTTGTATGTTTTGCTTTTTAAAAATGAAACCAGAGGAAACACAAAACAAGAGAGTTGACTAGATGAAAAGTAAATCTACTATAATAAAAGTGGTTCATCCTTTTCACCATAAACTCTGCTAGAAGTTACATGAATATAAAGATCTAATCATCCTTCATTAAGGAAAAATATATTCGGTTAAAGATGTGAAACTATATACTCCCTTTTCACTCAGAGAAAGGGACAATTTTTACATTTCTTTTGAGAGACTGCATTACACAAAAGATCTACTGTTTCTCACTCTTATTTTGTTTATAGGATACAAAACCAAAATGAGAAAGATACCAAGGACAAAGAGGTAACACGTTACCTTTCTACCATCACTATAATCTATTAGCATTTACTGAATTTGGGTAGCAAATCGAAATATACAAGTGTCTGATTCCTGCCCTTGAGAACATGACCCCAGTTCATATGTTGTTCTGCATCTGCCCAACTCTGTAAGGGTATAGAAAAAAAAAGTTAAGAGGTTTGAAGCAAGATATACAGCATTAGTATGCCTCATAAAAATAGCTCTCCACTATAATGGATAACTGTAAAAGAATTCTATCTCCTGGAGAAATTCAAGGGAATCAATATGTTATTATTATTTTATAAATTATTAAATTTATAGGTAGAACATAACAATGGGTTGAGTTCCTTCTCATTAATTAATTAAGGGACATAAACTCATTGTTATCTTCTGTCTATTAATTTAATAATTTATTGAATAATGGATGTGGCCAATATAATGTTAAGCAGGATGGCGTTCATCTTCTATGCTATTTCGCCCTTTTGTCAAATGTCCATAATATAAACCATAGTCCTTTTTATCTGGACTAAAAAATCAAGTATACAAGATATTAATTTCCTTAAATTCATAAACAGCATAATAAAAATTATGTTTTCACCTGCTCTCTAATATAATTTTCTATGGTAAAGTCTTTACTATAGATAACAGACAATCTAATTCATATGAAACATAAATATGGAGATAGAATATTTGTCAGTTGAAAACATTTATATCTGAAATTTTAAATACTAAATTAAATGTTATTTTATTCAAATAATGATATTTGTCTAGTACTTTGATATTCCCTCTTTCTTTCCCAAAGAGAGGAGCGGGTCCAGATTTAAGATTTACTCTGTGCATGAGACTCCCAGTAGGAACACTTTGTGCCATGTACATGTTGGCAATTACTTTGTAACTTTTAGTCTTAGAGAATTGCTGGGGACACCAAAAGTGTAAAGAAAATTTCCACTGTCATAACTTGTATGTTCCAAATAAAAGGTTGCAAAATTTGAACAAAGATTTTCTTATTTCAAGGTCTACTCTATCCGTTTTGCCACATTTATCCTCAGAATGTTATAGGAGTATTTTTTCCATCACAGTAATATAATAAAAATAACAAAATAATAAGAAATAATGAATAAGAAAACAAAACACCCTCTATATATCTTTCAAGCACTAGAAATTTGGTTAACACATAACTTTTTCCTCAACTGTCTATAAAAAGCACAGACAAATCTTTTCAAAGGCACGTTCTTATATTTTAAAAAGATATCCCTTCGAACTCTTTTATGATCCATGAAGATGATTATAAATTCTTCATTGAATGACACTTTTTCAACTACCATGCCTTATTCATAGTTGAAGTACATCAGAAGAATGGAAAGTAGAGTTATCATGTCTATGAGTTTAACATGGATAATCTTGTGAAATATTAATACTGTTAATTATATAAGAAAAAAAATAACATCTTCGAAATAATGTTTCCTGGATCTCTCTTATTCTTCCATCATTACACATCTTACTTTTTCTCTTCACAGCTCTTAAGTGTAACGCCACGCACAAGCAACTTCCAGGTTCTTATTACTACAAGCATAGTAACTCTCCATTTATTCAGCAACAGATTAAGGTAAAACATTCACAGAAAAGATAAAATCAAAATACGGGGTAACTCAATCATTTAGTAAGTTCTCAGTTGAATCACAAGGTACAAAAGTCATAGTACTTCACCCCTGGATAATCTTAATTGGGGATTAGTTTCCAAACATAAGCAAAGTACATTCATTTGGTCGATCACAAAACACAAAGGCCACCCACCCCTAGGTCACAACTAGGTTACAATATCATCACAGCATTCAATACCCAAAGAGAAGTCTTTTCTTCATCTTGACCTGATGCAAGTTCTCAGCAGTTTCTGTTACTGGGAAGGCAAGGCATAACAAAGACACAGCATAGATACACATTGCCAGTGTCCTTATCAATTTGCTCTCTGCCTGTGAAATCAGCCTAAACCCAATAACCAGGACTAAGGAATTAGAACAAATCATCAATACAGTCCCAAGACCCCTGAAAACATCAATAAGACCCTCCCCTAGGATTTCTGTAAACACATAACAAGAAAATCCTCTTTCAGGGCTTCAAAACCAACAGCAAGGTCCCAGGACTTCTGAAACAACAGCAACATCCTGCATCAGCAGAGGAAGCTGACAAAGTAACATCAAAACAGACAGAACGAGTACCATCATCACAGTCATGCTTCCTCCCAGTTCCGTCCTCAGTTATCATTTCTCTCTCTCCAGCAGTAGCAGCAGCCTCCAGATGCTGGCTCCCAGAAGTTCTGGCCTCTCTCTGCTTGGGCTTCTCTCTATCCATGGCACCAGCTTCTCCCAGTTCAGCCCCCTCTAGTCACATCAAGCAGTCCATCCCATTGTGGGATTCAACTTACATTACCACTACATTAAGTTGTTTGGTATTCAGTAGAGTAATGCTAAAAGGTTGAACTCAGTATATAGAAACAATATTTCGTATGCTATCATCTTGGATTTCTTGGGCTTACTAAGAAGGGACTAGAAATATACTCCACTAGGAGACAAAGTGATTAGGAATGAGGGAAGCACTGCTGGATCCTATGCTAGCTGTTTTACTTTGGCTTATTCTGACACTTTCTTGACTTGCTTCTAGAAAATTGTACTGGGTTTCTTTCTTATTTATGATCAAACTATCTTGACTTTAGTTTTATGGTATTTTATTTGTTATTTATCCCACTTATTTGATACTTATCATATGATAGACACTGACACATATTGACTGTACAACTGAGAAAAATTTTTAATCTCTGATTATCCTTGTCAACTCTCAAAAGTCTAAAAGCTTTTAAAAAGGTGCTGACCCACATTGGTAGAGAGAGTTTCCTCACTCAAAAGTTCCATCTACAATGAATATATGTGTGTGTGCACACACGTGTGTATATATGTATGTGTGTAGATGTATGCATGTATGCTTATATGTATATATATGTATGTGTATGTAAAGAGTTATGTATACTCTCTCTCTCCCTTTCTCTCTCTCTCTCTCTCTCTCTCTCTCTCTCTCTCTCTCTCTCTCTCTCTCCATATATGTAACAGTAATGAGATTTGAAGTTCCTTTTGTATTGCTAAGCTAAGAGATACTTAGCACCTAGTTCAGATTGAGCATCTGTTACAGAAACAGAAAGTATGAACACCTGTCTCCT
>CM053588.1:272884314-272909534 GCA_028646515.1 Pseudochirops corinnae
AAGTCTCTTCTCAAATGGAGATCAGTTTCCAGTCATAAACAAAGTACATTCATTTGGTCAATCACAGAGCACAAAAAGGCCAAAGGTTTTCCACCCCTGGACACAAAGTAATTACAATACCATCCATTAACACCAAACACTTTCTCAAAAGGGAGCAGGAGAGCATAAAAGGCCATCCACCCTTAAGCTATAACAAGGTTAAGATATTGTCTCAGCATTGAAAACCCAAGGAAAGGCCCTTCTTTCATCTTGCCCTGAGACAAGCCCTCAGCAATCTCAGTTCCTGGGGAGACAAGGCTCAACAAAGCCACAGCCAGTGTCCTCATCAAGTCACTCTCTGCCTGTAGAACAGTCCCAGAACCCCTGAAAACATCAGCAAGGCCTTCCTCCAGGAATTCTGTGAAGGTACCATAAGAAAATTCTCCTTTAGGGCTTCTGAACCAAAAGCCGCATTCCAAGAACTCTACAACAGCAGCACTGTCCTTCACCAGAAGGTGAATCTGGCATAACAACATTAAAACAGACAGACAAAATACCTACATCACAGCCGTGCCTCCTTCAGTTCTTGGCAGCTCTGGGTGGCAGTTCTCAAAAGTCCTGGGCAGCTCCAACAGGCTCTCAGTTGTCTTTCTCTCAGCAACTCAGACTCCACAATACTGGATGCTGTTTTCCAAAAGTCCTTCTGGCATTCTCTCAGCTTGGACCTCTCTCCCAATTCATGGCTCCTCCCAGTTCAGCCCTCTTTCTTCAAGTCAACAAGTCCATTCCATAAGTGGGATTCATAAGTCCTGAGTTTTAACACTCAACCCAAAAACCAAGACAATACAGGGACATCTCCAAATTCCATTACCATTACAGCTGGCTGAGAAAGGAAGCCAATGTGTGTGTTTATATAAGAAAAGTTCCGGAGTCAGAGACACAGAATCAAGAATTTTCCTCCTGGTGCCTCCTGGTGGAGAGAGCAGAATTTTCATAGCATCTGGAAGCTGAGATGCTGGACTGAGAACTGAGTTGGAGTTTTCTATGAGGCCAGAATCTGGTGAAGGGTGAAGTTGCCTGGAAGGCTGCTGCCTCCTGGAAGGCCACCTGGAAGGCTGAGATTTCTTCTGGGTCATAGCACCAGCGAAACTGCTGGAGAACTGAAGAAGCATGACCAGGATAAGATTTTGTTTGTGGCTTGGTTGATCCTTGAGTTCCTGGCAACAGAAGTGGTGAAGGTTTTGAGATGTGCTGGATCCTGTGAACTTTAGTATGTTGCAGGAACTTCCCGTAGGACTGGAGAAGGACCTGGGAGCTGTTTGCTTCTGAATCCAGGTGACTGGTGGATTCAAGTAGGAGCTGGGACCATGGAAGGGGATCCAGGGAATCTGAGAGACCACCCCAAGTCAAGATGAAGAAAAGGCCTCCCCTTGGATGTGTGATGAGATTGAAGCTTACTAGACACCAAGGGGTGGAGGGCTTGTGTAATTTTCTAAAGATTGTATTTTGTGATTAACAATACTTAGTGACTGATTGCTAGATAAGTTACTGATTAATTTAATCTATGATTGCCCCATGAGTGGAATATTGATTATTGTATTGTGAAATGACTGAATGACTAAATAAGAAGGCTTTCCCCCTTAGGGAAATCACATGATTATTTTTTTGTTCTTTGGTCTAAATATTGTGGCCACTGTAGTGAAAACTATGCAGCCATTCTAATGTTAAGCTCTTGGGAACACTATATTATGATTTTCTGTGATAAGATGTAATGTTGTGAATATGATATTGTGATTTGTTGTGAATGTTTGCCTTGATTTGTTATGGAATAAACAGAGTGTTCAATATACTTTGTAATCAAAACCTTAAAAACTGTTCACAGTAGCATTCTTTTGGGAAGCTGCTCATGCATGGCATTACAAAGAAGCAGGTAGACAAACCAGGGGGCTATTTCATAGTCCAGATAAAGGTGACAACGTGTCTATACATGTATGATTGAATTGTCTGCAGAAAGAAAAGAGAGTATGCAACCGATATTAAGAAGATAGAATAAACAGAATTTGGCAACTTATCAGATATGAGGAGGGATGGTTTGAGAGAGAATAGGCAGTAGAGAATGACACCTAGATTACCAAGCAGGATGACCAACTTCCCAGTCATCCTGCTTGGCAATCTAGGCATCATTCTATACTCCCTATTCTCTCTCAAACCATCCCTCCCCATATCTAATAAAGAGAGTTTGGTAACTCTGGAGGTGACTTTGATATTAATAGGAAAGTTTTGAGAAGGACAGGTATTTAAGAGTTTAGTATTAGTATTGAACATAAAGTTCAAACAATGTTTCCTATTTTGAGGTGTGTTGTTGTTCAAATATAACACCAATCCAGATCTGGATACCATTTATCTACTGACCCCCAGGATATGCTCCTTCCTTCCTTGACGCTCTATGTCTGACTTGTAGTCTCTCCATCAAATCTCTTACTTTCATAATATAGAAATTTGACATTCATATTAATGTACTGTCAAATATCCTAACCTCCCAGTTGCCCAATCTAATCTATTCCTATCACCTACTCTTTCATCCTACATTAAATAGAAAGAGAAATAATGCTAGCCTTGATCTTGTCAGAATCTACAGGTGTTTCAGTTCCAAATTCATGAAGTCTGAAATTATTTAATCTGATAATAAATCTTTGTTACTTTAAATTTTGGTGACCTCTAACTGCATTCTTTTCCCTAATAACCACTTTTAATCCATCCATCCCACAATTCATTCACAGGCCATTACCCTTACCCTCGTTATTCTTTCCTCTTTACTCCATTTTGACCCTTTGGTGAATCAGTTAAACTCTACACAATGTTTTGTACTCAAATTCCTTACCTACCTCCACTCCTGTCTCTGATAATGCCATGCCAAACTGTTCCCATGAAATATCCCAGAATCCACTGTCTTCCATCACATAACCTTGCTAGAGTTGGAGTCGCAAAAAAAAATCATGAAAGTTTGATGACTGGGACCATTGCGAATTTCTTACATAACACCCAATTGGACCCTCACTGAAGCAAGACAGTTAATTCATATTTCTCTTTATTGTTATTTCTTTCACTTATAAGAAAATCTTTTAAAAAAAATAAATTAACATATCACTGCACTGTCTCCTATAATTTAAGTTGAGTGCCTTACTTCAAATAACACCGTAAAGTAAGGTGATTCTTTGAGAATACTCTCTTCTATCTTCCTGCCCCTCTCACACATGAAAAAGTAGCCCTTCTCTTTTCCAACCAAGAAAAATCCTCCAATATATACCCTTGATCCAATGTGATCTTATCTTCCTCAAAAGCTTATACTCAGTAAATCCTCAATCTCACTGTAATGTTCAGTATCTCTTTATCTATCTTCTTCTTTGCTGCCTCTTTGACTATCCCTGCTCCCTAAAATCCTATACCAATCTTCTCCTTAGGAAACCTTGAGAAAGCCATCTATACATAGTGCCTCCAATTTCTCTCCTCTTAATTGATTCTGACCATCTGCAAACTGATTTCTGAGATCATAATCAGATTGTAATTGTAATCTCTAAATTCTCCAATGGTCTCTTAATTCACAAATCTAATTACTTTTTTCTATTCTTATCCTGTTTCGCCTTTCTGAGGCAATGCTGATCACACTCTTCTTTTTAATCTGTTTTTCTTTCCAAATTTTCATTACACTGCTCTCTCCTGGTTCTATTTTTCCCTTTTCAACTGCTCTACTCTACCTCTTTTTTCAGATCTTCATCAAAATTATATGCACTAAGTGTAGATTTTCCCTCAGGCTCTGGCTTGGACTTTTTTTTCTTTTCACTTTTTGCTATCAATTGATGATCTCATAACCTTTCATGTGATTCAATTATTGTTTATACAGATGAATCCCACATTTATATATCTAGACATAGTCAGCCTCCTGAGCTCTGGTCCTATATTATGTATTTTTTTGGACATTTCAAATCTGATGTTTCTAAGCATGTAGATCTCAACTTGTTTGAATGGTAACTCATATTTCCCCCTAAAACTTCACCTCTCTCAATTTTTCCATTACTAACAAGGTACTATTATCTTCCCTATCACATAGGTTCAATCTTGGTTTCATTCTTAAATGCTTACTTGGAATCATCATACATCTTCAAACTGTAGTCAATTTTCTGTATTTGTTTTTTAGTAACACCGCCACATATGCCATATATACCCCTTTCTCTGCATTCATATAGACATCATGTTGATCCAGGATGTCAATATCCCATGTTTGAACTATTTCAATAGGATATGCTTGTTCTATCTACATCAAGACTTTCCTCACTTCAATTCATCCTGCACTTATAGTGATCTTCCTTCCCAAAGTATACATCTCTCCATATCACACCCTCCTCCCACCCCAATTAATAATTTCCAATAGGTTCCTGGTACATACAGGATTAAATATATGTGTGTGTATATATATATATATATATGTTTTTTCTTTCATTTTGTTTATTTACTATTAGTTTACAACATTCAGTTCCATAACTTTTTGAGTTCCAAATTTTCTCCCACCCCCAAATGGTGACATACAATCTGATATAGGTTCTACAAACAATTTCACATTAAACATTAGTCAAGTTGTGAAGAAGAATTATAACCAATGCAATGAATAACAAGAAGAACTACAAAACAAAGCAAAATGCAAAAGAGAAAGTGAAAGTTGTTTACTTCAATTTGCATTTAGATTCCATAAGCCTTTTACTGGATATGGATAACCTTTTCCACTATGAGTCTTTGGGATTGTCTTATAACCTAGCATTGCTGAGACGAGCCCAGTCTTCAAACTCATCACAGGTACAATGTGTCTGTAATTGTGTGCAATGTTCTCCTGGTTCTGCTCTCCTCACTCAGCATCAGTTTATATTAAATCTCTCCAGGTTATTATGAAGTCTGTCTGCTCATAGCACAATAGTATTCCATTACATTCATATACCACAACTTGTTTAGACATTACCCAATTGATGGGCATCCACTTGACTTCCAATTCTTTGGCAGCACAAAAAGAACTGCTATAAATATTTTGATATATATGGATAATTTTCCCAGATTATGATCTCTTTTGGATACAGCCCTAGAAGTGGTATTGTAAGCCAAAGAGTGTGTACATTTTTATAACCCTTTGAATATAGTTACAAATTGCTCTTCAGAATGGTTGGATAAGTTCACAACTCCACCAACAATGCATTAGTGTTCCAATTTTCCCATATCTTCTCCAACATTTATCATTTTCCTATTTTTTCGTGTTACACAATCTGATAGCCATGATGTGGTACCTTAGAGTTGTTTTGATTTGCATTTCTCTAATCAATTTTGATTATTTTCATACAACTATAGATATTTTTATATGACTATAGATATCTTTAATTTCTTCCATTGAAAACTGCCTGTTCATATTCTTTGACCATTTATCAGTTGTGAAATGCCTTGTATTCCTATGAATTTGACTCAGTTCTCTGAATTTTTTAGATATGAGACCTTTATTGGATACATTGGTTGTAAAAATTCCTTCTCTATTTTCTCCTTTCCTCCTAATCTTGGTTACAATGGCTTTGTTTGGAAAAAATCTTTTCAATTTAATGTAATCAAAATTATATATTTTGCATTTTGCAATGTTCTCTATCTCTTGTTTGGTCACAAATTCTTCCTTTTTCCATAAATCTTACAAGTAAACTATTCCTTGCTCTCACAGCTTACTTATGTTATTAGCTTTCATATGTAAATTTATACTTTATTTCATATATGGTATAAGATATTGGTCTATGCCCACTTTTTGCTCTATTATTATTCAGCCTTCCCAGAAGTTTCAGTCAAATTGTGAGTTCATATCCCAGAAGGTGGATTCTTTAGGTTTATCAAACAATAAATCACTGTAGTTATTTACTACTGTGTCTTGAGTATCTTTTCCATTCCACTGATCTACCACTCTATTCCTCAACCACTACCAAGTAGTTTGGATTACTATTGCTCTATAATACAGATTAAAATCTAGTATCACCAAGTGACCTTCCCTAGCATTTCTTTTCATCAATTCCCTTGATATTCAGAAGCTTTTGTTCTTACAGATGAATTTTGCTACTATTTTTTCTAGCTCTCTAAAATAATTTTTGATACTTTGATTGGCATGATGAAAAATAGGTAAATTAATTTAGGTAAAACTGTCCTTTTTATTGTATTAGCTCCACCCAACCATGAGCAATGGTTTTTTTTTCCCTTTTTTTTTTTAAGATCTGAGTAAGTTTTGGTATATTGTCTCATTTTCTTCATTCTCTTGAATGAAGTTACTGGTTGTTTCTATGATTTGTTGTTTTACCCACTCATTCTTTAGGGTAAGATTATTTAGTTTCCAATTAGTTTTTAGTCTATTTTTTAAGTATCTTAACTACATATAATTTTTATTGTACCATGATCTGAAAAAAGATGCACTTAATATTTCTGCCTTTTTTCACTTGATTGTGAGATTTTTATGCCCTAGTACATAGTCAGTTTTTGTGTATGTGCCATGTAGTACTGAGAAGAAGTTATGCTCCTTTTTTATCCTCATTCAATTTTCTCCAGAGGTCTATGATATTTAAGTTCTCTAAAATTCTATTCCCCTCCTTAACTTCTTTCTTGTTTATTCTGAGGTTGGATTTATCAAGTTTAGAGAGGGGGATATTGAGGTCCCCCACTAATGTACTTTTGGTATCAATTTCTTCCTCTAACTCCCTGAGCTTTCCTCTAAGAATCTGGCTGCCATGCCACTTCATGCATATACATTTAGTAATGATATCACTTCACTGTCAATGGTACCTTTTAGCTGGATATAGTTTCCTTCCTCATTTGTTTTAGTTAGATCTATTTTTGCTTTTGCTTTTTCTGAGATTAGGATTGCTACTCCTGTTTTTTATTTTTTTTACTTTATCTGAAGCATAACATATTCTGCTCCAGCTTTTCATTGTTAGCCCATGTGCATCCAAATGTGTTTCTTGTAAAAAGCATATTGTAGGATTATGGTTTTTAATCCATTCTGGTATCTGCCTCCATCTTATGAGAGTACATACAATTCACATTCAAAATTATGATTACTGTCTGTGTCTTTCTCTCCATCCTCTTCCCACCTCCCATTTATTATTTTATTTCTCCCTTCTCCCATCCCTTCCTAAAAAGAGTTTTGCTTTTGACTACCACCTCCCTTAATATTCCTTCCTATCAATGCCCTGCTCTTTACCTACTCTTCCCCCTTCCTACTTCTTCCCTTCTTTCTAACCACACTCACCCCTTTTTTCTTTTCCCTTTTCCCTCCTATTATCTGTAGGGTACATTAGATTTCTATACTTAACAAAGTATGTCATTCCCTCCTTGAATGTAACCCAGTGATAGTAAATCTCAAATAATATTCTTCTTCCTCACTTCTTTTGCTCTTCTATAATAATTTTTTTGTGTGTTGCTTCATGTTAAATTCCTAAACTTAAGTGAGTATGTTATTTCCTAATTGAACTGAAACCAATGAAAGTGAAGCTCATACAATGCTCATCTCCCTCCTTTCTTTACTCCTGCTATAATATAACTTTGTGGTTCTTCATGTTATGTGATTTACCCTTTTCTGCCCCCTCTTTCCCTCTTCTTCCATTACAATCCTTTTGCATCCCTTAATTCAGTTTTCATCATCACATCAGTTAATTTATACCCACACCCTTTATGTATGTATATTCCTTTTAAGTGTCATACTAATCACACAATTTTCAAGATTAACGGGTATCATTCTCCCATATAGGGATGTAAACAGTTTGTTCTTGTTGAATAACAAGTTGTTAGTGTGTGCGTGTGTGTTTGTGTGTGTGTTTATTTATTTTTTTCCTGTTTACCTTTTTTGTCTCTTTTGGGTCTTGTATTTGAAGATAAATTTTTAATTGAGCTCTGATTTTTTCATCGGGAAGGTCTGGAAGTCCCTTATTTCATTGAATGACCATCTACCTGCCTGAAAGATTATGCTCGATTTTGTTGGGTAGTTGATCCTTGATCATAGTCAAAGCTCCTTTTCCTTACAAAATATCATATACCAATCCCTCTGATCTCTGCAGTCGAAGCTGCAAGGTCCGTGTGATTCTGACTGTACTTCTACGATATTTGAATTGTTTCTTTCCAGCTGCTTTTAGTATTTTTTCTTTGACCTGACATTTCTGGAATTTGGCTATAATAGTCCTTAGAATTTTCAATTTGGGATCTCTTTCAGGAGGTGAATGGTGAATTCTTTGAATGACTATTTTCCCTTTTGGTTCTAGGACCTCAGGGCAATTTTCCTTGAAGATTTCTTGGAAGATACTGTCCAGGCTCTTTTATTCATCATGACTTCCCAGTACACCAATAATTCTTTGATTCCCTCTCCAGGATCTATTTTCAAAGTCAGTTATTTTTCCAATGAGATAATTTATATTTTCTTCTACTTTTTCATTTTTTACATTTTTTTTTGATTCTTGATTACTCAGAGACATTGACTTCAACTTCTTTAATTCTAATTTTTGTATAATTGTCTTCCTTAGCTTGTTTTGAACCTCCTTTTCCATTTGGCCAGATTTTACTTTCAAGCATTTATTTTCTCCAGTTAGGTTTTGAACCTCCTTCTCCATTTAATAAATTGTATTTTTATTAAAAGTTGTTCTCTTCAGTGATTTTTTTTTCCATTTTGCCAATTGTATTTTTAAAATAATGGGTCAGTTTTTCTTCTACCTCTTTAATTTGACTTTTAAAATTCTTCTTAAGCTCTTCCAAGAATGTTTTTGGTGTATGAGATCGGTTCATATTCCCTTCTGAGGCATCAGATGTGAGTGTAGTATCAATGCTGACCTCTTCTGAATGTGAACCTTGCTCTTCCATTTCACTATATTAGAATTCTAAAGTCTGTTTTACCAATTGTTTGGGTTTTTTTTTTTTGCCCATTGTGATTGCCTATTTCCTGGCTGTAAAAGTGGATCTCTGCTTCTAGGGCAGAGAGGGCTCTGACCCATGCTTCTAAGGCTAGGATTTAGGGGCCTGGTTGTTGAGTTTCTTTGCTGTGGCCTTTGAGTGCCTAGACTGAGGCCAAAGCCAGGACTTTTGGCATTTCCCCTGTGTTATACTGAAACTCACAACATGAGGTGTGGGGAAGGAGTGGTCTGGCTGCTTCAGGCTTCAGCCTCTGCAGCCTTAGAGCTCAGGGGGTGCTTAGCCACTGGTGGACATCACCACACTTGTGACGGCCAATTTCCCTGGTTGTGTGAACCTTGGGTTCTAGTGTAACGCTTCCTGGCTCCACCCCCTTGGTGTTCATGATCTCCTGCCTATCTACTGAGATGGGGCTTGCACTTTAGCTTCAGCACAGCCACAACTACACCCTTGTTGTAGGTCTCCCAAGCCTGTTGCTAGTTCCACCATTTCAGAATTTTATACTGAAGCAACATTCTCTGGGTTTTCAGGGTCAAAGAGGTGATGAGAGCAGCTACAATTTATTCCTCCATTCTGGCTCCTGCAAGTTCTTGTATGTAACTTTTAAATATCTAGACTGTGTCCTGATAGCCCCAGGAATAGCTGCTGCCACTGCCACACGCCCTGAGCTTTTCTTTTACGCAGTTCTGGACCCAAATAAATATGTTGATGGCATTTAATATGCTTCACATCATGACTCTTTTTTAACTTTCTAGTCTTCTTATAATTTGCTTCTTTCCAGGAATTTTATGTTCTTTTAAGCTCACTCTCTTGATGTTCCACTATAATCTTTCTATTGACTTCATGCCTTTATACTTGCTATCCCCCTACCTTTTATGTTCTTCTTTTACTTATCCTTATATGCTAGATTATGTCTTTCAATACCACCTTCTGCAAGAAGACATTCCAGGTCCTATATACCCACACTTTTAAATCCACTGCTAGTGCCTGCTCTTACAATATTTCACTAGATATACTTATATGTATATGTATATGTATATGTATACACACATATGGTTGTGTATTTGTCTATTCACATAGTGCTGTTTGACTGATTTGTAGCATACATGGCAGACATGTAATTAGAGATAAAACAGAAAATAATAGTGCCTCCAGATTGTGAAGAACTTTAAATTTTACCTGGTAGCCAATAGGAATCACTTTAACTTTTTGAGCAGAGGAGTGACACAGCCTACATTTAAGAATTATTATTATGGCAGTTGCATAAAATATGGGGAGGAGTGGGAATAGAGCAGAAGTAGAAAGAAGTAATTTTTAACAACTATGATAATTCCAATAGAGGGTGGTCCTGGACTAGAGTCCTCAAATTGTGACTAGAAAAGGACTTTATAGATTTGTAGTATTTCAAATGAACAAAGTTCAAAGTAAAGTAGGATGTCCAGGAATTTGGTGAGGGACCACTATTTGCTCAATAATGGGAAACTTAAAGGATTGACATAGCAATTGTCCTTATCTAGTGAAAAATACAGGAAGTAGAGGCTAGTGAAAAGGCAAAAGTCACCTAATGATAGTGAGGAAAAGGATCTTTGTTTGGACAGATAACACCAGGAAAGGATCAGAGGGGAGGCATATTATACTACATCTGAGGGAAAAAGCTTGATTTTATCTCTCCACATTAGGAGTTTAGCATTACCCCAGTCTGGGAAAGGAAGTGTAGGCCTTTTGCTGCAAATAAATCATTTCCATGCCTTAGATACTTAGACACTAGTTTTATGTTCTTGTAATAAGCACTTAACCTCAACAAATCCTACTTTTCTCATCTGTAAAATGTAGATAGTAATAGCACTTACCTAACAATGTTGGGAGCAGCTTCATGGCTCTCCACATAGAGTACTGGGCAGGAAGACAGGAAGACTCCTCCTCTTGAGTTCAAATCTGCCTCAGATATTTCCTAGCTTTGTGACCCTGGGCAAATAATTGAGTCTCTTTGCCTCAGTTTTCTCATCTGTAAAATGAGGTGGAGAAGAAAATGGTAAACCATCCTAATATCTTTGCCACAAAACCACTGTTATGGGAATATGAAGATCTTCCCTGCCCCTAGGCTCTTTGTTAAAGTGGCTACATGACTCTGGGAACCTTCCCTATTTGAAAGTATATTCTGCCCCCAATAGGCTGAATGTGGTCACATGGAGCCTGTGGCAGGAGGCTTGTTTTTCGGGAATGCCTGCGCCTTGTAGCTTTGCGCTTGGGCAGTGGGTCAAGAGGGCTGTGACATTCTCTGAGCCAGGAGAAGGCTATATATATGCCCTGATGTGAGGTTTTGCTTTGGGGCTCACTTTGAGAAGAGTTATGTGATTTGGTCAGACGAGACTCTGAGAAGCCGTTGAGGCCCTTGGCTTTGAAAAACCCAGATGTTGGTTCTTCTCTCTCTGGTAACTGACTAGGTATGGATGTAATTGTCAGACTCTGGAAGCCCATCTTCTGATCTGTAACTTATGCTTATAACTTGTGTTTGTATTCTGTTTATGTTCTCTGAAGTTCAGGGTGCTGAATTTTTACCCTTGACCTAGGTAAATGATATATGTTTGATTGATTAGAGTAAGATCACTAACCCATTTTGAGTTGCTTTCCTTCAGAAAAGAAGGTCTAAGAACCTGTGGTAGCAGCCACCCTGGGTATGCTAGGGTGCTTGTTGATACAACCACAAATGGAGTCACAAAGAGTTGGACATGACTGAAAAAGACTGAAGAGCTACAATTCTAACTAGATTGTTGTGAGGTCCACATGAATTAGGGTATGTAAAGTACTTTGTAAAGCTTGAAGCATAAATGTGAGCTATAATTCCCTTGATGTAAGCTACTTGAAAGGAGAGACTGATTCATTGTATATTTTCAGCACCTTCCTTGACTTGTAGAGGGAACTTAGTAAGTGCTTGTTGAATGGAATTGAGTTGGATTGAAATGAATTGAGTTGACTGTGAATGGGAGAAACTTTTTGAGGAAAGATTTTTTTAAGGTAGGATGTTGCTTCATGAAATCAAATGCTTTTAGTGATCAATAAACGATACATACAATATGATGTTAAAATGCTTATACTTTTAAATCAAGGGTATTATGTTTATGAACATGCAACTGAATTATCTTATTGATTGCACCTTAAAAGTAATTTCTTTGTTTAAAAAATCATTTTTATTCTGTAATAAACAATAAAATTACTTTTTGCACATATGTAGTAAAAGAGAAAAATAAAATCATTAGCTGATGTATGAAACTACAAAACTATTATATATAGCTTTCTTTTCCACTTAAGTATATATTCAACCTAAAGATTTCAAAACTGTAATGCTTATTTTTGCTTCTTTTTGGCTTTCCTTTTTGTCTTCTAAGAAAAAAAAAAACCTCCAAATGACTCTTTCTTTTCTTTCCTCCCAATGTCTCCTCTTTCTTCCCTTCTTCCCTCCCTCCCTCCCTTTCTCCCTCTCTTCTTCCCTTCTTATGTGTGGTCAAGAAAGTCCATAAAATTAGAAGTCAGAGAGGAGCAAAGACTGTGTTTGCCTAGGCACTTTCCTTAAAAAATGGAAGTTCTAGGAGAAACTGACCAATTAAAGGAAGCAGCTATGTGGCTGGAGTTTAAAACCAGGGACAGTGTGAGCATCCAGGTCAAGGTGGCTACAAAGTTAGAGTGAACATCCAGGAGGTACATGCACATTTGGTATGATGGAGAAAATTTGGGGGAGTAAGGAGTGGAGCCTAGAGAGTGATGAAAAAGAGAAGAAAAGTGAAAAGTGAAAACTTAAACAAATCACCTGTAATCAATATATGTAGTCAAGGTGAACAAATTCCTAAACTACTAATGTTCAAAAAAAAATATCTTGAAACTTTTTCATGAGTCTGTCATCTTTTTGTCAAAACCTGGATATCATGCTTCATCATCAGTCCTCTGCAATCATAGTTGTTTTGAAGTTTTTTCAGAATTGTTTTCTTTGTAATATTTTTTATTATAAAAAATAATGTCCTGATTCCTCTGGCCACTCTGTAGCAGTTCATAAAATTTCTTCCAGATAATTCTCTACTTCATCATTTCTTATAGCATGATAATATTTCATTACGTTTCTATACCATAGATTTAGAAATTCTTCAATATCTGGACATATTTAGTTTCCATTTCTTTGCTACTATAGTAAGAGCTGGTATAAATAATGTTTTATATCTGGGTCCTTTTCCTCTTTCTTTCATCTCTTTGGAGTAAAGGACGAGTAATGTTATTGCTAAGTTTCAGGGTATATTTGCTTTAGTCATTTTTGGTGCAAAGTTCCAAATTTATTTCAAGGTTATTGGACCTATTCAGAGATCCATTGTAATTGCATCAATGTGCCTATTTCTCCCCAGCCTCTACAAATATCATGCCATCTTTGCCAATCCAATGAGTGTGAGGAAAAGTTTTAGATTTGCTCTATACTATACTTCTCTATTTATTATATATTTGAAACTTTTTTTTTTCCTGTGGTTGATTAGAGTTCTTTCTCTGAGTAAATATCTGTTCAAATTCTGTGATATGATCTACAATGGACTGGCTTATTTTTGAATTCTTAAATTATAATCAATTTCTTAAATATCTTGGATATGATACCATAGCCATGGGGCTATATATACATGCATACTCACATATCCATGTATCCATATATATGTACACACATATATACATGTGTATACATGCATATGTACACACATATATACACACACACACATATACACACACACATATATATATATATATATAATTTGATTACCTTGATTGCATCATATAGACACACATATGTATGTGTGTATATATGTATGTATGTGCATGCATATTTGCATGATTATGTATATTTTTAAAAGCCTCCTAATCCCATTGTAATTTTAACTTAATTGATTATGTTTGTGCAAAATCTTTTTTTTTTTAATTTTGTACTCAAAATTGTGTATTTTATCTCCTGTGTTCTTCTATAACCCTTGTCTGCTCATGAACTCTTGTGTTTTTCATAGATTTGAAACCTGTTTTTCTAGCTCTTCTAATTGGTTTATGTAATAATATATGTAATACATGTACACATTTGGAACTTACCTTGGTTCATAGTGTGAGATGTTGGTCTATACTTAGTTTCTGCCATATTATTTTTAATTTTTCCTATCATTTTTATTGAATAGCAAGATCTTACTTTGGTTGTTGGTAGTGCTGTATTTACTGAACACAAAGATATGGGGCTTATTTCTTTTGGGGTTCTTTTTATCAGATATATTACATAGTCCAAACCCTCTTTTTTAAAAAGCATTCCCAAATTGTTTTAATGACTTCTCCTTGGTAATGTACTTTGAAATATATCCCATCTTTATTGTTTCTCTTTATTTTTTTTTTTACTCTAGATGATTTTCTTTATTATTTATTTTTGCTTTTTTGAGTTGCAATTGGGTTGAGTGACTTGCCCAAGGTCATATGGCTAGTTTTGTGTTAAGTGTCTGAGGGCAGATTTGAACTCAGGTCCTCCTGAATCCAGGACTGGTACTCTATTCACTGCTCCACCTAGGACCATCTAGTCACCCCAGATTTTCTTTATTTTCTCTAGTTTTGTAAATAATAGTATGATTGGCATAAGACAGAATGAATAGAATTGTATGGGTAGATTTGTTGCACTTTATTTGATTTGCCTATATACAATAAACTAATATTTATCTCAAAGTTTGGGCAAACTATTATTTATTTCCTGTTATTTCTGTATATAGTGTTTTATAGTTGTATTTATATATAGTTCTTGAGTCTGTCCTAACAGGTGGAATCCCCAGTATTTTATACATAGTGGAATTGTTAACGGTGGAATTTCTCTTTCTTTCCCCTGTTGTGATATGTTGGTAATATGCAGAAATACAGATATTTTATGTCTATTTTATCCAACCATTCTGGTAAATTTTATTAATGTTTGTGATTAATTTTACTATGATCCTTTGTCAAGATTTTCCTTTTAACCCTTTAACAAAAGAATAAAGAAAGAAATAACTCAATAACCTAATAAGTAAGTAGAGTAAAAATAATTCCCACATTGGCTGTGTCCATAAATCTGCATGTATTATTCATATAACTCCATCATCTCTATAATGATGTGGGTATTATTCTTCAAATACCAGTGCTTTGGTATCATATTTAATCATTTGCAATGATGAAAATCCCCAAGTTTTTGAAAACTATTAGTATTTACAATGTTGATGATATTGTATAAATTATTTTCCCGATTTCTAGATTCTACTGTATGTCAGTCCATACATATCTTACCAGGTCACTTCAAAACTATTTCTCCCTTTCTTATAGTAAAATAATATTTAATTATATTTATATGCACCATACACTCTTTTCTTCTACTTCTATTTTTCTTAGTGATCAATCAGTCATTACACATGCATTATGAACCTCCTATAGCAAAGCATTGTGCTAAGGACTGGGGAAACAAAAAGAAGGGGAAAAAAGATAATTGTTCCCTTCATAGAGCTTACAATCTAATGAGGAAGACAGCATGAAAACAAATATATACAAAGCAAGCTATATATGGGGGTAAATAGGAGGCAGTTGAAAGAAGGAAAAGGGGTTAGGGAAGGCTTCCAAATGAAAGCAAGAATTTAGTTGGAACTTTAAGAAAGTCAGGTAGGTCATTAGTTGAAGTGAATGACGGAGAATATTCCAGGCATGCAGGACAGCCAAAGAAATTACCTGGATCCAAGAAATGGGATGTTTTCATTGTGTAACACCATGGAGGACAATGTCACTGGATCAAAAAGTATATGTTAGTGAGTAAGGTATAAGATTCCAAATCTAGGAGAGGGTTAGTTATGATGAGCTTTGACTATCAAACACATCATTTTGTACTTAATCCTAGGGGTGAGAGGAAGTCACTGTAGTTAATTGATTAGGAGTGGGAGGGAAGTATGTGTCATAATCAGACAACTTTAAAAACATCATTGTTATGGTTGAATGTAGAATGGATTAGAGGGCAGAGAGACTTGAGGCAGGCTCACCCACCACCCTGCTATTGTGATAATCAAGGTATTAGGTGAAGGTCTGCACTAGAGTGGAGGCAGTGATAATGGACAAAAGGGAATATAGTTGAGAGATGTTGCAAAGACGAAATTAGTAGGCTTTGGCAAGAACAGTGAAAAGTAGTGAGGAATTCAGAATGACATTTTGGTTTCAAAATAGCCTTACAAACTTATCATTCCACTGAAACCAATCTCTCCAAAATTATTAATCATCTTGATTACTTGAATTGATTCACCAAAGAATTAAGATGGAGAGAAGAGGAGAGAGTGGCTAGTGATGAGGAGATAGGCTGGAGAAAACTCAGTGGGCAAAGGATTTGAGGTCAAGGTGTACATAAAGAGTAGGGTTATATAAGGGAAAACAGATGAAGAAGATAAAAACCATTGGTGAGATAAGGGAATTTCAGAGTTTTTGCACATGGAGTGGGACATTCGTGGGTAATGGCAAGATCAAGGATAAAATTATGTATATATGTGACTGCAGTTTGGTACAGGAGTAGGTCATGGGAGATGAGTTAGATGAGGAGCTAAGTGACTAGGGTATTTGAGGAAGAATATATATATATATATATATATTTCTATCTATCTGTCTGTCTGTCTATCTATCTATCTATCTACCTATCTATCTATCTATCTATATCAGTGGTTCTCAACCTTCCTAATGCCACGCCCCTTTAATACAGTTCCTCAGTTGTGGTAACCCCTGACCACAAAATTATTTTTGTTGCTACTTCATAACTGTAATGTTGCTACTGTTATGAATTGTAATGTAAATATCTGATATGCAGGATGAATTTTCATTATTACAAGTTGAACATAAGCCACAGGTTGAGAACTGCTGATCTAGCTATATAGATATATACTACATAGCTATATAGATATATATGTTCAAATTTCCTAGTATGAGGGTAGGAGTTGGGGAGGAGAGAATAATCATAAGCCAGGTATCAAACTCATTGAAGGCAGAAGGGGAATGATTTAAAGGTTTTTATTTTTATTTTATTTTTTGATAATTCAATTTATTTCATTTTTTATGGAAATGCTTTTAAACTAATTAATTAATTAATTGATTTTTAGTTTTCAATGTTCATTTCCACTAGATTTTGAATTCCAAATTTTCTTCCCATCTCTCTCCTCCCCTCACCTCAAGATTACATGCATTGTGATTACTCCTTCCCACAGTCTGCCCTCCCTTCTATCACCCTTTCCCACACCCTTATTCCCTTTCCCCTTTTCTTGTAGGGCTAGAGAGATTTCTATATCCCATTGCCGGTATATCTCATTTCCCAGTTCCACGTAAAAGCAATTTTTAACATTTGTTTTTAAAACTTTGAGTTACAAATTCTCTCTTTTCTTCCCTCCCCACCCACCCTCATTGAGAAAGCAAGCAATTCAATACAGGTTATACATGTGTAGTTATGTAAAATACTTCCATAATAGTCATACTATTAAAGCCTAACTATATTTCTCTCCATTCTATCTCATGTGCCATTTGTTCTGTTTTCTCCTTTCACCCTGTCCCTTGTCAAAATTGTTTGCTTCTGACTTCCCCCTCCCATAATCTGTCATCCCCACTTTATAATCCCCCACACACACTTTCTTGTGGGGTAAGATATCCAACTGAGTGTGTATGTTATTCTCCACTTAAGCTAAATCCTATGAAAGTAAGGTTCACTCATTCCCTCTCACCTTCCACTTCTTCCCCTCCATTATAAAGGGGTTTTCTTGACTTTTATGCAAGATAATTTACCCTATTCTATCTTTCCCTTTCTCTTTCTCCCAATATATTTATATCTCACCTTTTAATTTTAATTTTTAGGTATCATACCTTCATATTCAACTTACCTGGGCCTCTCTGTCTCTGTCTCTCTCTGCTATGTATGTATGCATGTATGTATGCATGCATGTGTACATATATATGTGTATATATGTATATATATGTGTGTATATATATGTATGTGTATGTGTATATGTATATAAATATGTATATGTATATGTATACACACACAGGTATTTCCCCTCCAACTAACCAAATACTGAGAAAGGTCTCATGAGTTACAAATATCATCTTTCCATGTAGGAATGTAAACAGTTCAACTTTAATAGTCCCTTATGAATTCTCTTCCGTATTTACCTTTTAATGCTTCTCTTGATTCTCAAATTTGAAAGTCAAATTTTCTATTCAACTCTGGTCTTTTTAGCAAGAATGCTGGAAAGTCCTCTATTTCATTGAATATCCATTTTTCCCATCATGAATTATACTCAGTTGTTCTGTGTTGTTGATTCTTGGTTTTAATCCTAGCTCCTTTGACCTCTGGATTATATTCCAAGCCCTATGACACCTTAATGTAGAAGCTACTAGATCTTGTGTTGTCTGGATTGTGTTTCCACACTACTCAAATTCTTTCTTTCTGGCTGCTTGCAATATTTTGTCCTTGACCTGGAAACACTGGAATTTGATTAACAACATTGCTAGGAGTTATAGTTTTGGGATTTATTTCAAGAGACAATTGGTGGATTCTTTCAATTCCTATTTTATCCTCTGGTTCTAAAATTTCAGGGCAGTTCTCCTTGAAAATTTCTTGTAAGAGGATGTTTAAACTCATGTCACATGAAAATTTACAGGATCTTAGAAGTATCCCTGAAAATAGTTGCATAAAATCCCTTTTAAAATTTTTACTTTTAAAATTATC
This sequence comes from Pseudochirops corinnae, assembly GCA_028646515.1. Classification (NCBI taxonomy): domain Eukaryota; kingdom Metazoa; phylum Chordata; class Mammalia; order Diprotodontia; family Pseudocheiridae; genus Pseudochirops; species Pseudochirops corinnae. Next base: position 272,903,006 of record CM053588.1, read on the forward strand.
TTTCCTGAATGCATTTTTCAGGCCAGTGGATTTTCCAATAACATATTTCATATTTTCTTTTATATTTTCATTCTTTTATTCTGTTTTATAATTTCTTCATTTCTTATAAATTCATTAACTTCCATTTGTTCCTTTCTTATTTTGAAGTACTTATTTTCTTCAGTGGGCTTTTGGAGCTCCTTTTCCATTTGGCCAATTATACTTTTTAAGACATTCTTTTTCTCATTGGATTTTTGAGCCTCTTTTGTCTTTTGAGTTAGTCTGTTTTTAAAGTGCTATTCAGTATTTTTGGGGTCTCCTTCAGCAAGCTGTTTACTTGTTTTTTCATGATTTTCTTGTATCACTCTCATTTCTCTTCCCATTTCTCTTTTCCTCTACTTCTCTTCCTTGATTTTCAAACTCCTTTTGGAGTTCCTCCATGACCTGTGACCAATTCCTATCTTTCTTAGAGACTTTGGATGTCAGAGATTTCACTTTGTTTTCTTCTTCTGGTTATATGTTTTGATCTTCTTTGTCATCAAAGTGAGATTCTGTAGTCTCAGGTGTTTTTATGTTGTTTGCTCATTTTCCAACCAGATACTTGACTTTCTAACTCTGTCAAGGTAGGACTCTTCTTCCAATGGGGGTGATGGTGACTGTACCAAGCCTGAGGGGTTTTATGCAACTATTTTCAGGGATACTTCTAAGATCTTGTAAATTTTCAGCTCTTCCAAAGTGATGTGATGAATGGAGAGGTGTTTACACCTTTTCCTGGGTTTGTTCTCTGCTCTGTGAGTGACCACAAGCACTCTTTTCTGCCTTGAAACGATGAGGAGGATTCCCTCTCCACTGCTGCAACAATTTCCACCATTCCAGTGCTCCTCCTCACCCCAGGCACACCACCCAGGCCTACAACCAAGATCCAAGCAGGGCAAAAAAAGAGAATCCTGCCTCAGCTCCAGCAAAGTGATCCTGGCAATTTCACTCTGATCAGCTGTTGCACACTGTCTGTTGGCCAGGAACTCCTCAAGCAACCAGGGCTGCAGCTATTGCTACCACCACTACCTCTGCATCCCTGGGACTGGGCTGTGTTCCTTTCCCACCCAGTCTGTCGGAGTTTTCCTACTAACCTTCTATGCTGTCTATGACATTTGTGGGTTGAGAAGTCTGAAAACTGCCACAATTGCTAGTGATGCAGTCCCCTGAGGCCTACTCCAACCCCATATATACAGGCGTAGACCTCACTGGACTGCACTCTGCTCCCAACCCAGTGTGAAATACCCTTCCTGTCAACCTTCAAGCCTGGAGATCTGTTTCACTATGTCATTTTGTGGCTTCTGTAGCTCTAGAGTTTGTTTAGCATCATTTTTGCAGGTATTTGGAGGTATTTGCGGGAGAACTCAAGCAAGTCCCTGCTTTTACTCTAACATCTTGGCTCCCTCCTAGACTTAGGGGCTTTTAGACAACAGCTGCCATGATTTTGATTGGGTGGTAGATATAAATAGCATGAACCTCAGAGTTGTTTATGGATGAATTGTCACTTTGTACTCTTGCTATAATATGTTTTGGAACTTTGCTTTCAAAAGTTCTTAAAACGTAATAACAAGGATGATTTTTTTTTTTTGGCCATGGATTTCAGATAATCAAATGATTCTTATTGAGATAAACTCTTCTTGATCCGTTTTCAATGTCATTTGTTTATGCTATTACGGTCTTCTATTATTTCTATCCTTTGACTTTGTTTAATATTTGTCATTGCCTCTCTAATACATTGACTCTGTGTGATGCATTTAGAATGGATTTTTGTGACAGTCTGCTACTTAAGTAATATTTCATACATTAATTTCTAAAGTGTTAATTCTCTTTCCAAGTGTCTGTCCATAGCCATCATTTTGAGTTGAAACTATGAAGTCTAGTGTAATTCAGACTACTCCAACTTGTTACCTGAACTCTTTTTTTTCTTTTTTCTTTTTGTATCTTGTATTAATTTTTTTTTTCTTTCAGCTATAAATTTGGGATTTTGACTGTTTTTTATCCTAAGAGTTTTCACTTTAGGATTAATTTTGGGAGGTGACTGCTAGATTGTTTCTATATTCACTTTGTTCTCTGATTCCAATTTCCCAATAATTTTCACTATGATTTCTTGAAGTATAGTAGCCATCTTTTTTTTTTTCCCCAAGCAGGAGAGAAGTCATGATTTTCAAACAGTTCGATAATTTTTAGATAATATTTCTTTTACCTAACTTCCAGGTAAGGTGTTTTTGATAAATATATACCTTAAAGTGTCATTTGCTTTTCAGTTCCTTGATTTTATTTTAATTAAGTTTCATTTCTACTTCAACATATAGCACATTGGTTACTGTAGTTTTATAGTCTAAATATGGGAGTTTAACTTTAATCAGTGATTAGTATTGACCGCTAAATATATACTAGCATATCTGTTTCATTTTAAATCTATTTGTTGCCTTCTTCTAGTTTCTTCCATAAATTCTTTTATGTTGTAAGGATGATTTGGCTTTGACAAATAGGATTCATGGTAGGTCTTCTATACACACATTTCTGTCTCTAAAGCTTTTCACTATGTAAAGTGCATTCACTATTCATAATTGATCATAATCTTTCTGCATCCCTCAGTGAGATCTTTCAAATTATCTGTCTTCTCTGTCAGTTTTCCCCTTGCCAGTGTATGTTTCACTTGACAAAGTTCATATAGCATTTGTTGCATAAGGCATCTTTTATGTCTCCTGGACTTGTGTGTGTGTGTGTGTGTGTGTGTGTGTGTGTGTGTGTGTATGAACTAGAGATGCTCAGCTCCTCTGGGGTCATTGTCCCACTCCTACCTTGGGAAGCTCAGTCACTTTTCTGTTCAAAGAAAAGACATTCTCATCCTCTCCATGAAGAACACTGATGACCTTATATCCTTTAATAGGTAAAGGAAGGAAGCTGCCCTGGTTTGGGCTCAGGGGATTGTTCTGCCTTCACAGGGGTGGGAAGCACCCATGAGAAGCAAGGCTGATGGACAGCACTTGCTAAAGGCCTTTATTCAGAATAAATGTATTTATTTAAGTCTGAGTCTGCCTTCTTTTCCAGTTTATAGACCAAAAATCCAACACTCAAGAGGAAAGTTTTCACAGCACTTTCTTTTTCTCTCACTCTCTCTTTTCTCTACTGTAATGGTTGGGGCTTTCTGTGTTTTATGATGATATGAACATTCCTTCTTTGGCCTTCATCTGGATGTACATGGTTTTACCATTGGATGCTAGGAAGAACTTGAGTTGGGTCTGGCAGCAGGTTTTGCATCTGCATTTACTCTCCCACTGTATTTAATCATACCTTCTGGTGTGGTTAATAAAATAAGAAACTATAAAAAGTGTTTTTAAATCTGAAAAAAAATACACACACATACACATACACATGCATATACATATACATCTACACACATATATGTATAGAAAACATCTTTCATGGCTCCTGGACTACTTTTTCATATGCATACATACATACACACATATATACATACATATACACACAGAGGTGTATGTATGTGTATTTCTATACAGACATGAATATAAATATATATATATATATGTATACACACACATACAGAGAGAGAGAGGATGATCCTTTAAAATATCAGAGTAAATATTTTTATTATTATCAATTTTCTACTTTATATAATTAGCGACCTTATTAAATGGGTCAGATTAGCATTAGTATAATGAGAATTAGTTTCTGCTTCTCACTTTTATCTTTTTTATTATAATTTTGTGTTATTTAACTTTGTTCTAAGTCCATAATTTACTTTCATCAAGAAAAGCAGATAGTTAAAATGAATTCTTCTACCACTGGAAAACTTTCCGCATAGAAAAAGACATCACTGTTTTATAAACTATTTCCCAGCATTAACTCAGGATTTTTAAAGTTGTAGAACATCACACTGATAGTGACATGTTTCTTACTTTTATGTACAATTGGTGTCAATATGTGAATTTTCTTTGACTTGTATTTCATTTAAAGATTCTTTTTTTTACACTTTTGTCGTTATTTATTATGTTTAATGAACATTTCAGATAGTTGATATGATTAAAACCATAGCTAAATCATTCAAGAACTATTAAATGGAAAAGAATAATCAATCTCAAAAAAATCTACTAAACTCTAAGTTTTGGAAACAGCAACAAAACATATTTTATAATTTTAGTATATATGTTTTCAATGAAAGCTTATTATTTTCATACTGAAATTTCCCAACATAAAATAAAATGTTATTTTAATCAGTGTAACAACTCCTTAGTGTGATCTCTTTTGTTGATCATCATATTTTAGTCACTATACTCATCTACTCATCTCTGTTCAGTTCCTACGTAAAAGAACAAATTGGATTGTTCTATTTCAAAGTTTTTCTATAACAGCAACAAAATAAAAAATGCTCCAGAAAAATGAGTCAATTTTTTTCCAGAAAAAACTAGAGAAGATCTCCTATGGCAAATTCAGTTAGAGATATTTTATGCTATTACTCTCAGTTTGCATGCTATTATTTATATGACAAACGACATCTTTATTACATAATAAAGTCCTGAACCTGGAATTTCTGATGGTACATATATTATTGAATCTTTGGCTTTCCATCTTTATCAGAGACTATTGCTCACAATATTCACTGCACTCCAGCCAAACTGAAAGATTTTCCATTTCTCTTTCATGTATAATGCTTTTACTATCATCATACTCATCATGACTTACCCATAAAATGCATTTTCTCATAAATAATTCTCCTCACTCTTCATGCCTCATCTCAAGTAGTTCATCATTCTTGAACTTTTCACTAATAGAAATAACTTTTATTTTCCTGTATCTCATGTTGCAATCTATACTTCTTTTGTACTCATGTTATGCTTTCTTTTCTGCATCATCAATATTATAGCATAATTACTTCATCATTATTGTATAACTCTATATTTAGTGAGCTCCTGTGCTTATCTGTAAGCTCTAACTAGCCATATATTAAAACAAAAAGTTCACCAAATGCCTAGTAAAATTCCTCCCACAAAAAGTTTTTTAAGTGATTGTTGAGTGAATAGGTATACAGTTCTAGAACTTAATATTTGTGTGACTATGATAACTTTTCTGAGACTTGGTTTATAAAAAAATTGAATTTTTATTTAGAAATATATATTTGTTTATAAAATTTCATTAACCTTGATTTGTAAAAGTTGCAAATTATTTATTAAAAATATTGCTAAAGATATCTGTACCACAGACACCATAAGATGTATGTTTGGAAATACTCCATACATTCTCAATACAATATAAATTTGAGGTATTGTCATTAGTATGTGTTTGAATAATTTAGCAAATCCAATAGCTGGCATATATTAATCCCCTACAGACTCTAAAATATTTGCTAAATAGATACAAAGATTAGATGAGATACAATATTCTTAAAATGTAGTAATTTTTTGGTATTTGTACTCCCATCCTTCAACACAATGCCTGCCAAGTAGTTGGTATTTAATAAATGTTGATTGTTAAAGAAACATACAAAATGTCTGAATACAATAAAGTATAAGGAAAGAACATTAGAAAAGTTGACACAAAGTATTATCTGGAATTCAAGGGAAGGAAAGTTGTTAACTTGGAGGGATCAAAGATAGCTATCCAAAATTAGTGGCATTTAATTTGGTTTTCAAAGGAAAGATGGGAATTCAAGCAATGGAAAAAGAGAACTGATGAAAATAGAGAAAGGGAACACAATCAAGGGATAAGAAATAGCATTTCTAAAGGTATGGTAAGGTACAGAATCATTAGGTAACATTGATATGAAGAAAATGATGATGATAACCAAGGTACAATTCAAAACCAACTTAGTTATGGATGTGGTGTTTTTTTGGAGCAGAGAGGGAGAGGATGTTTGTTTGAAATTTCTTCCACAGCCCTCCAGACAAGTAAGGATGTAACTAATTTCTGGATCATATTATGTACGTGTAAGCATTACACATAACAAGCTAGTGAATATCCAGACAATTTATTGTATCTTATGACAAACTTTGTTAATTTATAATTGATCCAAGAGTAAGCTCTGCTCCAGGATGGTTATCAGCAAAATTTTGAAGCAATCAAACTAATTTTGTTGCTTTTTGGCTCAATAATAGGATACAGTGGCTATATACTGCAATATACTTTAAATTCCTGCAGATCAATAGGCATGTACAAAACATGATGACTCCTGTTAATGACTCTGGAAAACCAGGATCTCTGTCTCTTTTTTATCCTAAATAAATCATCCATTCTTCCAGATTTATCATCCCTTGTAGATAACCTACATTTTTCTATCTCTATATTCCTTTTCTCTAGAATACTACTTTTTAGGTTTCCTGTTTCCTGTATGTGCATGTATAGCTATCATTTTATTTGCTTTCATTTATCACTTTTACCTCCCAACATGTTCCTCTGTGTCTCATAAGAGAAGTATCTCTTTTAATTGAACACACACACACACACACACACAAAGAAATATGGGAGCAGTTTAGTAGAACCATCAATACCATCC
>CM053588.1:272909634-272926400 GCA_028646515.1 Pseudochirops corinnae
TGTGTATATGATTTTCTGGTTCTGCATAGTACATTTTTATCAATTTATAGAAATCTCATGTTTTTTCTGTATTTTTCATAATCATCCTTTTCTTTATAATTCAGTAATATTCCATTATATTTGTCTTCCCACAATTTGTTTAATCATTCACCAATTGTGTAAATATACTTTCCCTTCACTTTTTGGCTATAAAGTATTATTTTATAAATATTTTGTGCACATCAGATTTTTTTGTTTGTGCATCCATAATCAGTTACTATCTCTATTTCATTATGATCTTTAAAGCATGTCTTTACTTATTCTGCCTTCTTTTCACTTATTTGCAGTATCTCAATAGCCTAATACATGCTCATTTTTAAAAATTACTTTTTTAACTCATTTTTTTCTATTCATTTTGTTTAAACCCTAAAAAGTCATATCAGAGTTTCCTGCTACCATTATATTATTGCTTAAATCTGTCTGTAATCAAGTTAATTTTTCCCTTTAGAAATTTAGGTGAGCATTTGGACAATATAAGTTTAGTATTGGTTGATAACTGATTTATTGTCTATGGCTCCTGATGGTATAAATAAGTTCCCTTCTTTATCTCTTTGCTTTAAATTGTGTATTTTTGTCTATGTCTAAGAGATAGATGAAAACTTTTGCTTTTTAAAATTTGGCTTGTGTACAGTGGATTTTGGTCCAGCTATTCATTTAAATTCTGTGTATGGCTTTGTGTTTTAGTGTACTTCTTTTAAACAGTGACTTTTCTGTTAATCTACTTTAAGGTCAATGCTATTCCCACAGCTTTGTTACTCACCCATGTAAATTTCCCCTCCCATTTATCACTCATTTCCCTATTTTTAGAGATTTACTTATTAATTTCTTTTTTCTTATTATCTAGTTGTCTACTGCCCCTTTCCTCCTATTTTTAAATAGTCATATAAAATTCCATTTCTTCCCTTTTATCATGTTTCTTTAGATTTTTTTTATTTTCTTCACACTTAAAAATATTTTTCTTCCTCCTCTTCATTGTTTCTATTTACTTTCTATGTATTTTATGTACTTATTCTTTAATTCACAGACTTTAAACTTACCTATTCCTTCTGTAGTCTTTGATTTCCTTGTGAATGTCTATTTTGAGCTCTCTTCCTAAGCAGTTTCTTTGTTATTGCTTTACATGTCTTTTCCCTTCCCCTTTTTGTCTTTCTGTTGTACCTCCCTATTACACATAACCATTTCCTTCAGGATGTAGATAGAATAGAGTTATTGTCCTATGGTGCTTTTCCCCATGTCACTGATTGTAACAATTATTACTAACTTTTTTTTTTTTTTTACATGTCATGAAATATTTTCTCTGGGCCTATGCTCTCCCACTTTTGATTTTGGTTCCCCCTAGGAGATCTGAATCTTTTCCTCTTGAGGCAGGATGCTATCTATTCATTCAGGCTCAGGCACAACACTCTCTCAGAGGAAGTGGTCCTTTAAACCACCAAATATCTGCAAATTTTATCCATTTTTATGTTCCTATCTGCCATTATGGAATAGTCCTTTTCATAGATTCTTCAATGGAACCTAGAGGTAGTTAGCTATCACACTGGATAGAGTGTTGGGTCTAGAATGAGGAAGATCTGGTTTAAAATTTGGCCTCAAACTGGCTCTGTGACCCTGGGCAAGTGACTGATAACCTCTGCCTTCTCAGCTTCTTCAATTGTATGATAATATGATATGATAATAACATTCACCTCTCAGGGCTCTTGTGAGAATCAAATGAGATCATGAAAAGCTCTTATCATTTCCCTGGCACATATTAAGTAGATAATAAATGCTTTTCTCCCAATCATATCAAATTAAATATTTATACTTTCTTTTTTCCTGTTTCAACCCATCCCTTTACCTCTTGATCATTCATTCTTCTGTTTTTCTGAGACCACAAGTATTATTTTACCCATCATTATTTTATATATGAATCGATTAGGGCAAATAGCATGTTCTTTTCTGTCTTCTTCTTGCTCACTTCTCTTTTTTATAACATCCCATTCTGTATCTGAGCTCCCTTCAAAGAGCAAACAAACAAACAAAAAACGAAGAACCCAAACCTTTGATTTCCCTGACATTAAGAGATTTAGTACAAAATCTTTCGGGTCTTTTCTTCCAAATTCTTGTATTTGATGTCTGCTTTTATTCTTGTCTCCTTATAAATTTTTAGAAATTTCTTAATGGTCTTCACCACCCAATGGTCCATTGTCATTTGTTTCGTTGTTTTTATTTTTAACCCATTAAGTGCCTTAATCTTTCTAGATTTCCCACCTCTCCTTATTTTTTAAGAATTGGGTATTTTTTGCTCTTCTGGAGGAGGGCAGGTAGGACAATTGAGGTTACATGACTTACCCAAGGTCATATTGCTATTTTTTTTATGTTAAGTGGCTGAGTCTAGATTTGAACTCAGGTCTTCCTAACTCCAGGGCTGGTGCTCTCTTCACTGCACCACCTAGTCGGCACCCCCCCCCCCTTTTTATAGGATAATATTTTATTACTTTTTTTCTGAAGTTATTTATTTTTCTTTAATTTCTTTTGTCTTGGTTGTTTCCCACAAATAATATGCTCACATCTGATTTTCATTGTAGGAATGCATCAAAGTAATGCCCATTTTGTTTTCTTTGATTATTGGGCTCTAGTTTTCAAGGAATGTCACCTTGAGATGTACCTTCAGTTTCTCCCTCTTCAAAGCTCATTATTTCATTCCATTCCCTGATTTCTTGTGTGTACAGAACTCTTTTATTTTAGTAAAATATCTTTTCCTTTTTATTTGAATATCTTTATTCTCTTTGCTTACAAACTTTCTTGTTTCATAATGTAATTGTTTAGTTTAATGACTATAATTCACTGAGTTTCTAAGGTAGGGTTGTATTTTTGTTTTTTTCATTTTTCTTGGAGAGAATATATATTTTAATTTTTACTTTTTTTTTCTTCTTTTTCTTCTTTTCTGCTGGGCCAGTTTGTTTTTTGGGGTGTGTCTGTGTGTGTGTGTGTGTGTGTATGTGTGTACGTGTTTGTATATTTCCCTTAGATTATGGTTTATATTCAGATTTGTTTGGTGATTCTTTTTGACTTCTGGAGGTTTTTAATCTCTAAGCTGCCTTTGTACACATCCTGTCCATTGTATCAATAAAGTTTGCTTGTGTAGAAATCACATTTTCTTTTAATACTGTTAATTTGTGCCTCTCTTCTTCCAGATTGTCCTTCACTTTTGTTTATTTGTATTCCTAATTAGTTGTTATCTCTTTTGTTTCTTTTGAGATTTGCTCTGCATGAATTTCAGATTTTCTATTGGGCCAGTAATTTCTTCTTTTAGACCATAGATTTCCATTTCACAGTCCTTATTTTTCTTTTAAATTGTTTGGGAGCATCTTACTGTAGCTTCATGGACTCTTCCAAATCTACCTGCGTCATCAGGTGCTGATACATTTTATTTGTCCTGGAAAATTTATTCAGTTATAATTTATTCAGACTTGTTTATATCTGGAAGCCATATTCCCAAATGTAACTAATGCATTTCTAATTGACTTATCTGTTTGCACCCAAAGGTTTTTTTTTTTACCTTTTTATTTTGCTAAATATTTCACAATTACATATAAATAATTTTTAAACTATATATTTTTTTAATTTTGAGTTTCAAATTCTCTCACTCTTTTGTCCCTGTGCCCCTAGAGAAAGCAAGTGATATAATATTGATTATCCATGTGAAGTCATTCAAAACATATTTCTATTTTAGTCATGTTACAAAAGAGAACACACACACATACACACACACATACACATCAAGAAAAATAGAGTTAAAAAAGTAGAGGGCAGCTAGGCAGTGCAGTGAATAGAGCACTGGCTCTGGAGTCAGGAGGACCTGAGTTGAAACTTGGCCTCAGACACTTGACACACTTACTAGCCATGTCACCTTGGGCAAGTCATTTAACCCCAATTGCCCTGCCCTCCCCCCTCCACAAAAGCAAAAAAAAAAAAAAAAAAGTAAGCTTCAATTTACATTCCAAGTTCATCAGTTTTCTCTGCAGAGATGGATAGCATTTTTCATCATGAGTCCTTTTGAATTTTCTTGGCTCACTATCTGGATCAGTCTTTGTGGATCCAGTATTTTGGATAAGTCTTTCACAATTGATCTTCCTTACCATATGACTTACTGTGTATGATGGTCCCCTAGTTCAGCTCACTTCACATCAGTTCATATGAGTTTTCCCCATTTTTCTGAAACCATCCTCCTTGTCATTTCAAGCTATTTGAGCATAGTTTCAAATTGTTTTCCCAAATGGTTGAACTAGTTCACAACTCCACCAATAGTTCATTAGTGTCCCAATTTTTCCATATCCCCTCTAACATTACTCATTTTCCCTTTCTATCATGTTAGTCAATCTGACAGGTATAAAATGTCATCTCAGAGTTGTTTTAATTTGCATTTCTCAAATCAATAGCAATTTACAGCATTTTTTTATGTGAATCATTGCATAGTTTTGATTTAATGTCCTTTCATAGATTTGACTTCAGAAGAAGGGAATGCAGGAAAAATAAGCAACTGGGAAAAATTTAAAGCAAACTTCTTTGAAAAAGGTCTCATTTTTTCAAATATATAGGGAATAGTGCTAAATCTATAAAGGAAATATCAGGAATTACTCAATTTATAAATAGTCCAAGGATCAAAGGGCCCAAAAGACAATGGTTCACATTTTTATAAATTTAATTCTGATCCATATATATTTGATGAATGAAGCCATTTTAAAGGAAATTGTATAATTTTTCCCATTTCCTATTTTTCTTTTAATTTTGTTTCTGCAAAATCTCTTTAATTTCATGTAATCAAAATGATCATTTTGCTTTCTATCATCCAAACTAACTGGTATTTGGTCACAAATGCTCCTCTTATCCATAGATCTGACCAATACACTTTGCCATACTCCTCTCATTTACTTAGACATAGCTTGTGGATCAGTGAATAGAAAACTAGGCCTGTAGTCAGGAAGTCATTTTTTTAATCTCCTTTTTTCCTTGGTCACTCTTTCTCTTGTATTTATTAATGTGTAAACACCAGATCTGGCAGCAGTGTTGTGTATCCTTTATCACCTAATTTATGAAAATGGCCTCCTAAATGCCTTTTTGCTTCTGTTCTCTCTCTCTCTCTCTCTCTCTCTCTGTCTCTCTCTCTCTCTCTCTTTCTCTCTCTCTCTCTCTCTCTCTCTCTCGATGTATGTGTATATGTGTGTATGTGTTTGTGTGTGTGTACACATATACACATACATACAATGTCCCCCAAATTCAAGTCAAAATTCGGATTCTACCTTCATCATGAAATCTTCTGTGAAAATATCCCCTAAGATGAGTGCTTAATTGGAGTTCATGAACTATATATATTTTTTTAGATAATTGTGTTGGCAATAAAATTGGTTTCCTTTGTAATTCTTCTTGTTTCATTTTATGCTTTTTGAAACATTATCCTAAGAGTGGGTCCATAGCCTTCACCAGCCTGGAAAAGAGATCTGTTACACACACATACACACACACACACACACACACAAACACATATGCACACGGTTAAGAAAATCTGCCATAAGTGAAAATGCTATTTCACTTCTGAAATTTCTTATGCCTAAACCTCCCATATGCATTTATTTCAATCTTCCTCATATCATATTTATTTAGGTACTTTCTGCCTCTTGTTATATCAGAAACTTCTTAAGAAAAGGATCAGTGTAACTATCTCTGTTTTTTTAAGTTCCTGGATATAGTTCATCATATTCAGGAGGTGCTTAAAACATATTGTTGAAATTATATGTTCAATTTGCTGATTATTTAATAAGGTTATGCTTTTGTTCTTGTTAAGTGACATTCTTCCTACCTTTTAGGCATATTCTGAAGATTAATCATATCCATTATTGAAGGAATTCTGTGCTTTGAAGAATAATGATGTTTTGTAAATACAAGGAATTACTATATTAACATCTATTTATCTATCCATATATTTCTATAGTGCCTATTACTGTGCTATGAAAGTACTCAGGGAAATGGGCATCAGTAATAGGTAAACAGCAATTCAGTGTGAAATTGACTCCAAGAATTACTTCAAATTTCTTTTCACCAACAATTTTGTAAATAAAATTGCTATAATATGAAATGAATATGTACTTTTAGGGGGGTGGGAGTGGAATGCTCAAGAGCAAGAATAGTAATGTGATAATTTTGTGAGGGTTTTAAAAAATATGCCTCTGAAAAGACATAAAATGAATTCCTTTTTAAGTGTACATTTAAAAATAGAAAGGGAAACCCAGCCAAATAGATTTTCTTCCTTAACTCAGCTGGGGTAAAAATAATCTGAACTTAGCTTTGAATTTTCCCTGGAGTATCTGTGTAGTTCAGCATGAGTCTATTTGAGGCTCTATTTACCCCAGTGAAGATATAAAACAGCTGCTCTGCTGCTGGATTTTTGTATCATTTTTTAATACAATTATGGTGCATACAATTCAGGGCTCCAATCTAATTTTGCAAGGATGCTGCTTCTGCCATGGTAGAAAAGCACAACCTCCCTTAACAGCAGATCACAAGCGAGAGCATCCCATCTGAGTATTTTTTTTTTATTTTCACATCAAAATCTCTCCTTTTGTTCCTTTTAAAAATCCTGCTTTAAGAAAAAAATCCCTAAAGAAAAGACCTCTGCCACTGAACCTTTCACTTGAGAATATTTGTTTTCAAAAACAGGGGCTTAATTCTTTTTTAATTCTTTTCATGTCTGTGAGTCACTCTGATTATCTCTCTGTTAGATGTGCTCAAGGTGAGATAATGACTAAGATGAGTGTTTTTTTCCCTTTTCGAAAGTTAAAAAAAAAGCCACATTCAGAAATTGCTTAGCTAGTTCAACTGGTTGACCATATATAAAAGAATACAATCTGCTAGTTGGCACAAGAGATTACTTTTTATTTCCCCTTTGAAAAGGAGTGGGCTTTAATGTTTAGTGTAAAATGCACTTTATTGGGATCCGGTTTGTGACAACATACTTTGGTTTTGAGTGCCAAGGTGATTGTTTTACTAACTCATATAAAGAAGCAAGGAATGTTTATTGCTCTTTGAGTAACATGTTTGGGGGTGAAATCTCTTTTTTTGTTTGTTTAAACGTGGAAAATATGCAAAACTTGGAATCACTGCACATGGAATTGAAACACTGCTCAACCATTTACATCCTGTTTGACTTAAGTTACTTAACCTATATACACCAATTTATTTTTGTTTTAACATGTAAAACAAGGGATACTGGATTCAATGATTACCAAGGTTCGTTCAGGCTCAGAGTTTTGATCCTATGGTGCTATGTCCACATTTAAAGAAATTCTACAGTATCTACTTAATATATTCGCCTCCCATTTTCAATCATCCTTTTATAACAGGCTATGACCAAGTCTATATTTAAGTCAAATGCCCACAAAAAAAAAAAAAGAAGAAGAAAAAGAAAAAAATGAACAAAAAGTGGCAGGGTGCTTAGGGCTTTAGTCTCGAAAAAATAAGTGGTCAACAATTTGATGTTTATACCTGCCACCAAATTTCATATTCCTAGACACCTTTTTTTAAAGTATGCTAATATTAATTGTTCCTATAGTTCCCAGCTAGAATTCTACCTTTTTTAAAAAAAAAAAAAAACCTTTCCTGATTATCCTTATGTTAATGCCTTCTCTCTGTTACTTATCCTGATTATATCTTTTTATTTGGTGCTTTACATGTTGTCCCCAACTAATGTTGGGGACTATGAGCTCCTTAAGAACAAGGACAGTTTTTGATTATTCATTAAAATCTCAGCATTTAGTATATTATATAACACAGAGCTGGTATTTAATAAATATTTATTGAATTAGCTATATGAATGAACCAAAAGAATATTATTATTCTTTTATTATTATTAAATTATTAATAAATTATTAAAGGCCCAAAGAATACATGTCTTCCTAGAGGTGGGCCAAAAGACAGCATCAGGTAGGTCTTTTTCCCTTTCCTGGCTCTTTCATACACCCAACTAACTCCCTGAGGTTGTCAGACCTGACTGCACTTGATCAAAGCGTACTATTCTTTGTATACTACTCCAATACCCCACCTTCCCTGTGATCCTGTATGACTATACAAACTCCTGTTTGTGGGAGAGAAAAAAAAGATTCCTCTAATTTGTTGATCCAAGCCATAAAATTCTTTAATGTCTGGTTCTCTATTACTTTTGACACATTAATCCATTAGTCAGTGATTAATTATTAAGTTTCTGTTATAACCCAGGCACTGTACTAAACACTGGATATAGAAAGAGAGCTTAAAAATAGTCCCTGTTCTCAGAGAGCTTATAATCTTATGAAGGAGATAACATGCAAACAACTATGTGAAAAACAAGCTACGTACAGGATAATTGGGAAATAATCTAGAGAGAAAAGTTACTAGAGCTGTGAAGTATTAGGAAAGGCATCCTGTAGAAGTGAAATTACTGCTAAAATCCTGTGCAGAGGCTGCTTGGAGATTATCAGATAGGTACTTTTTTTTTTCCTTTTTAAATTACATGCAAAGATAGTTTTCAACATTCATTTTTATAAGATTTTAAATTCCAATTTTTCTCCTCAACACTCTAAAGACAAGTCATGTGATATAGGTTATACATGAACAATCACACAAAACATTTTCACATTAGTCATGTTGTGAAAGAAGAATCAGAATAAAAAGGAAAAAAAAACCCAGAAAGAAAAAGCAAAAATCAAAAGTACAAATAATATGCTTCTATCTGCATGCAGAATTCATAGTTCGTTTTCTGGGTGTGGAAAGGAATAAGCCTTAAAATAATAAACTTAAAAGTCAATGGAGTAAATGACATGATAAAACAAAAGAAAGAAGAATGGCTAAGCAAAGCAAAATGGAAAAAAAATATATTGTAGGAAACATAATAAAAAATAAGGTGTGTAAATATGAATAAATAAAACTGATTATCAACCAAATTCCCATCAAGTCTTCTTTGCATTCTTTTCTAGACTGTCCTCCCCAAAATACTTAAATAAAACTTTATTTTATACTAGGGAAAGCTTAGGCAACTTCCCTGCTTTTCTTTGTCATCTTGTCTCCAGCCCAAATCCACAAATCTTAAGGAAAAGTGAGTATTGCAATGTCTAAACATTTCATTATGAACTCTGAAAAGTTTTTAAGTTTATTTATCAGTTAGCAATGAATCTACACAACAGAAGATGTCCCTTACTTGTGGATTGTTATAAATGAAAAGATTTACATTCAAATTTTTTCATTTTTTTAGATAACTAAATTTATTTATTTTCTTGTTTACATCATTCATTTCCACGAGATTTGAGTTACAATTTTTTTCCCCATCTTTCCCCTACCCAACACCTCAAAACAGTCATCCCACTCTATAATCACTCCCCCAATCTGCTCTCTCCTATGTCCTCCCCCATCACCCCTCTGACTTTCCAGTAGAGCAGGATGGATCTCCTTACCACAATGCCTGTGTATCTTAATTCCCAGCTGGATATAGATAATAATAATAATAATAATAATTATTATTATTATTATTATTATTATTATAACAATAATAATATACATACTTTTATAAACATTTGATTATAGAACTTTAAATTCTAGATTCTTTCCCTTCCTCGAACTTTTTTCATCTTGTAAAATGAAAAATACTTCTTATTTTCATGGAACTTTTATATGGGATATGGAAAGTCTTTCTTTCATTAAAATATTTCATAATATTTGAGAAGAATATGTATGTATGTATATATGTATACACACAGATATAGGTATAAACACATATGTGCTTGTATATGTGCATTTGCATATGTATGTGTGTATGTATCTATACGTATACACATGTACATACATACACACACATATATATTTATATATATTTTTATATATGAACATAAAATAATAATTAAACCAAATGATGAGATAGGCAAGATAACAAAGTAGGAATTGTTTTGGTTTTTTTTTGCTAAAAATTTCTCCAACCCTAATAAAACTTCAGAAAATAATTTATGCACATTTTGTAGAATAGCTAAAGTGGAATGCACATACATGTGCATAGTAAAAATTAAAAAAAAAATAACAGAAAAATTAAAAATTCATATAGTTAAATACTTGGCATATTGAACCAAGGTCTCAGTGTCTATCTTTGAGTCTTTTTACCTGACCCAAAATAAAGCTCAAATCAAATGTCTAAAAAATATTCAGCCATCCAACCCCACCCCCAAATATAGGTAACAATATCTCCAACTCCTGACATTAATTCAGTGTACCATACTGATAACAAGTAAAGGACAGAACATCCTTTCCTCCACCATAGAAAATTCGTAAGATGTAAACCAAAGATAAGACCTTCAAATAGCCCTTTAATGACATCAGACTATCCTGGGCCATAAAGGCAAATATAGTTTCTGGGATGATTGAACTAATATTTTCCATTCATCTTGGTTCTGTGCCATCTGAGGAATTCTAATACATACATACACACATACATATACAGGGGTGCACATATATGTATGTGTGTATGTATGTATATATATATATATATATATATATATATATGAAAGACTGTCAAAGAGCATATTGTTTAAACATTTAATACATTAATTTACATTTCTAGTTGCCCTGAGATTGGAGTAGAATTTATTATATTTCTTTTCCAAGTTGCAAGCTATTGAGGAAAGCTTCTTCTTATAGAAATTAGTTCCTGATTCTCAAATTTATAAACCCAAAGCTTCAAAACTGACTACCCAAGATAACTCCAATGTCTGGAATGTTCATGTTTAGGATCACCATTTGGCAGCTAGGAAATTAAAGTTCAGAAATATCCTTCGCCAGCTTACTTTAGCAATTAGGACAACTCTGGAATGTGTTTTTTTCTGTAGATTGTAATTTTCTTTTCTTCACCATGTGGCAAAGAAATCCCTTACTTTTCCCCATCTTGAATTTCAAGTGATAAAGAAGAAAATGGTATTAGATCACAAAACGTGTACAGCACCTATCTCAGTGCTCTCTCCTACTGAACCTCAGCAAACCAATCATACAGAAACCATCTCTTTCACTGAGGACATACCAGAGAAGTTCATTTGGGCCTCTCAAAAAGAGGTTAAGATTTGTCCTATGTATGTGGGAAGTGTCCTTTCTGAATAAAATTCCACACCTTGTAATCTCATAAAAGTATTTGGGATCATTCCATAAATTGACTGGGGGTTTTATGATCAATACTGATTATATCACTAAAGTCAAGAAACTTGGCAGAAACCAGGTAAACAGGTGCAGAGGGTGATAAGAGAGTCTGTGAGAAGAGACTGGAACCAAAATAGTGTAAGCAAAATTAATCACAGGAACAATGTGCTGATAAAGAAAAAGGAAAGAAAGGGGAACAAAGGTAAGAAAAATCGATGCAAAATAAATGGAGGCAGATATAAGCTTTAAAATAATAAACTTAAATGTAAATCTAGTGAATAGCCTGATAAAACAAAGAAGAATGGATAAGAAAGACAAAATGGAAAAATTATCATAAGAAATATACCAAAAAATAAAGGTATGTGAATATGAATAAATAAAACTGATTATCAAACAAATTCCCATCGATTCTTCTTTGCATTCTTTTCTTGACTGTTCTTCCCAAAATACTTAAATAAACCGTTGCTTTGTATTTATTAGCCACTTTTTTCCTTTTAGTCATATAATATCATAATCATATAATCTCTTTATCTGCATATTTGAGAAAAGGTAGGAGTCCGTATGTATTTATGAGTATTGGATTAGGAATCAGAAGATTCTTGGGTTTGTTTCTCCACTATGCAATTTACTGCTTATATGAACTTGGACAAACTTCTTGCCTTATCTAAGTATAAATTCTCCAGTTAAAAATATGGAGGTATTGGACTAGATAACTCCCTAAGATCCCTGCTAGCTCTAAAAATATGAGCAGTTCATATTAAGTTATCTGGTATAGAGTTGTCTGCACAGTCCAGAGAAGGAGTATAGTAAGAACGTAGTCATATTTAATACGTCAGTTTTCATTTTAATTTTAAAGACATTAATAGGCATTTCTGTCCCTTTTCTCCAAGATCGGATCATATGTATTTTGCTGTCTGTGACAGATAAGCTGTGATTGACTATCAAGAAAGAAATGATGCTGATTTTTAACAAATACACTACAATATATAGATTTGTGTAAATGCTTTATCTATCCAAGTATGCTGCCACAGGAGATTAGTCAATTATTTCAATCATTTTATCACTGCTCAAAATATTTTTGAGTTTTAGAATTGTCTTTAGTCATTTTATGAGCCCCTCAAAATAATACATATTACTACAAATTTGTTCCTTTGCTACAAAGACCCACATTATCCACCTTATGACCTTATTTAGTTCTGAATAGCTTATCTACAAGGACAAAATGTTCCCACTACAGTATCGTTGTTAAAAATTTTATGGGTCAGTGGCCCTCTCACACAAAAATCTCCTATTAAAAGTTTTCATTATGGTTTAGGTCTATACATTTATTTTTTCACCTTTCTGCTTATTGCTATAATATCTTATCTGCTGATATGCATGTTTTAAGGACAAAATAAATACAATGTATTCAGTTGACTAGATTTTTTTAAATATCCTCTTCTGATAAGTAAAATTTGAAAAAAAAATCCACTGCAATCTGGCTTCTTACCTCATTATTTAACCACAATTCTTCACACCAATCTCACCGTCAATCTCTTACTTATCAAACCCAATGACATACCTCAGTAATCATCTTTCTTAATCTCTCTGCAGACTTTGTCAATGTTGATCACCCTCTTCACCTTAATACTTTCTTCACTCTTGGTTTTTGTGACACTCTTCCCTCCTGAATCTCAGGCCACCTATTTGTTCCTCCTTAGTCTCCTTTCCTAGATTTTCATTTAGGTCATTTACTAAGTGTGGACATTTCCCAAGTCACTGATCAATGTCTTTTTATTTTCTTTCTATATACTATTTCATTTGGTAAAATTCATCAGCTTCCATAGATTCAACTATAATCTTTGCAGATGATGCTAAAATGTAATTATCCAGCTCTTACTCCTTGTGAGACCTCAAGATTTATATCTTTAAATGCCTATTGGATATATAGAAACTAAACATAACTAAAAATGTTCTAAATATTTTTACCTCCAAACCCTTCCCTCTTCTAGGACAACACCACCTTTCCATTCTCCTAGGCTCATGCCCTAGGTAACTTCTTACTCTCTCTCCATGCCCTACCCCCATACAATCTGTTGCCAAGACATGCTAATTCCACCTTTGCAACAACTCCCTTAGAAACCCCTATTTCCCATATGACACATCCTTGACTATGATTCGGATCCTAATTACTCCAAATGATGACTTCTTGCCATGAGTTTATCCCCACTGTAGTATGTACCCTTTACTCATCTATCAAAATAATCCTCCAAAAGTACATATCTGAGTATTTCATTCCACAACTCAGTCAACTACAGTGGCTACTTATTGCCTCCAGGATTAAATATTAAAACTTTTGGTTTGACTTGAAGCCTTTCATAATAGTTTCTTTATACCTTTGGAGTTTTCTAATACTTTACTCCCTTTTACATACTCTGAGATCCAATAACCTCAGCATTATTGCTCTTCCTATTATATGGCAATCTGTCTCATGAATCCATGATTTTTTTCTGACTGTCCCCTGTGCCTTGTGTTTTCTCCTTCCTCTCCTACATCTCTCTGCTGCCTTCACTTCCTTCAAGTGTCTGATAAAATGCTACATCCTGCAAGAAGCCTCCCTGTTCCTCATTTATTTAAGTGCCTTCCCTCTGAGATTGTCTCAAGTTTATATACACATACATGTGTGTCTTTTATCTATATCTACCTATCTGTCTATCTATCTATCTATCTATCTATCTATCTATCTATCTATCTATCTATCTATCCATCTACCTATCTATCCATCATCTATCATCTATCTGTATCTATCTATCTCTTTTTCTATCTATCTATCTATCTATCTATCTATCTATCTATCTATCTGTCTGTCTATCTATCTACGTATTCCTCTCTTGTTTGCACAAAATTATTAGCATGTTATCCCTTTCACATCAATTAGTTTAAAACTTCCTTGAGAGGAGATAGTTGTTTTCCCTTTTTAGGCAGCTAGGTAATACAATGGCCAGAGTGCTGGGCCTGGAGTCAGAAAGACCTTAGTTCAAATTTAGCCCCAGACACTTATTAGCCATGTGATCTTGGGCATGTCTCTTAAGTGATACATGCCTCCATTTCCTTATCTGTAAAATGGACATAATAATACCATTTCAAAGGGTTGTTATGAAAATCAAAGGAGATAAGAATTGTAAAATGCTTAGCATAATGCCTGGCACACACTAAGTGTTATATAAATGACAGCTCTCTTTGTTACCCCTGTAACTTATTATAGTACTTGACACATAGTAGATGCTTAATAAATATATTTCTTGAACTTGATTTGAAAATACTTTGTAAAGAGGTGTGAAGTTAATGAAATACATGAAGATGAAAATGCCCTCACTTATGGGAGACAATAGCAGCAGCCATGGTTATCTAAGTGAAAGCCAGAAAAGAAACTTGTTATCAGCGTGATGTTTTGAAATTATAAAGCAATCTGCCATAGGCAACACAAAATTGAACTGTTTCATTTTAATTTATAGGTTGAAAGCTGTTAATCAGTTCTCTCTCTCTGTCTCTGTCTCTGCCGCTGTCTCTGTCTCTCTCCATGTATGTGTGTCTATCTATCTATATATATGCATGTATGTACATATGTATCCATAGTGTATATATGTAAGTGTATACACATGTGTGTGAGTGCATGTGTATGACAAAACTAACTTGAAGCATTGAATTACAGAATAAGGACTGGTATGGTGGAAAGGAAATGGAAGTGAAGACAAATGACCAGAGTTCTAATCCTGGCTTTGACACTATCTAAAATAATTTAGTTTAGATAAGACATTTGATTTCTCTAAATCATTATATCCTCATTTATAAATGTAGGAGTTGAGTTAGATGATGTCAAAGGCCTTTTCAAGTTTATATTCTATGATTTCTTATCAGAATTTCATCCATAAGATATATAATTTGATAAGCAGAGATTTCACATATATCAGCTCCATCTATCCACTTTAGAAACATCTTCTCTTTTTTAAATAAGCATACTTTGAATGTTCGATAATTGCTAACCTTCTGGAAGTGTTGTAATTCCCTGCCTCCACATGACTACAACATTTTAAAATGCTATTAAGATGATTCTTAACCGAAGAGAAACTGACCAGGAAAAAATGTATCAAATATATCAATAAAAGTTGATTATATAAAATATATAGATGAGTAGAAATAAATACATGACAAAAAGTTATTCCTAATTGACAAGCATTCAAAAAATGTGAACAAACAGCTCTCAAAAGGAGATTGATAACCATTAACAAGCACACGAAATAATGCTCAACAATTACTAACAATAAAAATGCAAATCAAAACAACCAAGAGGTTTTATCTCATATCTAGAAATTTGGCAAAGATGCCAAAGATAAGAACAGTCCAAATTGGAGGGATTGAAGGAAGATCGTCATACTGGTGCATTTTTGTTGACACTCTCCCTTTATGGAAATGTGTATATTCTTTGATAGAGAGATTTCATTTTTAGGTATAGACTTACATGTCATTAACAAAAAGAAAGGTTCCAGCTGCATGAAATATATGTAGTACTGCTTTCTGTGGTTTCCAAGAACAAAACACAAAGTAGACCAGTGGAAAGGCTAAAATGAGATGCCACAACAAAATACCTATGCTACATGACATTAATGGTAAGATAGCTTGGTCTCTAAAATGATAAGCATGATGAATAAAGAGAAGCATGGACAGAATCAACTGAACTTTTCAACATAAATTGAGTAGTCATGGAAATAATGTGCACAATGACTACAATAATGAAAATGGAAAGAGCAATCACAATATAATTAAATATTAATTTTGAAAAAAATATTTAAAAACACACTTGCCCGGGGGGGGGGGGTGAGTCCAAGATGGCAGCGTAGCAGCAGCAACATATCGCAGCTCTCACATAGCCACCCCAAAATACCCATAAAATAGGACTCTAAACCAATCCTAGAACTCCAAAATGCACACAAAGATACTTCCCACTAAAGTCAACTCGGCTACGAGGAACCATACCAGCACTGCGAACCAAAACCAGCCTGGCCTGAAGCCGAGGCTGTGCCCCAGGGGTGGCTGGACAGGAGCCTCTCAGGTGAGCGGAATAGCACCAGCTGTGAGTGGGGATTAGGAAAGGAGGAGATAAGCAGTCCTGCTGAAAGGCCTCCAGAGTGGAAAAGCTAAAGACAGAGGTTTTACACCAGCCTCCGCATTGTAGCTTCCCACCCGTGGCCTGCAGACAGCAGGGGGACTGAGCGATTGTTCTTAGGCCAAGAGCTCTCATGTTGAGTGGCCTGGATCTGGATTGTAGTCTTGGGCCTTGGTTCTGGAGTCTTCACTATCCTGTCAGCCAGAAGTAAATAGGAAGAGTTCCCAGCCGCTTCCTGAGAGCTACAGCAGGTGGGAGGACCCAAGCAATTTTGGACAGACCTTTCCCTTCTGGAAGCAGAGCCCCACAGAGATTTTTTTAAAAAATCACGGACTGAACAACCATGAGTAAGAATAAGCATAAGAAGCAAAGTAAGAACAGCTCCCAAATCCTAGATTCCTTC
>CM053588.1:272926900-272943917 GCA_028646515.1 Pseudochirops corinnae
TATATATATATGTGTGTGTATGTATTTATATATGCATATACGCATATACGTAGTACATAAATTGTTCATATAATTCACAATTAGTAATATATCTTAAATGTAATTAATCATGTGAGAAACAACACATTAATAAATTTCCAATTAGTCATGTGAATATTCATACTTCTTTAGAAGTTTTGCTATGATATAGAGCAGAATATATCAAAACATATGTCACTTGAATTGGGGGGGGGTGATATTAGAAGGAAGAAAATGTCAAGGAAAAAAAGATTATGTCACAGACAAATTTACTACCAGATTTAAACTGTTTATTCCTGACTTAGAAATTTCAATTTACTGCACACCAGCTGGTAATCTTCTAGAAGAATATTTTTATATTAATTTTCTCTCTCTTCTATACCCCACAATAATAATTTATTTTTAAAAGTATACCTTCATACCTTATATGCATAATTGAACAAATTGAATTCTTAAATTGTCCTTGTCCAACTAACAACAATGTTAGTTGTATTCTGAAAATTAAATCCAGGACTTGGATTTGTTGGTTTCATCTGTGGTACTCTGGAATCTTGGTGCTTCATTGCTAACAGTCATCTTTCACAACAATCTGGTTATTTGTTTATATTCTCAGCATTAAGAATATAAACTCCTTAAGGGCAAGTGCCATAGTTTACTTTATTTTGTATTCTTTGGCTTATTTTGTATATCTAGTGTGTAGCTATGCCTCACACATAGTGATGTGCATTAACTGACTAGTCTGAGTACCTCCAAAATCTTTATGAGTATAATGAAGGTTTGGCAGAGAAATATATCTCATAAGTTTTCTTCACTGATGAAATTCCCTCACATGGAGAAACCAGGGGGCTTACTTTCAGAATAATTGTGAGAAAATATAAGATAATTGTCTTAGAGAGATTGTAGAGCATGGGTAGGCATTCTATACCTATTTCCAACTGGTTAACTACATGACTCGAAGTAGCCTTTTTTTGATCAGCTACATAGGTAGAAGTGCTGGTGTATTCCAAAAGACCTGAGTCAGCTTTAGTCCTCTCTTAACTTCGTTCTCTCTCTGCTTCTCTTATGTCTATGGGAGCTCTGTGACCCTTCCTTTCATCAACCAATAAGAGCCAATATTATAAAGGGAAAGGTCTTTGGTTTTTTATCTACTCTGAAGTTGTATGACTCCCATGAAACAAGACTGAATCTTTGGCCTTCTTATTTGTGTTTTTTTTTTTCTTCCATTCTAGGTAAAGTGAGTGGATTCTCCTTCCATGCAAGAGAAAGCCACAGGATTTTGGGAGTTACGATAAAAGCTAAGTTGTGCAGCTAGTGCAATATCAATGACTTAAAGAGTAAACAGTGATTTGGAGCAATATTTTGAGCCCATGGCAAGAAAAGTTGAAAAGAAGACTCAGCCAGAAGTGATTCTACCTTTGGCATGACTCGATGGGACCAATATTATGTAGGAACTGAGTTAAGTTGTGATCCTGTTCTCTACCCCCTCCCTAATCCCAACCCTGTCTTAGAGTTGAGAGTATGACACAGAGGGAATGAGGAAAATGTTTTTTTATTGGTTCTTACTGGATCTTTGAAATAAAGATCTTTCTGTAAAAGCTAATTGATGTTAAAGTAGTTAAATAGGAATGGGAGGCTAATCATTTACCCCCTAATATTAAGCATTAAGGCAAGGGAAGGAAATAAGCATTTATATAGTAACTATTATGTTCTAGGCAATGTGCTAACCACTTTTGATTAATAATATCATTTAATGCTATACATATCAAGAGAAAGAAATATGGAACTTGAATGAAGATTAAAGTATACTTTTATCTCTCATTTCTTCTTTCTTATGATTTTTTTTCCTTTTGGTTCTAATTCTAATGTGGAAATATGTTTAATATGATTGTACATGTATAACTGTAGTGGCAACTACACTGGCATACCCAGGATGACTGTTAGTACAGGTTCTTAGATCTTCTTTACTGGGAAAGAAAGCTGTTTAAAGGGTCAAAAATATTTTTTCATTACATTCACTAGTTCAGGGGAAAAGTCAGCACACTAAACTTCAAAGAAAACACAAACAGAGAAAATGCAAGCAAAGAAATAAAGACCAACAGACAGGGCTCTGACCATTTGAATCAAAGCAATATTGCTATACATTTTACATACATCCTTGGATCGAGAGAACCTTTACATCTGAACAGTCAGGGAACTGTAAACATTCAGGCACTCAGAATCTCAACCAGGGAATCAAAAGATCCTTCTCATAAGCCAGGCCCCAAAGCAAAATATCAACTCAGAGTATATCTACATTTTTCAGAACCAGAAGGCATCACAACTTTCTTGATGCAGTGCTTAATTAGAAATTAGCAAAAGGTGTGAAAGCCTTCCTACAAGCAAGCCTTCCCTCAAACAAGCTTCCCTTAATGGACTCCACATAAGGCCTATTAATGAGTGGGGAATATTTTAAACCCCATTAACATTACAATAGCCTATATCAGATTGCCCACCATCTTAGGGAGGGAGAGAAAATTAAGAATTCAATATCTTATAGAAGTGAATGTTTAAAACTAAAAACAAAAAAATAAAATTTTAGAAAAGAATTTGGACAGAAATAAAGGTGTATAAAGAAAAGTAATAACTATATAATTTAATCCTTATAACAACTTTGTAAGAAAGGTGTTATTCTTATATTCAACTTGCAGTTGAGGAAACTGAGATAAATATGACTTAAGTGACTTGCCAAGGATCACAAATGTAGCAAGTGTCTGAGATAATATTAGAACTCAGAACAACTTGACTCTAAACCAGGACTGCACAAATGGACTGTGGTCCATTTACAGTGGGCCACTTGAGGCCTGCCAAAAGCTTTTGTTTAGTCAGTGAAAATTGGAGAGGAAAACATCCATTGTACATAGAGGAAATTCTTGTGCCACAAGTCGTCCTTGGGCTATGACTTGCTCACAGGTACAGATTGGACAGGCTTGCTCTAAAACAAGTATTGTATCCACTATGCCAACAACTGCTCCAAATCAATAGTAGTAGAGAAATAACATCCCTAAACTCAGTGTATGCTGGAGCCCTCAGGGAAAATATGGACTGTGGGGATCTGGGAAAATAGGGCCGAAGCATAGGTAGAACAATAACTTTTCTCTTTCACAGGTCCATTCACAAGAGCAATCTCAAAATACCTGAGGAATTCAAGTATCAGAGTAAATCTGTATAACAAGGAAATATTTTCTTCTTCCATCATCCAGTTAGCAGTTGGTGGTGAGCAGGGAGAATATAAGTGGGGTAAATGTGAGTTAAGGAAGCTCAATTTTCACCTTAAAAATTTATTAAGCCAAGAATCATTCCACCATCAGCATTCCTGTAGTATCATCTAATCAATCCATTTATTGTTAGAATATTCATTATGCAATGTAAGAGAACATGTGGATTTACAGTAAGGTAACAGTGAAGAACTTCCAAAACTTTGACCACAGCAATCTAGTGCTCTTTCCTTCTTTCTTTTAAAATCCAGAATAAACTAGAAATAGTTCCCATTAGAACTGGTACATTGTTGGCAGAAGATGGGTCTAAACAAACCAGAATCATGTCCCATGCTCTATTAGCACCAGAATCTTCCTTGGGAAATTTCATCATTCTCTCAATTTATCCCACATTTGAAAAGATTTTGTCATGCAGCCATCCAAAATCAAATCTTTCATGAGTCTGCAAAAGTATTTTTCTTAAATACTTCTCCTAAAATGATTGGCACATAATAGGATGGTCAATTGTACTCTATTGTGCAGGACAGCAGCATATTCCACAGCCTTGATATTCAAAGTCATTTCTAAATGAGGTGCCATACATCCAGTTGAAAAAGATCAATAAATAATTGCATTTGGAGGGAATGGAAGAGTAAAAGCAGGGACTCATCTGAACTCTCCCTCAAACCCCACCAAATAACTTTAAAAATTACTCTAAACAAATTCTAGAGTGAGAGAATCCACAAAAAAGATAGAGTGAAACAAATTTCCAAACCAAGATAACTTGGAAAGTCAGCAAGAAAGGAATGTGGTACTAGGTGAGAGAAGTGAACAGTTCAGTGCAGTCTGTGCCAGGGCAGACCCACACCCAGCAAATGCAGAGCTGGCCTTGGTGAGGCTGAATCACTTGCAACAGTGGTGATTTCCAGACCTCTCAGTCAATAGATGTTAACGGCAAGTTAGAAAGTCAGCAGGAAAGGTCTGTCACACCTAGGTACACGGTCCAGCTCATGACACACCAGCACTGCTGTGCCCTTAGCAGACCAAGAGCAGGCCTTGGCAGTGACTTAATCAGCAGTATCAGTGGCTTCTTCTGGAGCATTAAGTCCAGAAACAGTAAGGAGATTGAACAACTAGAAAAAAAATATCATAGTGGTATTTTGCTGATATTTAGGTAGAACGCTGGGGCTTTGCTGATACTTAGATCCAGGTCAAAGTTCTGTGTAGCAGTCATAGGGCAAGGAGGAGTGAGTGCTAGCCCAACAGAGTTTGTGGCCATAGTGGCCACAGCTCCAGTACAGAAAAGAGTTCCTGTGGTTGCTCACAGACCAAAGCAGAGACCAGGATGGCAGTGAATACCTCTCCTTGGGTTATACCACTTGGAAGAACTGAATGCTTACAGGTCCCTAGAAGTATCTCTGAAAATAGTTGCACAAAATCCCTGAAACTTGGGACAGTGCACTCTCTGCTCTGGACCCAGAGCCTTTCTCTAACAAATGATTAAAAGTCAAGTTATAAGCTGGGAAAATGAGTAAACAATGGGGAAAAAGCAGCAAAAAAAAAATAAACCCACCTCTGTCTTTAGAAAGTAATTATTGTGACAAAGAAGATCAAAATACTCAGAAGACAACAAAGTCAAAGCTCCTAAATGCAAAGACTCCAAGAAAAATATGAATTGGTCTCACACCATATAAGAGCTCAAAAAGGATTTTGAAAATCAAGTAAGAGATGTTGAAGAAAAATTGGGAAGCGTAATGAAAGTGATGGAAGAAAATGAGAAAAAAATGAATTAAGGAGACAAAAAAAAATACTGAAGAAAACATTATCTCATAAAATAGAATAGGCCAAATGGTAAAAGAAGTAAAAAATGCCATTAAGGAGGAGAATGCCTCAAAAATCAAATTGGCCAAATAGAAAATGAGATTTAAAAGCTTACAGAAGAAAATAATTTCTAACAAATAAAAGTGGAACAAGTGGAATTTAATGACTTTATGAAAACAAAAATAAATAAATAAATGAATGAGTGAATGAATAAACAAACAAGTAGATAGATAGATAGATAGATAGATAGATAGATAGATAGATAGATAAAACCAGAAGAATTGGAAGGGGGAAAACAATGTGAAAAATCTCATCAGAAAAAAAAATTACCTGGGAAATAGATCTATGAGGGATAATTTAAAAATCATTGGACTACTTGAAATTCATGATAAAAAAGGGCCTAAACATCATCTTTCAAGAAATTATCAAGGAAAACTGCCCTGACATTCTAGAACCAGAAGTGAAAATAGATACTGAGAAAATTCACAGATCATCTCCTGAAAGAGATCCCAAAATGAAAACTTATAGGAATATTATAGCCAAATTCCAGAGTTCCCAGGTCAAAGAGACAATATTGCAAGCAACAAGAAACAATTCAGGTATTGTGGAGTCACAGTCAGAATAAGACAAGTTTTAACAGCTTCTACATTAAAGAATTGGAAGGCTTAGAATATATTCCAGAGGGCAAAAGAGCTAGGATTACAAGTAAGAATCACCTACCCAGCAAAACTGAGTATAATCCTACAGGAGAAAATATGGTCATTCAATGCAATAGAGGGCTTTTAAACATTATCAGTGGAAAAACAACAACAAGCAAACAGTATTAGAGTAGTTGGAGTATATATAGATATAGGGCACAGGTGTGAGTTAAATGTGAAGGAATGATATCTAAAAAGTAAAATTAAGGGTTGAGAGAGGAATGTACTCAGGGAAAGGAAAAAGGAGAGGTAGAATGAGATAAATTATCTCACATAAAAGTGACAAAAACATCTTACAGTGGAGGAAAAGAGGAGAGAGATGAGAAGGAGTGGGTGAACCTTAAACTCATCAGAATTGGCTCAAAGAGGAAATGACATACATACTTGCATACAGAAATCTATCTTGCCCTACAACAAAATAGGATGGGAACAAGAGAAGGGGAGTGGTGATAGAAGGGAGGACAGATTACAGGAGGCGGTAGTAAGAAGGAAATAACTTTTAAGGAGGGAAAGAGTAAAAGGAGAGAGAATAGAATAAATGGGAGGGGGTATAACATGGAGGCAAATACCGTTCTCAACTGTTTTCTTTTCCCTTTTGCTCTGATTCTTCCTTCACAATATGACTAATGTGAAAATGTGTCTAATAGGATTCTCCAAGTAAAGATTATATGCAATTGCATGCTTTCTTGGGGAAGAGGAAGGAAGGAAAATATTTGAAACTCAAAATCTTATAAAACTGAATGTTGAAACTACCTTTACATGTAATTGGAAAAAATAGAATACTCTTAAGTAGAAAAAAAAAAGAATTGCTTATGAGGCTAAGTTTTAGGGATTAAAGTGATTTCCTCCTCCAGTCTCAACTCATTTTCTGAATGATGTGGAACTCAGATTCTGGAGCACCAACATTATATACTCCTCACAAGTGTATGCAACCTATGCATGTCTATATTCTCTCAAAACAAGATAATTCAACATTTCTGCTTTTTTCTTATGATGGCGTTTGTGTTTCGTAGTGATATGGACACCATTCCCTTGTTCCATTACCTTTCAATGTGGAATGCGTTTGTCCACTTACCTACCTTTCACCAAATTTTCTCTAAGTCCCTTTGGTTGACTACTATTTGAGGATGACTCACCATCTTATTTTCTGTGAACCATTCACAAAAATGGCCTTGATATAGTTACTTTTGCGGTTTTTTGCAGACTTTGCCAGATAAGCTTTCATGTAAGGACCTTACAATTTGCTCAAATACTCTTATTTAATTTAAAAAATTTGTCACAGATCAATGGTTATTTCTTTACTGTGAAAGTATTCAAATATATCCTTAAATGAAAAGAATCCTACAATACTCTGGTCACTTGGGTGATTCTCACCACATCCACTTTTTAAGCTTGCATCCAGTATTCTTTCTATTAGTCCAAATATGCATGTGTCCACTCATATCAAGAATAGAGATAGCAATTTCCCTTTAACTAAAATAGTATTTCCCAGCAGCAGATACTATTTAATTCATTAGGACACACCTGGAGAATGACTCAAGAAATTTTTAAACATTCCTGAAACATGATTTCTGGTTTACTTTTCTTTAGGTTCAGGAAAAAACAAAAACAAAACATTGGGTCTCTGACTCTTTCTATCAAACAATTCATCTTATCTCTGCCAGATTTCTGTCAGTAACAGCTCTGTTGAAGGCCTGGCTACAATCTTTAAAGACTTCCCTGGGATGTCAAAGGCCTATTCTAGAGAAAATTCTGCTGTCTTAAACTGTGTCTAGTCTCAAACCTGACCATAGGTGAGAATTTTCTGGGTATCCCAGGAGATTTATTCCACACCTAATGCACAGATGAGTTATCTCCTTTTAACCACAGGAATCTAGCTTGGGTTCTTTTCCATAAAAGGCATACTTCTACATGGTTGAAAAGAACCATTTAGTCCTTTCTGTCTGGGCAGATAAACGTTGGATTATTAATTTGTAATCCACCAGTGTCATGAAATCATAGACATAGATTTAGAGTTGAAAGGAATATTCAAGACTATTGAGTAAAATGTCCCCATTTGTACTGAGTTAAAAAGCCTTGCCCAGGGTCAGAAGTATAAGTACACAAATAAGTGTCAGAGAAAGAATTTTAACTTTGGGGTATTTGACAAGAATCTATCCAGTATCCATTATATGTTTCCAGTGGTGAGAATCTTGCCTTAGCTTCTCATACAGATGATTATATCTGCTTCTTAATGCAAATCTAAATCTGTACCTCAATTTTTGTACTATGTCAACACATTTATTCTTTGATATCTCCACTTTGTCTGAAGAATCGCAAGTTAATTTTCAAGTACTATCCCTTACATGGATTTCATCAGGAACTTTTGAGTGGCCAAATGGGTCTGGTAATTCACAGAACAGATCTTTATTGTGATTCTAGCCTCATTTTGCTATAAACTTTTATATAATCTCCTAGCTCTTTTACTGTGACCTTCAATAATTTTGAAACAGTATCATTTCCACACACAGGGCTTACTCCAAAAAATCTGCTGTACCCTATGGATTTCAATATTCATTAGACAATAATACATTTCATATTCAATGCTCATATTTTCCAAACATTGATACTTAGTGGTAGTATTTGATTTAACACAATGTGAAATTGAACTAGCAATCAGTCATAACATAATAATACTATGAGCATTATTCTAAACAATACATATAGCAAATAGCAACAGACAGATGGACAAATTAATAGTAAAGAAAGCAAAAACAATACATAATATAATAGGACCAGTGGGTGATAGATTTTTACATGGAAACATAAGATAAGAATATTATAAACATGTCACAACAAAGTAAAGAGAGGAAAGAGGAAAGAGAGAAATAAAATAAAACAAAAACAGGAAAAAATGCAACCCCATAGCAAAAGAAAGGTTCGAAACAACATCAAACTTCAAAACATCAGTGAGAGAAAAACAAATTTAAAAGATTAAAAACACATAAAAATTAATGTAAATATAATTCGAAAAAAGTTTTGTATCAATATTGTAAAATTTATAGGAAATTAATGTTATAAAATTCAATAAACACTTCTCCAAAATGTAAGATGTTGAATCTAATTCTAAAGTCAAAGCAGTAAAGTTAAAAGGAAATAGCATTTCAAAAAGATAAATAAAAGTTAAGTATTTTGCAGAATATATCTAATATTTGCATCAGTAAGGTCAAAAAAAATTACTTAAGAAGAATCAGAATGCATGTATTAAAAGAGTCAATTACAAAGGGGAAAAAGAAAATACTTGAATAAGAAAAAAAAAAACTCAGTAAGAGACCCACATGCATAGCCTTTTCTCTTTGAGAGTTTCTTTGTACAATTTTAGAAAGAAATTCTTTTGGACTGCTACAAGAAAGGTAGGATTAGCCAGTCTTTCTGCAATTTCCACCTTTGGAATGTGGGCATTATCAATCCTTTCTCAGGGGAAAATAACATGGACAGATGCTTATGGCAAATCTCCCACCTTCTCTACCCATCCACCCTCCCAACCAGATGAACACTATTATAGGCATATTCTTTGTCTAGAGGAAGGAAGAGATGCATATTTTTACTGCACTTTAGATTTAATGAACCATAAACCTATTTGACTTAAGGGCAGCTAGGTTGAATAGTGGATAGAGATGGGATTTGGAGTCAAATAACCTGTATTCAAATCCAACCACGGACACTATATGAGTCTGGTCAAGTCACTTAGAAACTCTCTGCCTCATTTCTTCATCAATGACAGGATTTTGAACTAGATGATGCCTAAGATCTCTTCTGCCTCAAAATCTATAACCACATGGTCTTTTAAAGTTGATATTTCATTTAACTTGAAAGCCACCAGAAAAGACCATCCAAACAATCTTCAACTGAAAATATGTTTCTATCTGATCTTTATGTACATATGTTTGCTTCTGTGTTACATGGCAGTCTTTGCTTCTCCCTCCCTCCACTTGCCATTCTCTCTAATGAAACAGATGAAAATCAGGAATTACTAAGGTTAACCAAAATTTCTTTTTCAAGCTTTCAATACTAATTGGATAGAAATATAAACAAACTTTAAAGAACAGGTAAACTTTGAACTTTACATATACTCTCTTGAGAAGGGAGAGAGGAAAGGAGAGACTATTGAGATCATGATCTGGTATAAGCTCTGCAGAACAGAAAGTTCAGTAACAACTGCTCTGACTAGATATTACTCCTATATGTGTCTCAAACCAACTCCTGAATTCAGAATGCATGGAAAGCTGTTGAAGCAAACGCACTCTTGTGTTTGCTCAGACACCAGATGCTCCACTAATTGCTATCACTTTACTAGTCTTTGCTTCTACCTTGTAGATTCAGGGTCAGCAGCAGTCACCATTGCTGTGGGTATCATTATCAAGAAGCAAGCTCTCCTGACCACTTCTCTTTTTTTCTCGTTAGTGTGTGACAGTATCCGGACTATGAAGGGAGTTTCATTGTCCCATCATTCCCCTAATGCCTTACTCATCTCTCTCTGTCTCTCTCTGTCTCTCTGTCTCTCTCTGTCTCTCTGTCTCTCTCTCTCCCTTTTCTTATCCCTGTCCCTCTCCCACTCTCTTTTTTCTTCTCTTTCTTTTCTTCAGAAGAAAGGAGAAATAAAACATTCCATTAAACATATTTATATTCTCACAGATTCCAGAAAACAGTAAGGGAAGACTGGAATTCTTTGCTCAACTACAGGTATTTTCCCCAGAGTTTTGCTACATGTATTCACAGGACTCTATTTCCCTTCTCTGTGCCTTTGCACTAGCTGTCCTGTGCATTTGTGCTTCTTCTTTACTTCTTCCTTTTATAATCCCTAAGCTCATTACCTCTACAGATTCTAGTGAATTCTTCCACTCCTATAGTTACCAATGAATTTATTTTTAATATACTTACATGTGTACATTTCACTTTGCTCAATAGATTGTAAGCACATTTAGTGTAGGGCTTATATTACTATTATTATTATTATTATTATTATTATTATTATTATTATTTTCATATCCCAGGCTTGGAGCATACTGCTTCGCAGAAAGCAAGTGTTTAATGAATGATTGTTTATTGATTGTTTTGTCACCAAAATGAGAGCTAGGTTGCAATGCTTGATAGAATGTCACAATAATAGAAGAATGGGGCTCCCTTTCTAAGGGTAGTAGGCTACTACTAGCCCTTTTCTTCTCTTGTTCTCATGCCTTCCATTTTCCATTGCACTAGGGTTTACCATGCTGTGTTGACATGATCAACTCATCCCTCATCAATCTAATTTATTGTCCAAGGTTGAAATGTTGGCAAGTATTACCAGGTAACTTCCAGATACTTCACTTAGTATTTGGGGGAAAATTAATGGGAAAAAAACACCCTTCAGGAGTTGACACTGAAATGGTATAGAGAACTGCGATTAACTATGCACATACAAGATGTAGGGAGGGCAATGTGCAGAGAATCTCATAGAGAAAGCACTGGCAATGGGGAGGTCTCTCATGAGAGGTAGGATTGGAAGTGATACTTAAAGAAAGCCAGAAGGTAGAAATGAAGATGGTCAGCATTCCAAGTAGGAGTGACAGTCAGTGGAAATTCACAGTTGGAAAGGAGTTACTAAAGATCAGGAGAGAAGTTAGGACTGGATAAAGAGGTCTAACAATCTACTGAGTAGAGAAAACAGTGCCATGCATGGAAACTAATGAGATCAAAAAGTAAGATAGTATAAATTGAGAAGAGAATAAGGCCCAGAATATAGCCTTGGGTTCGCAGACATTTTTAACTGAAATAACTTGGCTGAAGATCTGGCAAACGTGGCCACAGTTTCTATCACATACACACTCAGGGGTAGTATGTTCTGTGTACTGACACTCTCCAGTGCTATATATTTACCCTCTAGTCCTCTGCTTGTCCTTCATTTCTCAACCTGAAGAAGTGTTTGACCCTCTTTTGTTTCATTTGAGGGTGGGGCAGAAAAATAAGATGTTGTAGAACAAACAATTACAATGGAGTCAAAAAAGCCTGAGTATAAGTAAATACTTGTTCTACCAAAAGACTCTGAAGAACATTTTTAATGGCATGGCAAACCACATAGCTTTAATGGGAGATGAAACATAACCCCTACTCCACCTTAATAGCAGACCATTTGCCGAGAGAGAAAGAGAAATTGTTCAACTAGAATCCTTTAACATTACTTCAGAAGGAAAAACACAAATGAAGAGGGCTTGGTTCTGAGGGTCCATAGAATGCCTTATTTGGTATATTACAGGATACTTTTATCAATTCCTTGAAAATATTCAGAGAGCTAGTATGGACATCTGAGTCACTCCTAGCTTGGCTTGAACAGAAGTAAAGGGAAGGATTAAGAAGGGCAGTGAGGAACATATTCTTTCATTTAGGGGGATAAATGAGCTGACTATATGTTTGATGATAATATTTTACCTCCAATATTCTTTTATTCATAAATAGTTGCCTTTGCCTCTCACTAAACATATAGCACAGGATAGCAATGCTAAGGTATTATCATGCTGTTGCTTTTTATTGTTATGATTGGCCAAATTTTCGATTCTATTTCTTATCTCTCCTCCACACACACAACCTTACCATAATCCTCACCCAATAAAATCAGGATATGTATATATGCATGCATGTATGTATGTATATATGTCCATGTATGCACATATACATGCATATACATGTGTATACATATATACACATACATATATATGCATGTATATAAAATTTCCATTCTCATCAGGGACTCAGGAGAATGTGAATTCAATATCTTGGTGAATATTGGGAATTTAATATAAAAGTGAACAGATTATAAATGGAAGCTTATGAAGGAATTCAATTTTGCATGTAAGCGATCTTATTGCCTCACTGTTAGGCTGCACATGAGTTTTGTAATGAATGTCTAATATTTTATAGGATTCATAAATGGGTTTGATTGCTTTTTTGTTGCTATCTCAGTGGGATTTTTATTGTTTCCTTTATCTGTCCTATTTATTAATACTTTCAGATTTGCTCAAAGGCATCTACTAGAAGTATTAAAAATTTAGGACAGCAGAACCTGTCAAATATCAGTGTGTGACAAGCTCCTCTTCCTCACCCCCCCCACCAGCTCCATTGTATACAGTTCTGGTTTCAGAAGTTTCTAATAGGCAATTGTAGTGAGAAATGGAGAATAGTGCTAATGACAGGTTGCTCACTGTCAAAGTAAAGAGGGATGAGTAGAGAGAGACTAAAGTTTATTACAAGAAAGTCAATAATTCCATATGTATTTAAGGTAGATTGGGAGTGAATGAGATATGTAACTATGATAAATGAAACACCAGTAGTGCCAGCAAAAACAAGCCTCTGTAGTTCACGTTAGCCTTTTAAAACCTTCTGTTAACTTTAAGCTGATCACTCTTACCCCAAAGAACAAATAAGCTCCAGGAAATTGGCCTTTCAAATCTAGGTTAAAGCTAAAAGTACAAGGAGAAGTGGGCATTTATGGGACATATTTTGACAAATTAATTGTTATTATTAATATCACATGTAGGAGATAGACATCTACATCTTGAGGAGATGCCAGAATAGGAAAAAAGGATAGACTGGGTCTAAAGTTTCTCAGATGATGACAAGAGAGAAGACATAGAGACAAGTGAGTAAGTGAAGGGAAGCCGTATATCCTTTCACTAGAACAATTGCTTGCATTAGGGGATTTAACTGCTAATTGTAGATGAAATCCACCTGAGTAAGTAAATCAATAAAAATGTATTAAGCACCTACTATATGCCAGAAACTGTGGTAGGTGCTAGGGATATAAAGAAAAGTAGAAGACAGTCTCTGTCTACAAGGAACTCATTATTTAATGGGAGAGACTACATACAAATACCTATGTACAAACAAGGTATATACAGGATAAATTGGGAACAATTGACAGGAAAGGCATTAGAATTAAGAGTAATCAGGAAAGTGAAGGAAGCCAGGGAAATCAAGAGGCAAGAATCAAGAGAGTATTCCAGGAATAGATGTTAGCCTGTACAAATGCTTGGAGTAGGAAGATAGAGTGTCTTGTTCAATAAACAAGACCAGTAATGGATTCAAGACTACATGAAAGGGGAGCATGCTATGAGTTGTAAGAAGCATGGAAAGGGATATGTGTGTGTGTGTGTGTGTATCTTCATTCATTAAATGAATGTAAGTAACCATATTGTATAATGTTAAGAGTACTAAATTTGATGAGAGTATTTTAGATTTGATCATAGGGAGTTACTTCAAATTATTTAGTAGAAGAGTGAAACAGCCAGAAATATGCTCTACAATAATCACTTGTCATGACAACTTAGTGAAGGATGAACTGGAATGGAGAGAAGAGGTATGTGGCAGGCAGACCAAACAGCAGGCTATTGTAGTAGTCCAGTAATGAGGTGATGGGGACCTTTATCAAGGCCCTGGGAGGTGGATATGCAGCTATGCACCATCACACCTAACATCTGTCTCTTTTTTGTCCACTAAGTTCTTTCAAATCTTGTAAAGCTCAGTCTTGATATAGCTTTAAACATGAAGTATTTTATAATCCACAAAATTGATCATGACCTTCCTGCCCCAGAATCCCATTGTGCCTTGTTTTATGCTACCCTTACTGTGTAATATTACTTATTATAGTCATCTGAATTTCTGACTTTTCTACCTTCCAGGATCTTAGCTCATGAGAATAGTGACTTTCTTATTCAAATTTTGGAATTCTCCATGTGCCTAGCATGATGCTTTGCAGACAACAGATAATAAATTCCAATTAAATGAATGCATAAATGCATCATAAATTTGAATCCTGGAACAATCTTAGAGGCCACTTATTATACCACTCTTATTTTATTGACAATTCCCAAAGAGATCAGATAAATTGCAGAAGTTTACACAAGTATTAAATATCAGAGTTGAGATTCAAACCCAGGTCTCTTTTCATCTACTTGAGTGCTCTTAACATTATACAAGGTGAACACATTCATTCAATGAACAAACAAAAGTAAGCTGGAGAGTATAAAATACTAACCTGTGTCAGGGAGTCAGAACATGGAAGAATGCAGATCTTTCCAAGATTTTCCAAAACTATTATTCTCTTCATGATGCCTTACAGGGCAGTAATATTCTATTACATTCATATATCATAACATATTCTCGGTCATTCCCCAATTGCTGGGCATTCCATCAGTATCCATTTCTTTGCCACCAGAAAAAGAGATGTTTTAATTATTTTTCTAAACATGGGTCATTATGTTTCATTTTTCTTCAAGCTCTGTGGTGTAGTCTAAGTGGGCGAATTGTTCTGTTAAATGTATTCGTAATTTTATAATCCTTTGAGAATATTTTCTAAATTGCTTTCCAGAATGGTGGAACTAGTTCACTAGTCCACCAAGCAGTGTATTGGTGTTTATATTTTCCCACATCCCATCTAGAATTGTCCATTTTCCTTTTTTATCATCTTTGCCAATCTGAGAGTATGAATCAATACCTCAGTTTTGTTTTAATTTACATTTTTCTATAAATTATATACACATAAATATACATATGTATGTATATTGCATATATATACATACATATATACATATATATATATACATGGGGACAGAGAGAAAAAGAGAGATAGAGATAGAAAGAGAGAGAGAGAGAGAGAGAGAGAGAGAGCACAATTTGGCAACTGTTAGCTTTGCAATCTTCCTCTGAAAATTGCATATTCATAATATTTGATTATTAATCACTTGGGCAATAACTTATTTCTATCATTTGAATTTAGTTTGCTGGACATCTTTGAAATGAGACTTTTATTACTTTAGTTTATGCAAAAAATCATTTATTTATCATAAATTGTTCATTTAATCCAAATTGCCTATTGTACCTTATGTGAACCTCTCTTTCTCTTGCTTGGTAATGAAATCTTCCCCTCCTCATAGGTTTTAAAGGGCAATTTCTTCCCTGCTCTACTCATTATGGTATTATGATATCAACCTTTATGATTAAATCATGTACCCATTTTGAGTTTATTTTGGTATAGGGTGTAGGATGCTGGTCTATGCATACTTTCTGTCAGATCACTTTTCCCCAGTACAGTTGTTTGAAATTTATCAAATAATGAGATCTTGCCCTAATAGCTGGTATATTTATGTTTTTGAAACCCTAGGCTTCTGGGCTCATTTGCTTCCATAAATTGTATATCTACTCTATTTCACTGAGGAACCTCTCCATTTCTTATGCAGTACCTAATTGTTTGGTATCACTACTGTACCACATTGGAATTTATAATCTACTACTGCTAGATCTATTGTTTTTATACTTTTTTTTTCATTAATTCTGTTGATATTCTTGAACTTTTATATCCCTGATAATTTTTTTTTCTCCGAATTCTGTGAAGTAATTTTTTTGGTTCTTTGATTGATATGGCACAGAATAACTAAATTATTTTGTATATTATTGTAATTTTCACTACATTGACTTGTAATATAGATGAGCAACTAATTTTTCTACTGTTATTTAGATGAATCATTATTTGTGCAGAGTGTATCATAACTGTGTTCACATAAACCCTGTGGGTATCTTGGGAGATATATTTCCAAATGTTTTATACTGTTCGTATGTATTTTAAATGGACTTTTTCTATCATTTCTCATTATGAATTATTAGTAATGTATAGGAATGATATATATGATCTTGGAGGTCAGAGGATGTCACTGGAGTTTGCTGAGTGTGTATGTACAGTGGTGATGAAAGAGTAAGACCTAGGATTTAAAGGAAGATCAGTTTAATAACTGAATGGAGAATGAACTGAAGTGGAGAGAGTTTTGGCAGTTAGACGAATCATTAAGTTATTACAATAATTTAAGTGTGAAGTAATAAAGACTTGCACAAATGTAGTGGTCCTGGAAGAAGAGAGAAGGGGGTGCATTTCAGAGATGTTTAAGAGAGTTTATTTTTTTCTTTAGAATAAATATACCCAATATGAATGTAATGGAATAGTACTGTGCTATAAGAAATAAGGAATGGGGAATGGGGAAGGAGACAGAGACAAGATGGTGGAGTAAAAACAAGATCTCCTCATGACTCTGGCTCCAACCACCTCCAATAAATATATTTTTTAAATTTTATTTTAGTATGCATCATTCATTTCCACGAGATTTTGAGTTACATATTTTCTCCCCAACTTTCCCCTACCCACTGCCCCAAAATAGCCATGCCAGTGAATCCTCCCTCCTCCAATCT
>CM053588.1:272944417-272966768 GCA_028646515.1 Pseudochirops corinnae
GCAGTCTTCATGTTTCTTGGGACATTTGGTGTGAGAGTTCTGACTGTGTTGTCTTCCTCCCGTTCCATGCTTTGATTCTTCTTTTCCCCAAAGAAGGAATCTAAAGTTTGGTTGCTGTTCTTACTTTTCTTCCTTTGTCTGCTCATGGTTGACCAGTCAATGATTTTTTTAGCTCTGTGGAACTCTGCTTCCAGAGGAGAAAGCTCTGTCCCAAATCACTGGGGTTTTCCCAGCTGCTGGAGCTTTTAGGAGGCTGCTGCAGACCTCACCAGCTTTGGTTCACTGAAAACATACCCCAGGACCACACACCCAAGACCACAATCAGGATCTAAACCTCTCAACGCAAGAGCAGTTGGCCTCTGAATGATTGCTTGGCCCCCTGGCAGTCTGTAGGCTGGGAGCTCTGAAGCAGCAATGTGGAGGCAGCTGCAGGGCCTCCACTTTTGCTGCTTCCTTGCCCTGGAGGCAGCTTGCCTGGACTGCTTTTCTCCCCCAATTTTAGCTGAGGTCCACTGACCTTTCACTTAGTCCTTTTTTTTTTATGGCTTGATAATTCTGTAAACTGCCACAGCTGCTGCTGATCTGCTGTCCTGAAGCTCCAGCTGTGGCTTGGCTCAGCTTGGCTCATCAAGACAGCCCCAGGGTAAAGCCGGGGTTTCAGGATGGGCTGGTTTCAGCTCCGAGCACTGAGATGGTCCCTTCAAGCCAAGCTGCCTTCAGTGGGAGTTAGATCTGTGTGCATTTTAGAGCTCTAAAATTTGTTTAGACTCATATTTTATGCAAATTTTGAGGTGGCTGTGTGGGAGCTGCCATACCTTGCTGCTCCTATGCTGCCATCTTGGCTCCGTTCCTCCTTTTCCCCAGTTTCTTAATCACTGACCCTCCTAACTATGCAGGCTCAAAATCTTGGAGCAATTTATACCCTTACTCATTAATTTCAATAGAAAGTCATTAAGGACAGAGTCAATATAACATGGAAAGCCAGCTTCAGAATCAAAAAAAACTTCCTGTGACTTACATTGTATAACCCTGTGCAAATTATATAACATTTCTTTAGCCCATGAAATCTTTCTAGGATTATGAGTCTGTACAACACTGATTGCACGTGGCCTATGCACTTACATTGCAACTTATGTTTTAATTATGTTTATTTATCTTATCTCCTTTAATAGTAGGGAGAGACTATATCTCATTTTATCTCTCTAGCCCACAGACTAACAAAATTCACTGATCATAATAGGTGCTTAATTAAGTGTGAATTTAAATAGATTTTAATTTAATTTAAAAGTTCAGAGCATCAGCATGCTCTAATGGCTAGGAGTGCTCTAGCTTTAGAAAAACCTTATAAATGGGTAGCTTGGGGCACATTCTGAAGAATCCTGTAATAGTGCACTGTTAATTGCCCTACTATGACCAATGTCAGGCCCACCTCTTTGGGGAATAAGTGCCAGAGAACTGATGCTAGTTCAAGCACTGGGGCTATGAGTATCACATGTGCTCAGAAAAAAGTCTTTCTTATTTTTCTTTAAGACCCAATGATGAACTTAGTGTAAATTCATTAGCCTCTGTCACCATTCATTTTAAGAAAAAATCATGCTAATGAACATTATTTTATTAAAACTTAAAGCATTTGGATAATTTCTTACTCTGAGTCTCATTATATTTATTATATAACTTTCCAGAGTGGATAATATTTTTTTTATTTTTTCTGTTTCTCTTTTCCTGTGGTACTAAGTGAATGCCCTTGCCAAACTCCATTTCTTCTTCCTCTGCTTATGTTCCTCTTTGCATTTTCAATTCACACATAGAGATTCTTCCCAAGGATTAAGCATGATGCTATTTGAGGTGAGAGAACCTGGGTTTAAATATTGGTTTTGGTATTAACTACAACTGTGACCTTTTGGCAAGTGACTTAATCTTTCTAGACCTCGACTAGATTGATGCCAAGGTCCCTTCAAGCTCTAAAGCTGTAGTCTTTAGCATGGCACCAAAGTCATTCAGAGTATGAGAGTGTGTGTGTGTGTATGTGTGTGTGTGCGTGTGTGTTTGTGTGTACGTATGTGTGCGTGTGTGTACATGACAGACATTTAGTAAAAACTAAGATACAGTTCCTCAGAGAAATAGCATGGAATGTGCCATGTAACATATAACATCTTGGTTCCTTGTGGTATACATAATTTTACCTCTTCCATTTTATTTTATTAATGAGGTATATTTTTTCTTGAAACATTCTATCAATAGACTAATAGCTTCAGGTGGGCTTCTATCCATAAACAAGTGTGTACCAGATGGTAAAAACACATTTAAAATGGGAAAGAATACCTGGAAGGTAAGTCACACCAGTTAACCCTAGAAGCAAAGGCACCAGATGCAGACACAAATTTTCTGTGTAATTAGTCACAAGATGGCTAATGCCCCAGCACTGGCCCTTATGCTCAGTGGGTATAGAGGATGTTGGGAAGAAAATTGCCAAAGATCAGAGAGTCTTCTGTGTTTGCTTGGACTAGATTCTTTTTTCCCCCAAACTCTTTTCATGGCTGCTTTACATAGATTTTACTTGTTCTGCATTTTAAGTCAATAGGAGTGCCTGAGTCTCAGCTCAATGAATTTCCACACTGCCCAACTTCCAGCATCATACAGAGTCAGAGAGTAAGAGGAGGGGTGGGGGGGGGGAGAGTTGGTTTTAGCAATGAAGAAATTGTAGCTCCGACTGATTTCTTTTCGATGTTTTTCTGTTTAGCAAATCATCCCAAAATACTTCTGCTGAGCTGTTTGCAGCGACGTCCTAGAGAGTGTTTTCTTTATCTTCTTGGTCATTATTGTCCTTGTTGTCCATAGCTTGTTTATTTGCAACTTGTCATAAATATCAGTGGCGACCACCACAGCAGAAGCAAATGAAGGTAGAAAAGTTCTGTACTCTGAAATAAATGTGGTAAGAAAGGAAGTTCCTACAGAGCAGATTGAATTTCGGTTAGGCGTTGTGAAAGGAGAAAAGTGGTGCAGGCAAGTCCGGAAGCTTTTATAGTTAAGTAGCATCAAGTCATTTTCTTTATAACAAGAACTGTGGGGTAGAATGGCATAATAAGACTAATTAGAGGTATTTTCTATTGGTGCTTGATTGCCAAGCTCAGATATGTGAAATCTCAGTTTCCTTATTTTTGAAATGTAGGTAATAAGCCTTTAGGGGAGCTAATAGGATTGTTGAGAAGAAAGCTTTTCGTTCATCATAAGATCTTAGGGAAACACATGCAATGCACACATACATACACACAATTACATAAAAAGAAAAAAAAGGCAAGTAGACAAGGGAATAGTAGATAAGAATCTCCTCCTCTTCTCCACTGTAAAGCATTGCATAAAGTACTTGACTTACTGAAAGTAGAACCTGGGTTCAGATCTCTGCTTGGGCATTTGTGAACCTGGGTGAGACAGTTATGTTTTCTGAAAAGCAGGTTTTTCACTTACAAAATGAAGGGGTTAGTGGAAATGACCTTGAAGATTCCCTCCTATGTTACATCTATAATTTTATGATCTGTTTCAGTTTGAGACCTGATTTGACCCTAATAGTCCTCTGGTTTCCCAAGAAGTAGTGCTGATCCTCCTATTAAGCCAAGAAGATTCAAAGGACAGGCTGCTAAACTGATCAATAATGTTTTTTAGCTTTGTCAGTAGTTTAACAATAATAATTCCCTCTTACATTTTAATAACATTTTATAGTTTGCAAAGGGCTTTCATATACATTAACCTATCTGATGTTCAGAGCATCCCAAGGAAAAGGTGTATTGTTTCCCTCATCTTATGGATTAGGAAGTTGAAAATTTAAGTGACTTACCCAGACCCAAATCAATCAGTAAGTCAATGCAACAATTATTAAGGGC
Source organism: Pseudochirops corinnae (assembly GCA_028646515.1). Classification (NCBI taxonomy): domain Eukaryota; kingdom Metazoa; phylum Chordata; class Mammalia; order Diprotodontia; family Pseudocheiridae; genus Pseudochirops; species Pseudochirops corinnae. The sequence continues at coordinate 272,948,296 of CM053588.1, forward strand.
TTACATTATATTTCAGGCACTATGGTAATCACTGTACATACAAAGAAAAAGTTAAAATTGATTCTGGTCTGAAGAAGTTTACATACTAATGAGACTACATACACATATATGAAGAATGTACAAACATATAACCATAGGATATCTACATATATATAACTACACATGCACAAATCTATGTATGTGCACATAAGCACACACACGCAAGTATGCATATACACATATATGTACACACATATCTATTAGACACACATATTCCATGTGTACATATACATATCTACCCACACGCATGTGCACAAATACTATGCATATACACATGTGCATGTAAGTTCATTGTAGGTATGTATGCATGTATACATGTATAGTATACATATATCAAGGACAAGGTGAGGTGGTTTTAGCATAGAGAAAAGAAGACTTTAGGACGTTTGCCTGGCTCTCATGTTGTGGAGACTTTCCTCCAAGTGTCAGAACCAATATTCTAACTCAACCTTTTTATGTCAAAGTCCAATTCACTTTAAAATGTATGGAAATCATAACTATTATTTTTTTTTAATTTCCATGCCACTGACGTGATGAATTGGTCAAATATTTTATGAATATATGAAAATATACCAAATTATAGATTTTTTTTAAAGATTTAGGTCCAAGACTGTGATAGGATAATGAATTAAAATTGTAAAAGGTTAAAAGAATTTGATGCTATATTCCGATTGTCTATTGCCTTAATCTGTTACCTGGAGAAAACTGCTTTTTTGTTTGTTTGTTTTTTTAGCTGTCAAATAGTAATCATAATGTTTGAGTTTACTTAGTTTTGGCAAAATGCTCTCAGATCCTGAGATGATAACTGTTGCAGAACACAAATAAATTTTATTTTAGTCATGAAACTTACACATCAGGGTTACAGTTGGAAGTATTACCTCCTATAATAGCAGGAGCATGTTACTTGTTGTTTGTCCTTTGTTTTTGAGGAAGACAAGGGCATCATGATGAGATCCTTACTTGTGTGTGAACTAGATTTAAGTGAGGCATAGTTGCTCAAAGTCATCAATCTCACTCTTTCTCCAGAATCATCTAAGTCCACTGGTAAGACAAAATTCAAGATGAATGAAAATGGACCAGGATGAAGGGTGACCCTTGCATTTTCATTGTCTGAAAATATTCCAAGTCCTCCACAGAGCCTACTTCTGTCACCTTCACTCACTGCTATGACTGTTGGAATAAATTGTTCTCATCTGCCCAGAGGGAGACGTCTACACATGCTTAGGATAAACACTCCCATAACTCACCAATTGGTTTGAGGCCCCTTGGTTACTGTTGACCTGATTTAGCACAACTGCCTAGATGGTTTTATTGAGGTGTGGCTACTGAGCATGCTATGGGTGAAAGTATACACCTGAAGGCATGAGCAGCCCTGAAAAGGCTCAGCAAGCCCTTAAAGCAGTGGTACTAGTCCTCCCTTACCATCCCATATAACTAGTAAGACTGGGTACTGTTCTTTCTTAACATATCACTTAAGGAAGTCATAAAAACCTTAGATAACTTTCTTAGCCATAGTAATAGTTTTCTTATACTTTTTTGTGTTTATATGGAACAAGGGCAAGATGGACAAAATAATTTCCTGAAGCTCCTTACAGACCAAGGAGTTTATGATTTTATGGAGAGCATCAATTTAAATTGTGGTCACTAACTATGTAATCACTATGAAGGACACAGAATTTTCTATAAATGAAGTTTACTAACTCAAATATTTATTCAAAATTTTAGTTAAAAAATGAACTCTTTTAAAAAGAAACAGAGACTTTTCTTCCAGAATTAAAAGATGAGGAAGCTTGATTTATTTTGATATTTCATTACCTTATTACTTTTTTGGAGTTACATAATGGGGAGGGGGTGATAGAGGGCCATTTGTGAACATCAGGTTTTTGAATTCTAAACATCTAAAAATACTTAATGTCTCTCATAAAGCTGGCACCATTACATCCACAGCAGGTATGTTGTCACGAACCGTAACTTCTGATCATTATTACAACGACTGTTGTTATTCATGTTCTTTATAGGCCAGATTCATATTCAGTGCAGTTCCACAGGTAATTTTCCATACATATTCTCATTGAGTTGCATAACATTTGCACCTGACACAGTGATGGTATTTTATGCCATTTTCATTGACTTCAGTGAGTTTAAAGGGCCTGCTGGAAGTAAAAACTCTCAGGATTTGGAGGATTTATTGCCCAGGTTGTAGATACAAACAGCTTTCACTTCTCCTCAAATTCAGTTACTCTACCTCAGAACTAATAACTGACTGCTCATTAGAATATACACAAAAATTGGATTTTGATTATCATTTTTGCTCCCAGTGAAAGGATTTTATAAGCAATTATTATGTGCCAGGCACAATGCTAATTGACATATACCAAGAAAGGCAAATCCATAATCCTTCTCTTCAGGTAGCCCGCATTTTAATATAAGGGACAACATAAAACCAATTATGTTCTCCCTCTCTCTCTTTTGCTCTCTCTCTCTCTCTCTCCCTCTCTCTCTTTCTTGTATGTATGTAAAAGTATATATAAATATATATGGGACATAAATACAAATATACATGTGTATGTATGTGTTTATATATATAATATGAATATATTATACTTATACATATAATTAGTTATATCATTTATATACATATATAATTTCACAAGGTTGATACTAGCAATAGGGGCACTAGGGTAGGCTTCTTTCCAGTGTGATTTGTCCTAAAACTTGAAGAAGGACAGGAGGGGATGAGGAAGAGAATATCAAAATATAGAAGAACTGTTGAAAAGGCACAGAGTCTAGAGATGGTGTATCATAAGCAAGCTACAAAAACAGTATGCCAGATCATAGAGTATATGGAGGGGAGTAAAGTGTAGGATTGAAAGGTAAAAAAGAAGGTGGTTTTGATGGGCTTTAAAAGTCAAAGAAAGAAATTTGTATTTGATCCTGGAGCTAATAGAGAGACACTAGATTTTATTGATTAAGAAAGTGGCAAGGTCATATTTTTCTTTAAGGAGTATCATTTTGACAGCTGAATGAAGGGTAAATTACAGAGGGTAGAGATGAAGCAGGGAGCACAACCAGAAAGTTATTGCCATTTCTCAGGTATGAGGTTACAAATGCCTCCAAGAGAAGGTACTTTTGATGAAGAAGATAGGAAATACAGGTTTTGGAAACCAGTTGCAAAATTAATTTATCATTGCTCTGTCTTTCTCTACATTTCCTTATGACGAGATATTGAAAGTGGGCCATAATTGTGAAAATAATACTGGATTTTATCTCATAATTTCTCTATATATTAATATTTGAAAGGACAAAGGATTGTATATGAATTATAAGTTAATATTGCCATTCAGCACATATGCCATGTCCTTAATTTCCAAATTCTCCCTCCTTCAAGGAGTCTTCCCAGATGACTTCACCTCACAATGATCACTCTCTTCTCTCAATTCTTATCAAATTTTATGGGGTATTCATCTGGCCCTTTATCTTGTCCTACCTTTTGATATCTCTCATTTTGTTATACTAAACTGTTATTTAACACTCACTTTTCTATAACTTTTTAGTGAATTACGTTCTATCCCTAATTATGCACATTTTAAAAAATGTGCCTTGTGGTCAAAGATCAGAGCTTCTTTATTTTTGTATTCTGCCACCTCACTTAATATCATATAATATATATATATATATATATATATATATATATATATATATAATATCCTTTCAAAAGGATTTGTTTATTGCTTATAAAAAAATCCTTGAAATTCTTCAAAACTTAGGCAAAATAGCCTTTAATAACTAGGGGCCTCAATTTCATAATCTTTCAGATGAGGATGTTTCATTAGATAACATAGAGAAAGTCCCTTTTAATTCTAGCTGATGCAAGGATTGTCTTAACATTTTTTTTTTTGTATTCCCAGCAGTTAGCATGGTGATTTGCATATCATAGGTGCTTAATAAATTCTTCATTCATTCCATCATTTATTCATTCATTCTAAGATGCTATGATTCTGTGACTCTGTGTCTCAGAAAACATTCCAAATCACAGTAGAGGAAATTTCTAAAAAGAAGTAAAGAAATAGTTTGGGAAGTTGTTCAGCAAACATACTATATCTCAACAAGATGTAGCTTTGGTGGAATATGCAGACAGGTTTTGGTCGACTTGACACCTGAGTGTTATTATAATAGTTGCACATTAGAAGCAAGGGAGGCAATTAAAAGCCTAGGCAATACTTATGTAGCATTATGATATGTTAAGATGAAAGGTTCTAGGCAGGTGCAAATTACTATTATTATTGTTATTTGTCAATGATAATAATGATTGTTGGTAAGGGCAATTTACTTTCAAAAAGTAATTGTATTCAGAAAGTCTTTGTTTCAGTGACCATAGAAAAGCCCACATGGCATTAAATATGGAACATAAGGACATCACCTTTCTCCACCCATACCAATTACATTACCGTTTCCATAGTAACAAGATTAAAAAAACACATACATATCTAATTGCTATAGTGCTACTGATCGTCTTTATTCCCTAGCAATGTGTTCAATGTTCTGATTGCTCCAATAAAAAGATAAACTGCTCTAGTCACTGGTTTGTGACTTATGTGGATGTCGCTTTATTTTTTTTTTACACTATCCCCATATGCCGCCAGATGGGTGCATTGGCTACACAACATTTTTCAAATGGAAACTTCTAGATGTCTGGCGATTTTATGAATTCAGTCAGGCTTAGACCAGTTGTGTCCTTGAGTTTGATTACAAATATGAGTAGTAGAGCCTGCGTATATAAAACAGCAGGAGGATGTTTAAAAAAAAACAAAAACAAAAACAAAAACAAAACCTGCCTCTTTTGAACCTCCTTAATTTAACAGAGGCAATCTATCACTTTCTCTCTGGTATATATTTATACGGATGGTTTAACTTAGATAACTAGAAGGCAATAATGATAATTGCCTCCTCTTACCCTGATGAGTTTTTTTTTGAAAGGCTAGATATCCTTTTTAGCCTTTGTGCATAGTTAATACAACATTCAAGTAGTGAGCATGAACATAAAGGAATTGTCAGATAGATGGATATAGAGTCATGAACATGGGCTAGAGATGAACTCTCTATAAACAGAATATTTCAAAGGTAGACTTACTTTCTGGTATTAGTTTCAAGTCTTGTTGTTTGCTTGAATTAAACAATGAAATCACAGAATAAAACCCCAATTTCAACTAGGGTTTTAAAATCTCTTTTGGTCCCAGTTCTACATGACTCCATTCAGTATCCCATAAGTAGTGTCCTGATTTTGCTATAACTTTGAAGTCTTTTCCTTGCAAGTCATGAGTTTGCAATCAATTAATAAACACTTATTAAAAACATCTCCTAGTTGCTAAGCACTGTGCTAAATGCCAGGGTTACAAAAAGGGGAAAAAGATAATCTCTGGCCTCAAGGAGTTTATAAAGTAAATGTTCTTGAGCTCTCATTAGTCATCGATGAGGTTCATCCAGCTCCTAATAAGCATCCTATTTCCTTAAGAGCTGTTGGCATATTTTCCTTCCCAGAGGCATAGGATGACAGTCACCTGGGATAATTTAATTAAAATCAGCTTCCCAGATATTTGTTAGGCACAGAGGAGATGCAGGGCAGATAGCAACCACGGCATACTGAATAGAAACATGGACTTAAGTCCTGCATCTGACACAAACTGGCTATGTCATCCTGGGAAAATTACTTTACTTGAATTTACTTTATTTGAAAGATCAAATGACAAAGGCAACACTGATAATACACATTGTACAAAAGTGACCAGTCTGTATTGATAGAGGGAGAAACTTCCCACGTCAAGAATTCCCTATATAAGTGAAAACACAAGTCTTTGCATGTGTGTGTTTGAAATAGTTTCTGCTTTCAAGAGACTTACATTCTACAGGGGGAATGCCACAGGACCTTAGGTAAGACTGAACAAACACCCAAAATGAAGGAGATTTTGAAAGGCTTTGTAGAGGAGGCTGCACCTGAGTTGTCCAGGGAAGTGAGAGATTCTACCTAGCAAAACTGAGGAGCACCGATCCCTATGCACAGTGTCTAAATGACATAGCAACAAGAAAATCATTCTCTATCTAGCCAGAGGACCAATAGAAATTTTATAGAGTCTACCTTTTTTAATAACTCGTTTTTCCATCAGTGTTTACTGGAATTTGAGCTTGAGAGAAAAAAGTCAGCGTATTTACTGTAGGCAGATGTTTGTGTTCTCTTAGCTTTGTGAATTCAATAGAAATAAAAGAAGCTGTGGAATGTTAGGAGAAACAGCTCTAGTAAATGTGGGCCAAGCAAAGTGATCATGTTTTTATCTGGAATTCTTCTGCCAAATCGAAGGAACTTGGTGCCAGAGGGGATGCAAATCAGGCAAATTCTATTCTCTAAGAAAGGAGCCAAGAGACCTTCTCATTTTGCACATGGAGAAATGTATTCAGAAAAGTGAAATGACTTTCTCATGGTGATATATGTGATGATGGCAGAGGCAAGATTCAACCCCACCCAGATTCTAAGACTCTTTCCACCTAATTACTCTGCCTCCATGAGTTCCCAAGTCCCAAAATTTGTCAAACTCTCGACTATTTTGTGAAGTGCCAAGTCACTAGTCAGTCATTTAGTTAGACAACAAGTATTCAGTAAGCATTTACTATGTTCTAGACACTTTACTGAGGGCCTCGGAGGTAAAGAAAGAAGGATTAATTTGACCAGGTAAAGAAATTCACAAAATTGCTGTATTAGTTAGTTCTAGCAACCTCTAGAGCAAATATGAGTTATACTGCAATTTATACTTAGATCTTTAAAGAGCATTGTTTGTCAAATATTTCCACTATGGTAGCGTACTTCAGTTTAAACAACAGTTTGGTAGAACACTTTTTCTCTAAAATAATTGTTTTAATGCCTGTTAATACACAACATGCAATTAATTAAATGAATGAATGAACACAAATTGGAGTGTGTCAGGGTTTCTTGTTATACATTTTGATAAAGCTGTGTATATCTTTTCCCTCTTCCTACCCTCTACTTTTGTCGCCTCCCTTCATGTACAAACACACATGGTACTTGTTATCAAAACTTAAAAATGCTCTGTCCTAGGCAAATTGATTGCTGGGATGAGGCAAATGGAAATAACAAAAGCTAAACGTGAGTGTAACGACACTTCCATAACCAGTGGCCTAAAATTTTCTCCGTAACAAAATTATTCAGAAAGAGTGTACGTGTTGGGGAGGGCTTGTGAATAAACCCTGAGACCAAGCAGCCCAAAGATATCTGCACTTCAAAGGTGGATTTGCACTCATACTGCAATGCTAGCATCTTGTAAGAATTCTTAAATTTAAACTGATTTTGCAAAAAGATTCAGCAAGCATTTTGCCTTGGATACTCTTCAGATAACACATAAAGGCCTCATAAGAAAATATGTTTTTCTTACACTGGCCATAAAAAATATTTTTTTAGAAAACTGAGGTCTGAAGTGAGGGATGACCTGAGTTCTGATGGAGAAGGAAGCTGGGTGGCGTTGTTTCCCTTTTTGATTGAGTAAGTTCTCTCTCATTTATATTCTGCCCTACATCTGAAGAAAGACTTGGCTAGTTTCTTTATTTTTGAAAAGATATTTCTTTCTAGCTTTATATTCACTTCATTTTGAAAGAATCTAACTTAAGAACATGGAGATGATGAACTTTTTTTCTAGGCTTAAAATTGGTTGGTTTACTAGGTCCGAAAGGATAGAAACTAGATCAAATTTAACTGGCATGGAGAATTCCCTGGTGAAGAAATTCCCTCTACCAATGCCAATCAGTACCTTCTCTGCAATTTATCAATTTAGGTAGTTGCCTTGAATACTGACAGGTTAGTTGACTTGTGCAGGGTCACAAAGCCAGTTTGTATCAGAGATAGGACTATAACTCCTCACTTCCACTTAATCAATACATCCAGGCAACTGCCAAATCTTAGCATTTCTGTCTCCATAATATTTCTGCTATCCACCTTGTTCTCACTCAGCATGTATCCTCCAATTAGGCCCTCAACAAATCTTGTATGAGCTACTATAATGACCTCTTAATTGATCTCAAATCAGTTTTCTTCCTCAAATTTCTTCCTTCTGTGAACCACCAATGTGAGCTTGTGAGAAATGCTAATTCTGACCAGGTCTTTCCTCTAATCATTAAACTCCACTGGCTTCCTACTATATCTAGGTTCAAATCTTAGCTCCTCTCTGAATTGCAAAGCCCTTCTCAACATAACTTTCATTTACTTTTCCAAACTGATAATACAATACTTCATTACCTATATTTCTTGTTCTTCCCAGCTGACCCTCTTGCTGTTCCTTATAAATGAAAGTTCACTTCCTACTGTTTCATATATCCCTACTATGCCTTTAATGTATCATCTCTGTTTCTTAGATTCTTTGTAGATAAGTTAATAAATATTTATGCCAGGTACTAAGTGCTGGTAATAGAAACAAAGGAAAAATAGAGATGGAGAGACATATATATATATATATGGATGGACTGATGGATAGATGAATGAATGGAAGATAGATATATAATAATATAATATGAACATGGACTTTGTAATCACCATACTAAACTGTTGAATATGTTCGAGCTTCCCTTCTTCACTGGGAGCCAGACAATGGAATAGCAAACAACCAGGCAATCAGAAGGGATTCTGAAGCCCGAGGTTGCTTGACATACTGGTGATCTTTGCAAGCGAACTCTAGCCAAACCTGGAAATATCTGTGACTTCCAGAAACCACAGAATTAGTCTCGACTGGCTCAAAAACAACCTTGAGCAGCAGTTTCAGACTCAAGATCATACTCAGGATTTTTCAAACATCTTATACTCTGGCTTATTATGTCTGTAGATGTCTTCTGCCTTAAACTACACTCCCTGCCTGGAAGCCTCTAGAAACTATTAATAGCTCACCATTTTCCCACACCTCTTTGAGCAGCTGAGAACTGTGTCTCTCTGTTTCACTTGCAAGCTATTCTCACACAATAAACACTTTTGTAACCTGCAATCAGACTCTAGTTTATTTCAGGTCCCTTCTGGGCATAAGGTTTCTTCTGTTAACAACAGATAGATAGATATAGGAAAAATTAAGAAAAAAATAGTGATCTCTAATTTTAAGGAGTTCAAAGTATAATAAGGTCCCAAAATGGAAACAGCTACATGAAAAGAATCTATCCATAGCATAAATTGGAGTGATTAAACAGAGAGACACGAGCATTAAGTGGAATGGGGGAAATTGGCACCATGTAGACAGTGGATTTTATTTGGGATTTGATGGAAATCAAGAAAAACATAAGGAGGTACACAGTCTTCTGAGTATGGAGTACAGCTAGTGACAATGACTAGAATTGGTAGATGGAATACCTTGTGAGGGACAACAAAGAAGGAAGAATCAGTAGATCACAGAGTACATAGATGAGTTGTGGTGGGTAGGGGAACATAACAGGTAAAAAGACCGAAAAGACATAAGGTATACAGCTTTTAAAGGGATTTCAAATAACAGATGATTTTTATACTTGATTGTGTAAGTGATAGGAAGCCAATAGACTTTATTGAGTAAGAGAATAGATATTTATTTTAGTAAAATAAATGTTTATGCCTTCTAAACTGCAGTGTGGAGGGATTTGTGGGAGGGAAAGCAACCAGGAAGTCACTACAATGGTAGTAGGAATAGTAATGGTCTTTTCAGCAGGGTGGGGGCAATGTCAGAGGAATTAAAAGGGTGAACACCAAAGATGTTATGAAAGTAAAAGTGATGGACCTTTGTAACAAACTGAAATAGGAAGGTAAGAGAAAGTGAGGTAATAAGAATAGCATTAATGATATTGAAATTAAGGTAAACTGAGGTACAAAAGTTCAACCATATTCATTTTATTAGCAAAGTATGAATTTACCAGTACATAGGACCTCAGCTTCCCCAGCAAAGTTAAGACCCTGAGATGCGGAATGGCTAACCTCTTTATAGTTTTAGGGAAGAAATGAAGAAGAAAGAATAGCAGGGGAATAAATTATAATTGGTTAGAAACTGGGAATGAGGAGGCAACAACAACCCCTTCCTTCCCTTCTGTGACTAAGAAATGTTGATATTTGAGTCCAGCTACAATGTTAGAAAGAGTGGATCAGAATTCTTTGGATATCAAATCAGACATCCTTCAAGGGTAACAGATTTCTTTGACTCAGGAATAGAGCAGTGATTAATAGGAGAATTGGATTTCTAAATTTAAGTCATTATAGGATAACTGAATTTCTGAACTAAATTCATAGACAAAGAATCATGACTTAGGTATTTGGAGGACAAAATCAATTACCTCTAAATAGGATCAATTAAAAAAAAAAACCAAAGAGTCAGGTTGATTATTTCAACACCTAGATTGTGAGCTTGGGGATTGTGATACCTTAGAAAGTAAGAGAGGAGTAAGAAAGAATATAGGGGGAATGGTGAATCCCAGATTTCTCATTGCAGGACAGGGATTTGTTGGGACTCAGTGAGAGAAAGGCACAGCCTTGCATAGGGCCTGCAGCAGTGGCAGTGGCAGCAGCAACAGCTACTCCTGGGGCTATCAATCTACAGACTGAGTGCTTGAAAGTCACCTATTTAAACTTCTGGGAGTCAAGAAAGAGGAGTAAACATCAGGGGAATTGGCCAACAACAGAGCAGATGGGTATCCACCAGAGATTGAGCTTACATATGTCCACCCCTAGGGGAGGAGGAGACCACCTGTAACCAGATCATTTCTCCCCCATACCACGTGTGCCAGCAGGTTCAGTATAACACCAGGCAAATGCAGGAAGACTTCACCTAGCCTCAGCAAACACCACGTAGCTCCAGGTTAGCACCAGGCAAGCTACAGCATTATATAGCTACCAGCTGCAATATTTAGAGGACACAGCACATAAAGCTAGCAACCAGACCCCTACCACCCAGCACAAGAAGCAAGCAAGAGAGCCCCCTGAACAACAGAAACAGAGATCCATTTTAAAGATCAGGAAAAAGGCAATCACAAAGATAAAGAAGAAAATTAGAAAAGGAAAGACCATAGATTCTTACTATGGAGACCAGGAAGATCAAAATATGAATTCAGGAGAGGAAAGCATTGACACTATACCTACATCAGAAATCTCAAAAGGGAATATAAACTGACATAAAGTCCAAAAAGCATTCCTGAAAGAGCTCAAGAAGGATTTTAAAAGTCAAATTATAAAAGCAGAAGAAAAACTGACCAATATTGGCCAAATGGAAAAAGGAGGTACAAAAGCTAACTAAAACACACACACACACACACACACACACAATTTGTTAAAAATTAGAATTGGGCAAAAAGAAACTAATGACTCTATGAAGCATTAAAATCAGTCAAACAAAATCAAAAGAATTTAAAAAAATAGAAAAAAAACCCATAAATTATCTTAGAGGAAAAACAACTGACCAGGAAAAGAGATCCAGGAGAGACAATCTAAGAATTATTGGTCTACCAGAAAGCCATTGTGAAAAAAAAAAAAAAAAGAGCCTGGACAATATCTTCCCAGAAATCAGTGAGGAAAACTGCCTTGAGGTTCTAAATCAGAGGGTAAAATAGTCATCAAAAGAATCCACTGTCCACTTCCTGAAAGAGATCTCAAAATGAAAACTCCTAGGAATATTGTAGTCAAATTCCAGAATCATCAGGTCAAGAAGAAAATACTACAAGCATACAGAAAATGATAAAATATCATGGAACTATAGTCAGGATCTCATAGAACCTTGCAGCTTCTACATTAAAGTATCAGAGGGCTTGGAATATGATATTCCAAAAGGCAAAGGAGCTTGGACTATGACCAAGGATCAACTATCTGGCAAAATTGAGCATAACCTTTTAGGTAAAGAGATGGAAATTCAATGAAATGAAGGTCTTCCAGACCTTCCTGATGAAAAAGCCAAAGCTTAATGCAAAATGTGATTTTCAAATATAAGGCTCAAGAGAGGTATAAAAAGGTAAACAGGGGAAAAAAATTAAAAAAAACATATTGAATAAGGACAAACTGTTTACATTCCCACATGGGAGGTAGATAATTATAAATCTTGAGAACTTTATTTCTATTATGACATTTAAAAAGGGATATACTTAGAGGTTGTGGGGATAATTAATTTTTTTATGATAAAAAACTAATTACAGGGCACAAAGGGATTATAATGGAAAAAGAGGAAAGGAGGAGACAGAAAGAAGGTACATTATATCACATGAAGGGGCACAAAAATATATTATAGTAGAAAGAAAGGAGTGAGGGAGATAAGCATTGTTTGATTTTTACTCTCATTGGACTTAATTCAAGGTCGGAATAACATATTCAGTTATGTATAGAAACCTAACTTGCTCTACATACAGTAGGAGGGCAAAGGGGATATAAATCAGAGAGGGTTGTTAGAAGGGAGGGAAGAAGTAGTAAGGGAAAAGAGAAGGAAAAGGGAAGGTGACTGAAAGAAAGGAAGGAAGACTGAGGGAGGTAGTCATCAAAAGCAAAATTTCTGAGGAGGGTAAGTGAGAAGGGTAAAATAAAAGAATAAATCTGGAGGAATAGAATGGATAGAGAGAAACAGATAGCAATGAGAACTGTGGATGTGAATGGGATAAACTATCCCATAAAATGGAAGTGGATAACAGAATGGATTAAAAACTATAATCCTGCAAGATGCTATTTAGAAGAAACATATTTGAAACAGGGAGAGACATGCAGGGTAAAGGTGAAAGACTGGAGTAGAATATATTATGCTTCAGCTAAAACCAAAAAAAAAAAAAAAGCAAAGAAAGACAAAGCAAAAGCAAAAATATGCCAAATCAAAAGAGATAAGGAAAATAATATCCTGCTAAAAGCTACCATAGACAATGAAGTAACATCATCACTAAATATATATGCACCAAGTAATCTAGGATCCAGATTCTTAGAAGAGAAGTTAAGGAAGTTATAGGAAGAAATAGACATCACAACCATACTATTGAGGGACCTCAACTTCCCCCTCTCTGAATTTTGTAAGTCTAACCTCACAATAAACAACAAAGAACTTAAGAAGGGGAATAGAATTTTAGAAAAGGTAGATATGGTAGACCTCTGGAGAAAATTGAATGGGGATAAAATGGAATATGACTTTTTTTTTTTACCAGTACATGGCACATACACAAAAATTGAACAACCTCACAATCCAGAGCAGAAAGGCAGACATATTAAATGATCTGTTTAGATTATAGTGTAATAAAAATCATATGTAATAAATTATATGTAATAAAAGATAGACTAAAAGTTAATTGGAAACTAAACAATCTAATCCTAAAGAATGAATGGGTGAAACAAAAAATCATAGAAACAATCAATAACTTCATTCAAAACAATGACAATCATTAGACAATGTGTCAAAACTTATGGGATACTGCCAAAGTGTTTCTTAGGGGAACTTTTATATCTCTGAATGCTTACATGAATGAAATAGAGAAAGAGGAGAGCAATGAATTGGGCACACAAATGAAAAACTAGAAAAAGAGCAAACTAAAAATCATCAATTAAATACCAATTTATAAATACTAAAAACCAAAAGAGAGATTAATAAATTTAAATTAAGAAAACTATTGAAACAATAAATAAAACTAAGGGTTGATTTTTTGGAAAAAAAATTTATAAACCTTTGGTTAATTTGATTTAAAAATAAAGGGGTTTGGCGAAAAGATGGAAGTTCAGTTTTTGCATATACTGAGTTTGAAATATTTATGGACAATCAGTTCAAGATGTCTATCTGGTAAATAAACACTCAAGAATCAAGGTCAGCATAGAGATTGTGGCGAGAGTATTACATTTAAGATTGATCAGCAAAGAAATTATGACTAAGTCCATGGGATTTGATTAGCTAACTCAGCAAAATATTATAGAGAGAAAAGAATAGGTCCTAGGAGAGGGCTTTGAAGAATGCCTATTTTCATTGACTGTGATCTATCAAAGAATTTGAGAGAGGCCAGATAGGGAAAGAACAAGAAGAAAACATTATAATGAAAGCATAGAGAGAAGAAAGTATCGGGGAGATGAGTTGTGGAAGGTCGTGTTAAAGTTTGCAAAAAAGTCAAGAAGGATAAGGCCTGAGAAAAAGTCCTTAGATTTGACAATTAAGATGCCATTAATAATTTTGGAAACAGCAATTTCAGTTAAATAATAAAGCTGGCAGCCAGACTACAGAAATTCAAGAGCAAAGGAGTTAAGAATTACAAGAGTAAGCAGAAAGTAAATTCAGTCTCCTAGTGTATGTGGTTTTCTCAAGAAAGAGAGATAAGTCTGTTGCTAACTGAGATGAATAGAGTAAGGGAGGATGTTTTATTTTCTTCAAAAATTCAGTTCAAGCTCCACCTTCAAAGTTGATGTTTCCAGTCCCTTAAAACTTAACCCTGTATTTATTTTATTTATACTTATTCAGTGACAAGGTATCTCTTCAGACAGAAGGTAAACTCCTTGAGTACATGAATGGTTTCATTTTTGCTTTTGTCTCTGTCTAGTGTCTAGTACATAGTGGTGCTGATAAATGCTCATTGATTGATTAGAGATAAAGGAAAACGCAGGGATGGTTGGAGATTATATTGGGCATAGCTAAGGCAGTGAGTGTGACCCAGAATTTTAGCATGATGTTGCAATTTATAGGGCCCTTTGGAATAATTTTAATTTTTCCTCTTTAGAGCTGCAAAAGGGGGTGGAGGTTAAATATGAGTTCTTTGTTCATTTTTTTTTTTTTTTTGGTGATCCAGCTTCGACTTGTCAATAATCATAGCATTTTAATTAGTTTTATTTGGAAAGAGGCATACTTATATAGTCTTCTATAAAAAAATAGTATTTTTTTTACCCTCCTAGTAATGAATGAAGAACTATACAAGATTGTAAAATTGAATTCTATTGAAATACATGAAAAGATTTTTCTCAGATTGAGGGAGAGGGCTGGGCCAGAGTTTGATAAAATAAATCTGAACTAAACTCCTAGACTAAGATACTTGCATGCTGCCTACAGCATTTGCAGAGTAAGAAGAGAGATACGCTCATGTCTCAGAGAGCCCTGGAAACTTGGTCCGCTGGTATTTGGCGGAGTACTTAAGAACAACTTATCCCTTGTCTGTAAGTTACATCAAACATTTGATTAACAATACCCTTTGGTGATTAAGCAAACTAAGTAATGAATTAATGTAGCAATCAACAGGAAAATAAAAAAGCAAATTAGTGAATATAGCAAAATAGCCAAAATCAGCAAGTTCTCAGCTGTATACAGAGGTACTATTCCACTAGTATTTTTATGACAAATTCAAAGCATCAAATATCTGAAAATAAAGACTCAGAGAAATAAGGATTATAAATGAGGATTATGAGTAAGCATTATAAAAGGAACTGTAAAGGAAACAATTAGATTCACACTGCCTCTATTCGTGAATAGGGTTCCATATATCAGCATTCAACTACAGCAGCCCAGGACTCCTGCTACTTAGCCATCTGAATTAGCACAAATCTAGAGTCAAAGACTTACATCAATTTAATTTGGACTGACTTATACAAGTTTCATAGTAGAAGAAGGATCTCTGGACTTTGTACTTAAAGTTATTACTCAATACAAATGGAAACTGAAAAATATAAGTGTATTTATAGTTCTATTTAAGTTTTATGAGGAACCATTTTTTCACTGCATGCACAGATATTGAAGGTGAGAGGTTAAAGTAATCATCTGCTCACATTTTCAGAACTTGGTTATCATCTATGTACTAGAAAATAGACTCTGAAACACCCTAGAAGAGGCTAGGTATTTCAAATCTGAGTATAAGTTAATATAGGAATTATTAAAATAATTAAATCTGTAAAGAACTAAGAATAAGGTCTTATATCACCAGGAGAATGTTCCTGATTTGCCTTGTAACTCTAATGTCATAAAATCTTTCTTTTCTAAAAGGAAAAAAAAAATTATTGGCCCAATAAAGAAATAATATATGATCTATGAGGACAAGAACTATATATTTTTGTTTGTTTAATATAGAACACACAATATCATTCCCATTAATATTTTTTTCTGAAATATGTATATCATGAATTCATTCAAAGAAATTTATTGAATTCCTCACATATAAGACACAACTATCATAATTTGGTTGAGTGGCTGGGGCTTCTCAGGAGTTAGAAATAAGGGGTGATAAGTAGGTCGACAGTATAGAGGAACATTAAGTGATTGAAGACTACAGAAAAGCTTTGAAATAGTCATATAGATAAGTGCTCATTGAGAAATTAATAAAATGATAGTTGAGGACCAGTGAAAGCTATATTGAATGTAAACAGAAGTAAATGTGGCCTTGGGGACACAGACCACAAGTAGCCTTCTAGGTCCTTGGCCTTTTGATGGAGTTCCAATTTTACAAAACAAATCCTTTTATTTACTGGATTTGTTCTGTGAAATTTGGATTCCATCAGAAAGACATACTTAAGGACCTAGAGGACCAAATGTGGCTTCAAGGTCTCAGGTTCCTCACCCCTGGCCTAGAGTCTATGGAACTTCAGAAAAACAACTGGAGAAAATAAGCTTGTTTCTGAGATTGAGATCCATTAGGACTTGCTTGTCAATGTGTTTATTAAGTAGTTAGAAATATGAGATGAGTTCCTCAGACAGCAAATATAGAGTAACATTTTAAACCCAGTAACTCACTTCTTGATTTCATGTTCCAGTTGAAATCCAGTAAATCAAAGTATCATCAAAATTGATACTTACAAAGTCAAGATTATAAGGAAAGCAGAAAATCAGGAAAAATAATTATAGACAAATCCTCAGATAAAAGCCTCATATTTCAAGTATATAGAGAAATTTGTCAAATTTATAAGAATATGAATCATTCTCCAATTGACAAATAGTCAAAGGATATGGAGTGGTACTTTGGGGAGAAAAAAATCAAAGCTACATATAGTCATATAAAAATGCTCTAAATCATTATTGATTAGAAAAATGCAAATTAAAACAGCTTTGTGATATCGTCTCATACTGAATAGATTAGCTAAAATGATAGAAAGGGAAAAATGACAAATGATGGAGTGAATGTAGAAAAAATTAAGACACGAATACTCTATTGGTGGAACTTTGAACTGATCCAACCATTTTGGAGAACAATCTGGAATTATGCCCAAAGAGTCATAAAACTATGTATACCTTTTTACCCAACAGTATCACTATAAGGTCTATTTCCCAAGATGATCAAAGAAAAAATAAAAGTATCTATTTGATCTAAAATATTCATAGCAGCTCTCAGCACTAACAAATGAAAAATAGACAGATGGTCAGACAGACATATGGGCAGAGAGAAAGAGACAAAGGGAAAACACCACAGAGTGACACACAGAGAGAAAGACTGTGAGACAGAGATAGAGAAACAGAGGAAGAGACCAACTGTAATGGTAATGGAATTTGAGCCCCAAAGGGGGATATGTTTGTTGATGTGATGAGAGGGGGCTGCACTGGGAGAGGCTGGTGCCATGTACAGGGAGAGGACCAAGCTGAGAGAGGCCAGAAGAACTTTTGGAAACAGAATTGTGGAGGGAGGGAGGAAAAGAGGGAGAGAGGTTAAAAGAGAGAGAGAGAGAGAGACAGAGAGAGAGAGAGAGAGAGAGAGAGAGAGGGAGAAAGAGAGGGAGGGAGAGAGAGAACTGCCAGGAACAAGGATGCCGGGAGAGAGAAGGGACAAGAGTTGCTGAGAGAGAGAGAGAACTGTCAGCCAAAGCTTCCTTAACTCCTGAGGGCCAGTTGCAGCTGCCCAGGACTTTGGAGAACTGCCACCTGGAGCTGGCAAGAACTGAGGAGGCATGATTGTGGTGCTGGTATTTTGTCTGTCTGTTTTGATGTTACTTTGTCAGATTTGTTTGTTGATAAAGGCCTCAGACCTTGTTGGGCCTAGATTGATTTCACAGGCAGAAGGTGAATTGAAGAGGATGCCAGCAATATACATGAATGTTATGGTATTAAGCTTTGTCTTCCCAGGAACAGAAACTGCTGAGAACTTGCCTCAGATCAGGATGAAGCAAAGACCTCTCCTTGGTTGTTGCACGCTCTGGTAACATTGTAACCTACTTGCGACATAGGAGTGGACGGCCTTTGTGCTTCCCACTGCCACTTGAGAGGGTGCTTGCTGGTGACTGATGATATTGTAATTCAGTTGTGATTCAGGGGTGGAAAACTTTTGTCCTTTGGACTTTGTGACTGACCAAAGGAATGTGCCTTGTTTACGATTGGAAACTAATCTCCAGTTGAGTAGAGAGAAGTCTTTGTGATTGACTAAATGAATGCACCACCTAGGGGTCGAGTACTTTGACCTATGAACTTTGTGATTGAATTGAGGACTTACTAAATGATTGAGTTACACATGGTGAAGGCTGTATTTTGATTTTCTGT
>CM053588.1:272967268-272984663 GCA_028646515.1 Pseudochirops corinnae
ACATGTGCCTACTTCATAACTACTGTGTTGGCTTTGATTTTCTGGCTTGGGGATTCAGTATTCTGGTATTTAAATGAGTGCTCTAGCTATATTTCTTATGTAGAGAGCCTGTTACATTTTGTGATTAATAACCATATCAGTATATTTATAGTTACTGTAGGCATTGTGAATACTGCATTGCTGATACAACTTCTCAGTCTGGGAGCTAAGGGCCTGGTTATTGACTTTGTGTGCTGTAGCCTCTGGATTTCTAGACTTAGACCAGGGCCAGAACTCTCAGTGTTTCCTCTCAGTTACCGTGAGGCTCACAGAGTAACCTGTGGGGTAGGGGTGGTCTGGCCACTTCAGATTTCCACCTCTGTGCCCCGAGGCTACAGCTCAAGCAGACTCAGCAGCTGGTGGCAAGCAGAGCTGGTGGCCAATGGATTCCCCTGGGTGTGCTAAATCCTACCTGGTCTTGTATCATTAGTGCTTGCTGAATCCCTGGGCTTTGGGAGCTCCTTCTGATTAGCTGAGGTGGGGCTTGTTGGGACTTCTCCCACCTTTTACTTCAGACTCTGTACTGCCTAAGTTACACCTTTTCTCAATGATTCCTAAGCCTGTGGCTATTTCCAGTATTTCAGGATTTTATTCTGGGTGGGACATTTATCTCTGGGTTTTCTGGCTCAGGGAGGGGTAATTGGAGCAGCTAGGGTATACTCTGCCATCTTAGCTTCTGGAAATTCAGGTAGGTGATTTTTTAACTTCCAGGCTGTGGGCTGATAGCCCCAGGAGAAGCTGCAGTCACTATTGTGGACCCAATACTTTCTCTTACCCAGCTCCAACAGATCCTCTATCCTGTGGTGAGACAGCTGCACATTGCCTTTGGGGTGGATGAATCCACTGGCTGGGCCTTCCTCTCACTCTGTTGTAGTCTGCTTTCAGGTCTGTGCTGGTACAGCCCCCACACGCTCCCCGCACCCCCTGCCCAGACCTATATGAGCACTTTCCTGGGCTGGGAAACTGCCACGGTTCATCTTACATTTGATTCTGTCACTTTAAAACCTGTTCAGATTTACTTTTTAAAGTTTAATGATGGAATTCATGGAGGAGCTTACAAAAGTTCCTGCTTCCATTCTGCCTTCTTGGCTCTGCCTCATGTCTCACTTTCTTAAAGAATTTCCTAGTACAGTTTAATCTTAGTGCCTTCTCTTTGAATCTGATGAGATTAAATGAAGCCTTTCTGGGGATGATGAACTTAGATGAAGCCTTTCTGATTAGCCTGGTCACCTCTACCATGGGCCAATGGGCTGGACAATGAAATAATGATGTGCCTAGATATGGGCAAATCTCTGCACTACTGCCCCTTACCTGCATATCCCAGATTATCCCATCTCACTGCCCACAAGGCACATTTGCTCTATAAGAATCCCTACCTTCAGTCTGGTTGGCTGTGTTAAATGGCTTCTGTCTCCCTTAAGGAGAAAAGCCTGCTGGTTATTTTCTTTCAAATAAAAACTTGAATTCTTTCAAGATGACACCCAAACACATACCTTTGTACCTCAAAAACACTTCTCTCATTTTATACTGTATATCATTTGTTTGTACAGTTATTTGGATATTTTCTCCATCATTAGATTGTGAGCTGCCTGTGATTAGGTTTTGTTTTTCTTTTATTTGTTTCCCAAACACAATTGTATGACTAGTACAGAACTAGACTCATAACAAAATACAAGTTCATAGCATGACTAACAGATGAAATCAAAAGAAATATAAAAGAATTTGAAAGGAAACATTTTCAACTGGTGTAGTATCACAAAAGACTTCTTTGGAAGAAAAAATAAGAGTTGATCCTAGAATGGAGTTAGAAACAACAAGGAGAGAGAACATTCTAGACATGAGAAAAAGTCTGCATATAAGCATATAGGCATGGATGTCAGATTGTCTGAAATCTGTTCCTGATAAAAGGATTAACTTTGAATCATGAGACAATTTAAAAGCCTACATAATATTGTTTCTACTTCTCACAAGATATATAAAAATTCATACTTGCACTTTTTCTCAGCATTGAGCATATGTTTATTGGAACCATACTTTCTCATTTTCTGACATTATCTCTGAAGTAAAAAAAAGTATACAAAATTAGAAGATTTTTTTTAAAATTAGGAATAAAAGGATTAGAAAGTGAATGTCTTTCAAATTTATGTGTAGTTTCATGTCCTCAAAATAGATTTGACACATCAGAATAAGGAAAGTCATTACAGACAAACACATTAGCTAAAATACAATTATAAGACCAGTAAATCTTGCTTCTGGGCACAAATCATTCACCTGTATAGTCAGGAGAACATTTTCTTCAATAGAAGTATTCTTTGGAATTAATTATCCTAGGAAGTGTATTAAGCATTTCATAATATTTTAGAATTTGAAGGACCTACAAGACGACCTGGTCAAAACTCTGTCTTCTGATACCATCTCTCTTGCTTATCTGGCCAGAAATGAAGATGGTACCAGATGGACTAGCTCATAATTTGAGTGTAGCCCATTCAGCTGATGGGGTAGAAAATATAGAACTGCAGACTAACATTTTTCTCTTGTTATCTAGGTAAAACTGAATAATTATAATGCTTGCTTTCATTTCAATAACATTAGAAAGGAAGCTACTAAAAACAAACTAAAACAAACAAAAACACCCAATGAATGTGGGCCAAATACTTGGCACAAGCAAGGTAGTAATTTATGTATTTCAATGTATAGGTTACTCAGAGACTGAACTTTAATGCATATTCCTCTAGTAATAATTCACCTGAGAGCTGCAGAAGTACTGAGGGTGACAAAAGTGCCACCTAAGGTCACATTTAATTAGTAAATTAGTTGAAAATGGAAGTGCTGGTATCACAACAGCATCCTACACCTGGCTCATTGTTATGCTTTCTTTCAGTATATAGAAGTAAAGCTTTACACCTGAAAGAGAGAGTGTTGTGTGTAATTTGGCCAACAGGTGGTGCTGTCTTTAATTCACCTTTCAGCTAGTTGTGTTAGAAGTAACCTAATGTCTTGTGCATGCTTTTCTCAGAGACAGAAAACTCACTGTTCGCCAGTGGGGGCTCCTCTAAAATTTCTTCAACTATTCCTCTCTTCAACCCTCAGTTCATTAAAAAGTATTGATCTGATTCATTATTCATCTAGGCCAAAGTTATAGAAAAAGAAAATGGAATGTCATTCTGAAGTATTAACAATGCAGAAATCATAGTTTGTCTCTAACTTTCAAGGTAATTCTACAGGGATTTACAACACCGTTTATTTTATCATAATGATAATCCAAACTATATGGCTCCAAATATTTTATTATGGTATGAAAATGAATGTGAAATGTGCTAAGAGGTATTCCATGGAGTCCTTAACCCAATCACTTCTCACCTATATGACTATTTCAACACTCGCTACTTATGAGAGTCTTTGAAAAAATTTCCTAATTCTACTAGCCTGAAATTCAAAGAAGTCTTAAAAGGAGGGCTTTGGGGTTTTATAGTAGGAAGCAGGTGAGACTGTCCCAAAAGAGAACTGAAGAGAGAGGTAAAAAGAAAAAAAAACAGTCTCAACTGCGAGTTTCACAAACTGTCAATTCAATCCTACTCTGATTTGGTCTCCTCCAAGACATTTGTACCATCTCCACAGGTTAGTACTATACTGTTCTCTAGCAACTGCAGCTCTCTCAGATCTTTCCCAGCAGCTCCTTAGCTATTCAACTCACATTACAATGGCAACAACAAGAGCAAGAAGTGAACAAAAAATGAAGAGTAAGAAGAGGTTGAACTTGATTCTTTGACCCACCATACACATAGAAAGAATTGCCCAGAAAGTCAGATAGGAAATCTCTTGAGGGTTAAAAGTAAAGAAAATGCAAGAATTGAGGTATGTTTATATCTGCATAGATTTTACATTTTCCTGCTTTACCTAGTTATCTCCATAACTTATTTCCTCTGGTTAGACTCCTGGGAGAATGAAGAGACATTAGACATATCTAATTCAAATGTATTCTTTGTTAATAATTTACCTTAATGACAATGACATGTACCTTAACTCTTCTAAGCAATGTTTTTTGTCATATCAAAAATAATGAGATTGAACTAGATAACTGATAAGGTCTTTTCTAGCTCCACATCAAATGATCCAATAATTTTATCCCTATTGCCTCAACTATGCAAAACTGTTCTAGAAGTCATTGTGTTGTATATAATAGATTACTGAAGTAAAATTTAGCCAGCACCCTACTTCTCTGAGACTGAGCCATTAATTGAATATCCTCTTTCCCTTTCAGTCAGTTCACAAACTCAATTGTTGATGACTTTCTCCAAAGAGAGAATCTCTTCAAGATCATATAACAGCAAAATCAGGAAAAAAAAATAAAAAACCAAAGGTCAGATACCCATAATACATAAAAATGCAAGAATACTGACCCTTAGTTATAGGCTTTTCCAGAAATAGATGAGGTTGTAGTTGCTACAGTTTGGGGCCATGGGATTTTTTCTTCTATCATTTCAGTAATAAATTGGCAATAATTACCAAAATATGGGTTTGTTTGTTTTTTTTAACTTTTGAGTACTTCTCCAAAAGGAATCATGACCACTGCATAAATACTGTGGCATTAAGGTAATGAAGAAAGATGATTCTGTTTTATAAACAAAATGAAGGAGTAGCTAGCCCATGAATTCCTTAAGAAAGCTAAATCTTATACAGACTAATCATACTCTCCTTCCAGAAAGTGATATGTGTTTCCTGTTATCAATGGTCATGAATATCTAAAAGCTGAGTTTCAATTCTTTCTCCTCTTTCTAAGTTAAATCTCTTGGGACACATACTAGGTATTTAGTTTTCTTAAACTCTGTGCACTTCATATTCTTTCTTCTGTTCTACCTGAATAAGGGAAAAAATAAAGAGGGTATTGGGAACTGCAAAGACATCGCGTATGAGAAGTATTCTGGCTCTTTGTTTCTGTCTCTATCTCTCTCTCTATCTCCTCACTTGCTCCCTCTCTCCCTCTCTCTCCTCTCTGTCTCTCTCTCTTTTTCTTTCCCTCTTTGTCTCCCTTTCTCTCTCTTTCTTTCTCTCTCTTTTACACACACACACACACACACACACACACACACACACACACACACACACACACACACACACACACACACCTTCAGATGTCCAGGAACCACAGCAGAGAAATGGCAACTGGAATATCCAAGATGAAGTCATAATGGGTTACTGAAGTTAACTACATGAGTTAGCAACACATGAGTGGCAAAAGTAGAGTATAACAACATTTTTTCAAGCTGTATTTCAGTGTCTTTGAATATAAAAACAGAATCTCAAATTTATGCCACAAGAAGGTAACAAGGACAGAGAATGAAACTTGGTATTGGTCTGTTACAGACCATATTAGATTCAATCCACAGGCAAGTAAGCAAAGAAGGACCTGAAAAACAGGGTTTGGATTATAAATCAATTCCACTGAATCCTATAGCAAAAGCTTGGATTCAATGCACTGGTGATTAACTAGGGCAAGGATTGTGGGCCTGGAGTCAGTTTATACCTCTAAATCTGCACATATTTTCAATTAATAGATGGAGATCTAGGCTTTCAACTTTCTACCGAAGTTCTACCTAAGCCTGTTGCTGTGTTACTGAGACCCAGACTCAAATGCAAAATTTGCAAAGGTCAGACCAAAAGAGCAGTGATCTAGATGATTTTCTAGATCAGATTGCTTGCTTGTGCTGAAGTTTGTGGCTCCCTGACCTGTGATATCTTTTAAATACTTGAATAAAAATACAATATTCAATATCTAAGAAAGAAAGTAGTAGGAACCCAGGTAATTGAAATCATGATGATACTGGACCCTAATATCACTTCTAATATAGTGTAGTGCTAAACCAGCCAGCCAATCAATCAATCAATAAACATTTATTAAAACCTACTATATGCCAGGCACATTACTAAGTACTGTAACCAAATAATAAAGTTCAAATTTGGAAAGTACAGTTGGAAGACTTATGGTTTTAAGTTTTGTTGTTTGTTTTAGTTTCTTTGTTTTGTTTGATTTTAAGAAAGAGTAATGATAACATGAAGCCATGGATTCCCAAAATACAAAAGACAAAGATAATTATGCCAAAATATCTACAAGCAAAGTCTCAAAGAAAATCACAGCTTAACCATAAGGTCAACTAGAACTTCTTAAAGAAAGAGGCAAGATTTTCTTTAAAGAGTATAAATTACATGACCAATGAAATGATCACTTTAGAGGAAATAATTGGGAAAGAAAGAGAAATCATTAAAAGAATACCAAGGAAAATGAAAAACTTCATATAAGAACAAAATATTATACAAATGATAGATAACTTGAAAATTATAGGCTTGGAATCAATCAGATGACATGGGGTATGAGGAGAAAAAGAGTAAGGTCAGGGAAAATGAGTTGGAACACTATTGTCCTATATAACCATAAAAAAGTTTTTAAGGTAAAAAAGACTGAAAAAAATATAAATTATCTCATTAAAAAAACTGATCTGGAAAACAGCACAAGAAAAGGCCATTTGTGAGTCATTGGAATGAAAGCCATGACCAAAAAAATAATAATAATTCTATGTACCATACATAAAGCATGAAGGAAAAGAGCCTGAATACAGCAGAATCAGAGGGCAAAGTAAAAATACAACCCAAGGATCATCTCATACAAAAGATCCCAAAATGAAAATTCCTATGATTGCCACAGACAAAATCTAGAACTTCTTGTGCTGCTTTCTTAAAGTAAGCACTAAGATTCCAACTAAAAATGTAAGTTAAAAAAAATCCTGTAAGCAGCCAAAAGAGTTCAAGTACCAAGTCAAAATCAGGCAAAACCTGGCAGTTAGCATTCAAAAGTACCAGAGATTGGAATTTGTATTCTAAAAAAAATCAAAATATAAAGATCTACAAACAGGAATAACATAACAAGCAAAATCAAACATAAAACTCCGGGTGGGGCGGGGGTGGGGGTGGGATGAGTTCCTTTCACAAAATAAAGAACTTCCAATAATTGCTGATTGTGATAGAAACACAAAAATCAAGGGAATAATTAAAAATGTAAATATTAATGAGCAATAACAAGGGAAGATATGAGAATGAAGTGTGCAAATTATAATTCAGGGAGATAGCATATGTCCATTTTAGTATGTTAATGTTGTCAAGGATCATAGACAGATTTAAATGAAGCCAAAGTTGGGGGAGTAGTTTTCTTATATTTTGATTATCTTAATGAATGACAGGGGAAAAAATTACTAATACTCTTGATCATTAAATGGTAAAACATGTGGGGTAACATTTTCTCACATACTTTTGGTACAGAAGTAGAGATAAAGATAAATGGATTTGTAAAGCAGGCTCCTCTGAAAACTTAATTCCATCAGTACCTTTCACAGAAGGGCAGAACACACACACAGGTAGTATAGAAATAGGTTCATATCAATAGTAAAACTGGAGGCACAAGTAGAGAGGTTAAGGAGAAATACAAATAGAATCAGGGAGAGTTTTGTCATAAGCTAAAGATACTCAAATCTCACAGTGTCTCATGAATAGAGGATTTTGTTTGCTTGCTTATTGTTTTGTTTTTCCCTATGATTGAGATCTGAGTGAGAGGAACAGAAGATGGGTAGTAGAGTAGAAGATTATGGGTTAGGGCGTAAAGCATCAATACAGAAGAGATGCCTCTTCCTCAACCTTTTTCTTTTTAAAATAGGGGGAGTGTGGGGAACAGAGGAAAAAAGATAGGTTAATAGGATAGAGTGAAATATACAATCATAACTGCATGCAGAATGGATTAATTCATCTCTAAACAGAAGAGCAGAATATCCCTTGGCAGAAAGTAGAATGGATTCAAAAGCAAAATCTAACAATATTTTGTTTACAAGAAATACACTTAAATCACAAAGGCTCACACAGCATCAAGGTGAGGAGCTGAGCAAAATTTATTATGCCTCAGCTAAATTCAAAAAACTTAAGTGTAGGAATCGTATTTTCTCACAACAACAACAACAAAAACTTTATTAAAAGAGATAGCTGATGAATGTATATTATATTGAAAAGTAATAAAGATAATAAATTAATATAAGTGCTTAACATATATCTAGCAAATGGCATAAAATTTAGATACTTAAAGAAAAAGTTAAATGAGTAACCGTGAGAAATAGATTTTGAAATTTTAATAATTTGGGATTTCAATATGCCACTTTCAGAGCAAGGGAGATCTAGCAAAAATAATTCAAAAGAAGGTAAGGAACTAAATAAAAATTACAAAAGTTACACATGATATATGTTTATTACAGAATGAGATTAGAAAGGATTATGCATATTTCTATCACTGCACATGGCCTAATTATGGAAAAAAAACCCAAACTATATTTTAAAATAATTTTATAACAAATAAAAAGAAAAACACAAATATTAAATAGATCCTTAATGTAGCTCAGTGCTACAAAATGTATTTGCTAAAAGGCTATTGAAGAAAACAATAAAATTTATCAGAAGAATAAATTATTTGATCGTAAAGAATACATGGTTTGAAGAAGAAATCCTAGAAATCGTAGATATTTTCATCAAAATGATAGCAGTGAGACACTATACTTAAAGTAAACAGAATGAGAATTGAGAAATAGAAATAACCCAATGTCACAAAAAAAATGGAATTAAATGGGCAATATATTAATAAATGTCCAGAGGAAAAGAAAAGGAATCAATTGCAATTTAAGCAAATACTTATCAACTATTATATATATATAATATATATATCAAATCAAATATTAATATAATAAATGATGCAAATAATACATAAATGCTAAAAAATTAGAAAATATGTGGTGCAAATAAACTCTTTATATGATACAAAGAGTGCCTAAATACCTAAACCAGAGATATCTATTACAGAGGAACAAAATTATGGATCAAAATGCATAATGAATATTGATGAAAAATTTTCAAGTAAAACATTAGGAAAGAGTCCATACCATTATTAAAAAAAAAAGACCTTGAGTGCAAAGTTGGATCAATAGGAGGGAAATTATTAACATAATAGATAATATAATACCAATTTATTTAATCTTATGTTTCTAATGATATATACAGACAAAAATTTTATAAGATATAGAATCATTTCAGTTTAAAAACAAAAGTAAATTGCTGCACCTTTCCTCAGTATGATAGGTATCTACATAAAAGGAAGAGCTATAATTATTATATTCAAAATCAACAATTTTTTTCTTGGGTAAAGAAAGTTATTGTCAACACTACAATTTGGGGCAATGTCAGAAATACTATACATAGTAATAAGAGATAAAAAAAAATTGAGAGAAAAATCAAAGGCAAAAAAGAAACAAAATGATCATGTTTTGTAGATGATATTATGGTTTACTTAGAGTACCTGGGAGAGTCAATGAAAAAAATCTGAAAAATTAATAATTTAAGTGAAGTTACAAAATATAAGATAAATTCACATCAATCATCAGCATGTCTATATATTACCATGAAGAAAGAAAATGAAGTGAAAATAATTTAAAATGAATATAATATGCATAAAATACTAGTGAGTATACTTACTAAGACACAAATAACACTATGAAATCAATTACAAAATATATTTATGAAAACAAATTGATTTAAATATTTAAATAAAAAATAATTTCTAATGAGCACACCATTGCTATATAATAAAACTGTGATTCTAATGTAAATTTATTTATGTAATGAAACATGCCACTCTACTAAATGATTGTATTAAAGAACTAGAAAACCTAGTTTTAAAATTCATGCAGAGTAACAAAAGGACAAAAATCTCCAGGAAATTTATGAATGAAAGTGAGAAGAAAAAGGGTCATGCAGTAGAAAATCCCAAAATTTACTACAAAGTAGTAATCAAAGAAATGTGTTAATAATTTAAATATATGTTGATCAGCAGAATAGATGAAGTACATAGTTGAAATTAGTAAACCAGTCTGGAAGACCCTCCCCCCTTTTTGTTGATAAGCACTAAGACCCCATCTAAAGGGCTAAAGGACTCTGATAGATTAAATAGTTTTAATAAAGCCACAATTATGACTGGTCACAATTCCAGAGGACCAATGACAAAACATGATATCCACCTCCTGAGTGAGAGGTGATACATTCAGAATAGAAAATGAGAAATATACTTTTAACAGCACAACAATACACTTTTCATTACTAAATAACATTTTTTTACTATAGATATTCAGTGCACAAAGTTAAAACTAAACCTGTACGTAAATGTAGTTAAAAATGTAAATTCTTGGCTTTTATTTGCCCAGTTCTGTGTCACCAAATAATACAATATAATTTATAGAAGAGAGGATTCTGGAAAGATGGCAAAGTAGGTCAGAGAATTCAAGTCTCTCAAGATCTTTCTCCACAAAAGAGTTAAAAATAAAAGCTTCAGCCAAACAAAGTGTGAGTGGAGATAAGTAAGAACAAGGGCATAGCAGGGTCTTCTGGGACAGTTTGAGAAGAACAAAAGAAATATCCCAGCATGAGATTTGTTCTCTGTAGAGAGTAAACACCTCCAGGCTAGGTCTGCTTTAACATCTAGCCTCTTAAACAACAAGCAGCAAGCCCTATGGTTAGTTGGTTTAAGAGGTTGCCTCAGTCCCAGCCACCACAACTTTTACCCTTGGAAAGTGAGGAGAGTTGGGCATGTGTGCCTGCAAAGTTCAAAAATTGAGGGAATTTCTGATGACCAGGAACTCCAGACACAGCTGTGCTGTGAAGAGTGATGGCAGGGATGAAAAGAAAAAAGCACACACCCAATGAGTGCAGAAGTAGTTGGGAAGAAAGCCCCTGATTGTGGTCACTTACAGAAGGCTGGAGGTTTGGCTTTGGTTTCAGGCTAGAGGGAAGAACTGAAGATCTGGGGCATAAGACTCCATTTCCCATAACTCAGGGCTAGAATTGACTACAAATAATTAGGATACCACCACAAAAGTGTACAGGCAAAGAAGAAGGAATCCAACCATACAAACCTGTTACAGGAATAGAAATGACCAGGGTTCATCTTCGGAGGAGGAACCTGAAGTAAATAAATCCCCAGAGAGTAATATCAAATGGTCACCTGCCCAAAAAGAATTTATAGAAGACCTTAAAAAAGACTTTAAAAATCAAATGACAGAGATGGAGTGAAAACTAAAAAAGACAAAAAGAACAATTCAAGAAAAACAAGAAAGGTATGAAAGGAAACTCAACCAACTAGAAAAAGAGATAACAGAATCTTCAGGAAGAAGATGACAGCCTGAAAATCAGAATTGGGCAAAGTGAAGCCAGTGAAATTGTAAGAGACCAGAAAATGATAATAACAAAAAGTAAATAATTAAAAAACGATAGGAGAGAAAGTGAAACATAAGAAAAACAAGAGATCTGGAGAATAGATCAAGCAAAGAAAATATAAAAATAATTGGATTAAATGAAAGTTGCAATTTAAAAAAAGAATCTTGATACAATAATACAGGAAAAAATTTAACAAAATTGTCCAGAAGCATTAGAACAAGGAGGGGGGAGGAGTAGAAATAGAAAAAATCCATTGATCACCCCTTAAAAGATCCTATGGGGAAAACTCACAGAAACATAGTCAAATTCCAAATTCCCCAGCTCATGGAGAAATTATTAAGAGCATCAAGATTAAAACAATTTAAATATGAGGGCACCACAATTAGAATTACACAAGACCTAGCAGCAGAAACATTAAAGTACTGCAGGTTTTGGAATACAACATATCAAGGAGCAAAATAACTGGGGCTCTGGCCAAAACTGTCATACCTTGCAAAGTTAACTATTATTTTCAAGTAAAAAAAAATGAACATTTGATAAACTCTCAGACTTTCAAGACTTTGTTAAAAAAAAAAAACCTGAGCTTAACAGAAAATTTGACTTATAAAAACCAATATAAGTATAAGGTATATAACAAAGATTGACTAGAAGGAATTCACAACAACAGACTGTTTACTTTTTATATATGTAAAATGCAAAATTTATGTCTAAGATTCTGTTCACGAGAAAAATTGGGTAAAACCTGGGCATGATACGAATTTTAAAAGTAAAACCATTTAGGAAAAGCTAAAAGGAGTAATTGATACAAATGAAATTCAAGAGGAAGAAATGATACATAGGAGTTAGATGGGGGAGGAGGCCTCTTAGTTCTGGTAACCTACTTTCAACAGGAATGGGTGTAAGAGGGAACTAGATAGATACATAGATAGGGTGATAGAGATAGAGAGAGGGTGTTTAGATTTATGGCAATGGGAACATAGGGGAGGGATACTTAGTGGGGGGAAGACAAGTCATAGGAGGACAAGGTAGTAGGTAAAAAATAAAGGAGTAAGGAGGGATAAGAAACAAGAGGTATGAAAATACATAAAGACAAAGATTAGGAGTATAACATGTTTGAGAATGTATATGTCTATATTTGTTTGTATATATGTATATGTATATATAAGGTATGTATATAGAGCTATGGAAAAACATATCTAAACTTTACTTTTGCCTTCTGGGATGTGGGGGGTTTATGTATCTATCTAAAGCTGTAGAAAAACATATCTAAACTTTATTATGGCCTTCTGTGAGAGTTTGGGAGTCAGGGGAAGAACGAAGTAAAAAAGTGCATAGCAGAAAACAAAAAAAAAACTCACAAGGAAACAAAGAAAAGATGGACAATTTTCAACACAAGTATTATATATTATATAGACTTTCTTGAAAGGAAAATTTGTTGGGGGTGGAGCCAGTGGCAGAGTATAAGTGGGAATGTGCTTGGCTTCCCGTCCCAATCACCTCCAATATCTGTAAAAAAAAATAAAAAATGAAAAATACTCAACAAATTTTAGAGCTGAAGAACCCAAAAAGTAACAGAGATAAACAAATCTTCCAATGAAGGCAGCCCAGAAGGCCAAAGGGAAGGGTCTTTTGTACCAGGCTGGGAGCTGAGAGCTGTTCTGCAGCCCACCAAAGGTGGGCCTGATCAGCAGCACAGACTGGCCAGAGCAGACTTCAGGAGAGTGAATCAACAGCAGCTGTGGGCATTTCCAGACTTCTCAACCCATAAACACAAAAGAGAAAGTAAAAAGTCAGTGGGGAGCTCTGTTGGAACTGGGTGACAGAAGGGTAAGATCTGGCCCCTGCCCTGGGGCAAGAGTTGTGCTGCAGGGTGACAGCTGTAGCTGCTGCCATGTGATTGCGTCCAGAGCTCCTGGCCTACAGATTGTAGGGGAACCAAGTGACCATTCAAAAGGATAATCACTCTTGCTTTGACCTGCTTGGATCATGGTTGTTGTCTTGGGCAGTGGTCCTGGGGGTTGTGGCAATGTGCCAGAGCTTGTAGTGGCTGTACAGAGGTTGCCCTACTCAAAGCTCTGACAACAGCTCTGACAGCACCTGTGCAAACCCCAGCAATTTGGGACACAGCTCTATCCACTCAGGAAGTAGAGTTCTAACATGGCAAAGAGCTCAAGAGTCTAGCAATTGGCTGTCAAGATGAGGAAACATAGGAAGCACAATCAGACCATAGAATCCTTTTTTAGGAACAAAGAGGATCAAAACATAGAACCAGAAGAAGACAACAAAGTCAAAAGTCCTATATCAAAAGCTTCCAAGAAAAATATTGAGTGGTCTCAGGACATGGAGGAGCTCAAGGAGGATTTTAAAAATAAAGTAAGAGAAGTGGAAGAAAAATTGAGAAGAGAAATGAGAATGGTGTGAGAAAATCAAGAAAAGCAAATCAACAGCCTGCTAAAGGAGACCCAAAATATACTGAAGAAAATAACACCTTAAAAAAAATAGACTTACTCAAATGACAATAGAGGAGGCCCAAAAAAACAGAGGAGAAGAATGCCTTAAAAAGCTGAATTGGCCAGGTGGAAAAGAAATTTCAATAATTCCCTGAAGAGAATAATTCCTTCAAAATTAGATGGGAGCAAATGGAAGCTAATGACTTTATGAGAAATCAAGATACTATAAAACAGATCAAAACAAATGAAAAGATGGAAGGCAATGTGAAAAATCTCATTGGAAAAAACCACTAACCTGAAAAATAGATACAGGAGAGATAATTTAAAAATTATTGGACTACATAAAAGTCGTGATCAAAAAAAGAGCCTAGAAATCATCCTTCAAGAAATTCCCAAGGAAAATTTAACTGATATTCTAGAACCAGCAGGCAAAATAGAAATTGAAATAATTCTCCAATCACCTCTAGAAAAAGATCCCCAAAAGAAAACTTTTAGGAATATTAGAGTCAATTTCCAGAGTTGCCTGTTCAAGGAGAAAATGTTACAATCTATCAGGAAGAAACAATTTGAGTATTGTGAAAACACAATCAGGATAACACAATATCTAGAAGCTTCTGCATTATGGGATTGAAGGGCTTGAAATGTGATATTCCGGAGGCCAAAGAAGCTAGGATTAAAAGCAAGAATCACCTATCCAGCAAAACTGAATATAATGCTTCAGGGGAAAGTATGATCATTCAACGAAATAGAGGACTTTCAAGCATTCTTGATAAAAAAAAACAAAACAAAACAAAAAAAGCAAGAGCTGAACAGAAAATTTGACTTTCAAATACAAGAATCAAGAGAAGCATGAGAAGGTAAACAGGAAAAAGAAATAATAAAGAACTTATGAAAGTTGAATTATTTACACTTCTACATGGAAAAATGATAATTGTAACTCATGAGACTTTTCTCAGTATGTGGATAGTTGAATGGAATATATATGTACATATATACGTGTGTGTGTGTATGCATGTAAGTCTACATATATATGTAGAGGAGGGTATTTGTAAAAACATATACGTGAGTGTGTATATGCGTGTACATGCGTACAGAGACAGAGAGCACAGAATCAGTTTAATAGGAAGGGATGATACCTAAAAAATAAAATTAAGAGATGAGAGAGGAATATAATGGGAGATGGAGAAAGGGAGAAATAGAATAGGGTAAATTATCTCATATAAAAGAGGCAAGAGAAAACTTACAATGGAGGGGATGAGCAGGAAGGTGAAAGGGAACGGGTCAACCTTACTCTCATTGAATTTGGCTTAAGAAGGGAATAACATGCATACTACAGTGGGTATCTTAACCTACCAAAAAGTAGGGGGGAAGGAGATAAGAGGGTGTATGACAGAAGGGAGGGCAGATTGGGGAAAGGGTAGTTAGAAGCAAAGACTTTTGAAAAGGGACAAGGTCAAAGAAGAAAATAGTATAAATGTGGAGTTGGATAGGATGGAGGAAAATATAGTTAGTGCTTCACAATGTAACTACTATGGAAATGTTTTGCATAACTACACACATACAACCTATATTGAATTGCATGTCCTCCCAGTGGGGTGAGTGAAGAGGAAAGAAGGGAAAGAATCTGGAAATCAAAGTTTTAAAAATAGATGTAAAAAAAATTGCTGTTGTTTTTACAGGTAACTGGGAAATAAGATATACAGGCACTGGGGTATAGAAATCCATCTTGCCCTACTAAAAAGTTAGAGTGGATGGGGGTGGATATAAGAAATAACAGATTAGTAGAAGGGGTATTCAGTAGGCTTATTATCTGGTGGTGAGAAAAGGGGAAAGATGGGGAGAAAATGTGTAACTCAAAAAGTTGTGGAAATTAATGCTGTAAACAAAAAATAAATAAATAAATTGAAAAAAAGAAAATATGTTATTATGTATTTTTATGTTCTACTTTGCACATGACGTGTTTTTATTTCTTTCTAATTTTGTATTTAAGTTTCAATATTTAAGTTTATGATGTGTTTTTGTTTCTCTTTTCTATTCTCTATTTTTGCTCTGGCATGTCAGTCTAAAATTTTGGGGAAAAAAGCAATGTAATTTATAACAAAATAATAATAAATAATGATTTTACACTACTTCAAGGTCTGAAAAGCCTTTTATATTCATTTTATTTGATCTAAATAACAATCCTAGGAAATGATAGATTTTTTTTCTTATCCCCATTATACAAGAAAGAAATTTTGATTCAGAATATTTGCATGATTGACTCAGTTCTTTTACTTCTTTAAATTCCACTTATACTCCCATATTTTTATAGGAAACCTTTCCAAAAACTTCTTTCAAATTAAATTAGCTATATAGCCTGCGTGAATTACTTAAACACCCTGTGCTCCAATTTTCCTGTATGTAAAATGGTGGCAGTAACAGCAACAACATTCCAAAGGTATTTTGAAGATAAAATGATATAAAACTTTTAAAACATTTCACAAACTTTTAGGCAGTATGTAAATACTAGAATATTTATTTTTCAATTATTACTATTTCAAGCAGCAAATTTTCTACAGATAATATTAACCAGTAGTTTCATCTACAGAGCCACTGAAAACTTGAAAAGTGTAATTGGAAGTTTTCTGATGTGTGCAATTGCTGTACTGGCATGACTACAAGTTCTTAGAAGGAGTTAAGATTACCTACCCAGCAAAATTAAGTATAGTGTTCCAGGGGAAAATATGGTCCTTCAGTGAGGTGGAGGACTTTCAAACATTCTTACTGAAAAAAACAGAATTGAAAAGAAAGTTTGACACCCCAGCACAAGAAGAATGAGAAGGTAAACATGGAAAAGAAATCATAAGGAACTTATCAAAGTTAAACTATTTACATGCTAACATGGAAAAGTGACAATTGTAACAGATGAAACTTTTCTCAGTATGAGGAAAGGTGAAGGGAATACAAATGTATATATACATATACATACACATATATCTATATAGGAGGGTTTGTATATGCATACAAACACATATCCGAGTATGTGTATATATGAATATATGGAGGGCACAAGATCAATTGAATAAGAAGGGACAATACTCTAAAAGATGAAATCCTGAGGTGGGAGAGTGTTAGAATGAGAGGAGACAGGGAGAGACAGAATGGGGTTAATCATCTCACAGAAGAGGCAAAGGATAATTGTTACAATGGAGGAGAAGAACAAGAAGGCAAACAGGAAAGAGTCAAACTTACTCTCATTGAACTTGGCTTAGGGAAGGAATGACATAAACTCTAAGCTGGGTATCTTGCCACACAGGACAATAGGAGGAATGGGGATGAGAGGTGGGATGATGGAGGGGAAGACAGGGTGGGGGGAAGGGTTGATGGAAGTACACACTTCTGTGAAGGGACAAGGACAGGGTAGAGAATAGAACAAGGGGGGAGCAGGATAAGAGGAAGGGTCATATAATCAGTCTCTCACAATATGCCCACTGTGGAGAGGTTCTGCATAATTACACATGTACAGCCTGTATTTAATTGCTTGTCCTTCCAGTGGGGGTGGGTGACGAGGGAAGAAAAGAAAGAATCTAGAATTTAAAGTTCTATAATCAAATATTAAATATATATATATATATATA
>CM053588.1:272991677-273004363 GCA_028646515.1 Pseudochirops corinnae
TAATATTTTGTCCTTGACCTGGGAACTCTCAAATTTTGGTGTGAAATTCCTAGGAGTTTCCTTTTTTGGAATCTTTTCCTAGAGGCTATTGGTGAATTCTTTCCATTTCTACTTTGCCCTCTGGTATTAAAATATCAGGGAAATTTCCCTTGAGAATTTCTCAAAGGATGATTTCTACATTCTTTTTTTGATCATGGCTTTCAGGTAGTTCAATAATTTTTAAATTATCTCTCCTGGATCCATTTTCCAGGTCAGTGATTTTTTCAATGAGGTATTTCACATTGCCTTGTATTTTTTCATTTGTTTGGAACTGTTCTGTAGTATCTTGATTTCTCATAAAGTCATTAGCTCCCCTTGGCTCCAGTCTCATTTTGAAAGACTTCTTCTCTTGAGTCAGTTTTTGAAATTTCTTTTCCATCTGGGATATTTGACTTTTTAAGGCATTTTTTTTTCCTCATTGGCTATTTGGACCTCTTTTGTCTTTTGAGTTAGTCTATTTTTTAAAGTGTTATTTTCTTCAGTATTTTTTGGCTCTCCTTTAGCAGGCTGTTGACTTGCTTTTCATGATTTTCTTGCATCATTCTCATTTCTTTTCCCAATATTACCTCCACTTCTCTTAGTTAATTTTCAAAATCCTTTTAAAGCTCCTCCATGGCCTGTAACCAGTTTATATTTTTTTCGAAGCTTTTGATGCAGGACTTTTGACTTCATTGACTTCTTCTGGTTTTATGTTTTAATTTTTTTTGTCCCCCAAAAATGATCCTGTCATCTGATCGTGCTTTCTGTGCTCGCTTATCTTGCCAGACAATTACTTGACTTTCGAGCTCTTTGCCATGTTAGAACTCTGCTTCCAGAACAGAGAAAGCTATGTTCCTAATCTCGAGGATTTTTACAAATGTTGTCAGAACTATGAGGAGGGTGCCCTCTCTCCAGACACCCCAAGCTCTGGCACACTGCCACACACTCCATGACCACCTCCCAAACCATGATTGAGATTTAAGCAGGTCAAAACAAAAGTGATTACCCTTTGAATGGTCACTTGGTCCCCCTATGATCTAGAGGCCTGGAAGTGTGGAGGTAGCCACAGGTCAGAAGCTGCAGCCACTGTGCCTCCTCTAATTCTTGCCCCAGGGGCAGTGTCTGAACTGTGCTCTTCATTCACCTGGTTCCAACAGAGTTACCTACTCACCTTTTACTTTCTCTTTAGTGTTTGTGGGTTGAGAAGTCTGGAAACTACCACTGCTGTCAGTGATTCACTCTCCTGAAGTCTGCTCCAGCCAGTCTGTCCTGCTGGTCAGGGCCACCTTCAGCCAGAACCATGTGGCTTATGCAGTACTGCCCTTGGCAGCCAGCTCATGTGTGATAGACCCTTGCTATCTGCCTGCCAGGCTTCCTTCAGTAGGAGATTTGTTTATCTCTGTCACTTTTGGGGTTCTGTAGCTCCAAAAATTATTTAGAGTCATATTTTACAATTCTTGGAGGTGGTTGGAGGGGAGCTCAGAAAAGTTCCTGTTTTTTATCCACCATATTGCCCCCCACCTCACATCGGTAATTTTGAAATTAAGCATTCTTCCTTCTGATGCTTAAGTATCTCTATGGTGGAGAAGACACACACTATATAGGGATCAGAATTGGAAAACGGTGTTGACAGAAAAGGGAACCAAAAAAGATGTGATGAATTCCTATTACAAAAACAAAATGAATTTAAAAAGCAACAACAATTTGGTTTTAGATGGAATAATTTGGAATGACTTCATAAAATCAAAGGAAAAAAATACACATAAGTGAATCTGTTACTTTGTAATAAGAATAGTGATGACTGGGATCATAAAATAACAGTTTTGGGAAATGAGGGAAGAAACAAAGTTAGGAAGGAAAGAAAAAAAAAACCTTTATTAAGCACTTATCATATGCTTGCCATGGTGCTAAGTGCTTTATAAATATTATCTCAAACTTTACAACAACTCCAGGAGGTAGGTCTTATTGTTGTTGCATTTTAAAATTGAGTAAACTAATTTTATACAGCAAGAAAAAATAGTAAGAACATTCATTTGGAAGAACTAAAGTTCCAAAATTTCAACGGAATTAATGAATAGAAATGTTAGGGAATGTGGTCTAGTCATACCAGATTTTTAACTGTGTTATAAAGCAACAGTCATCAAAACTACATGGCACTGGCTGAGGAATACAGTAGTGGATTAGTGGGATAGATTAAGTACATAAGACACAGTAATAAGTGAGTACAGTAACATACTGTGTGATAAACACAAAGACTCCAGCTTCTGGGATAAGAACTCACCATTTGACAAAAACTGCTGGAAAAATTGGATTTAAAAATATGGCAGAAACTGGATGTAGACTAATATCTTACACCACATACCAAAATAAATTCATAATGGGTTCATGATCTACATATAAAGGCTGAGACTTTAAGTAATCTGGGAGAGCAATGAATGGTTTACCTGTCAGATTTGTGGAGAAAGGAAGAATTTATGGCAAAACAAGAGGTAGAGAGCATTATGAAATGCAAAATGGATAATTGTGATTATATGAAATTTAAAAGGGTCTGTGCAAACGAAGTCACTGTAACCAAGATTAGGAAGGAAGCAGAAAACTGGCAAAGGATTTTTACAACCAGTGTCTCTGATAAAGGTCTAATTTCTAAAAAAACATACAGAGAACAGAGTCAAATATATAAGAATACAAGCCATTCCATAATTGATAAATGATCAAAAGATATGAATCTGTTCCTATCTATAATTTGTAGTTTTCAGAGGAAGAAATGAAAGATATCTATAATCATATGAAAAAATGCTCCAAATTCCTATTGATTAGAGAAATGCAAATCAAAATAACTCTTAGGTACCACACCTCACCAGTCAGATGGGCTAACATGGCAAAACAGGAAAATGATCAATGCTGGTAAAGATATGGGAAAATTGGAACATTGATGCATTGTTGGTGGAGTTGTGGTATTGATCAAACCATTCTGGAGAGCAATTTGGACCTATATTTAAAAGGCTATAAAATGTGCATACCCTTTGACCCAGAAATGCCATGTCTAGGGCTATATCCCAAAGACATCATACAAGTTGGAAAAGGACCTGTATGTACAAAAATATTTATAGTAACTTTTTGTTGTTGTTGTGGCAAAGAATTGGAAATGAAGGGGATGCCCATCAATTGTGGAATGGCTAAATAACATGTGGTATATGAATGCAATGGAATACTATTGTGCTATAAGATATGAGGAACAGACAGACTTCATAATAACCTGGAGAGACTTATATATACTGCTGCTGAGGGAGAGAAACAGAAGTAAGATAACATTGTATATAATTACAGACAAATCATATCTGTGATGACTAACATTGAAAGAATGGGCTCCTCTCAGCAATTCAAGGCTATAAGACATCTCCAAAGAACTCATGATGGAAAGGACAATTCACATCCAGAGAAAGAATTATGGGGTCTTGATTCAGATTGAAGCAAACTACTTGCTCTCTCTCTCTTTTTTGTTTTGTTTTGTTTCTTCTTTATTATTGTTCATCCCATTGGTTATAATTCTTCTTTACACCTTGACTGATGTTTAATTTGAAGGTATTTGTAGGAGCTATATTGGATTGTACTGCACCATAGGAGGGAAGTGGGGAGAGGGGAGGAATTTGAAAATCAAAAGCTTATGGAACTGAATGCTGTAAATTAAAAGCAAATAAATAACTAAATATTTTTTTAAAGTAAACTAAGATAGAAAATATTTAAGTGATTTACCCAGAGTTACTTACCTAATAATATCTGACTTCAAGTCTTTTTGATTCCAGGTCAATCACTTTTTTCCACTGTGACACATAGTTTATCAGCTTAAAAACAAACCAAAAAGTGACAAAATAAAAATAATTAAGTCTACCATTGTAAGTAAAATATCTAAGCACATTTATTTTTTCCCCTGTAGTATACAATGGAGATATCTACCTCATGGCCTGTAAGACCAGACACAACTCCTTAATGCGAGTTAAACAAAACAAACAAAAACACAATGCAACATAGATAATACTAGTTCATAGTTTTCAAAGTAATATGCAACCTATAGTAATCTATATCTTTTTTATTTTGACACCACTATTGAATGAGTGTTTTACCCCATAATGATGCAACTCTCCTTGCATGTGATGTGAAAATGTGACAAAAGGTATGAAAACCCTTATTAATTTACAACTTCTATAAATATCAGCTTCATTGAAAGGTATTTTATGAGCTATATATATGATACTGGCTTCCTCAGAACTAATAAAAAAAAACCCACTAGCAACAAAACAAAGAGACCATATTTATCTTTTGAGAAAATAGATGTGAGTTGAGCTATTCTCTTTTTCAAATCATATATCCAGAAAATTGGTTAACTCTATCATATCCACATAGTCATTCATTGAAATATAGGACTGAAAGGATCTGATCCATTCAGACGCTATATTTGTCTTCCTGTGCCATCTTGCTTAAGGATAATTCCCTATTTTGAAAGAGGATAATATTGCAATCGCTCAGCTTCAGCCTCTGTGCCACACACATACTACTGAATCCTTTAACTCTAGTCACTTTCTTTCAAAAGGTTGAATTGTGCAGCACTAACTCAGCTCATCAAAATGATAGATCATTGTCATTCTTCAAATTATTAGTAAAATGTGGAGCACAAAGCAATGTTGTTATGTTCTTTTGAAGTCATAAATACTAAGATAAAAATGCAATATGCTATTTTCCCCATCAATACAAATTTAATTTGAATTATAACTAAGTACAGGCCATATTTTTATCATGTCTGGGAGGGCAGTTAAAACAAAGCACTCTAATTCAAATATTATTAAAGGTCATTCCAAAAAATTCTTAATCTTTTTCTTTTAGAGAACTTGCTCTGTAATTTTTTTCTAAGGGATCCCTGTTTTCTGGAAAATAATCTCCCCCACACATTTCTTCTTGAAATTTTTTGTACATATTTTATGTAAATTCCTAGAGAGATGAGTCTGTTTCTATGTATCCTTAGCCTCTAGAACTGCAGTGGGCCTTGTACATAACATTTAAAAAAAAAATTCAAGGGGCAGCTAGGTCACAGAATTGATAGAACACCAGCCCTGGAGTAAGGAGGACCCGAGTTCAAATTTGACTTCAGATACTTCACATTTACTAGCTGTGTGACCCTGGGCAAGTCACTTAAACCAAATTGCCTCGCCAAAAAAAAAAAAATTCAATTACACTGAAGTGAATCAAGTTGAATTGAGGTTAATTGAACTGAATCAAATGGACTGTGTACCCAGAAGCATTTCCAGGTTGCTTCAGTTTTTGTGTAATGGAAAGAATTATGTATATATAATATCTATCATGTCTGACAGATTCTCAAAAGTCTGTAGTTCCTGAAAAATATTGCTGCTATATGCAGAAGGCTTAATCAAAATTACAGAAAAGCTCTTGACTGTTTGGCAAAATATGTGAAGTAAAAGGAAAAGAAATTATTCTAATTCCATCTCCTAGGCAAAGCCAAAGTAGTCAGAGATCTCTCTTCTGAGCAAAATGGCATGAATTGTCCAGGGTATCATCTAATTCTTCTTTATTCTCTATTCCATTCTCTGGGATTCTTTAAGGTACTTCCAAAGAAGCAAACACTAACCAGAGAAGGAAATCTATCTCTCGTCCCTCCAGTTTCCCACATAGCTTACTGTAGATTTGTTGAGTCACAATGGTTTCTTCCATGTTATTTTCAGTTATTGTCTGGTGCACACACACAGAGGGCCAGACACTAACTACTGAGATGTGAAACGTAAGATCAACTAACTTGGATTTTGATATCTATTTATCTTGGACAATTAAGTAAGACCACCTGAATTGAAAATCTTAGAGTAGGTTAACTGTTTAAAATGAAAATTCCTTTGTTCTTTATTTATTTACTTTTGACATAGATTCAGATCTAATGCATGTAGTCTTTTCAGTTCCTAAAGAATGCTTAACTTGGTTGTAGAGGCATAGATGCCATAATATCATTTCAGCCTTAATCAGAGTATTGCAAGCTGTGTATCTTTTTGGAAGACACAAACCAGCTCGTTGAACTGATGCAAATACTGACATATTTTAAGCAGTATGACATATGATCTTTGTACCCAAATCAAGACTCTGACTTCTGGTTTCAATGCTGACCCTACTTTTCATTGTCCATATGACAATTTCATAGATAGTGTAAGAAATCTATTCTTTCATTACTGTTACTCTGCCCACAGAGATTTTCAAAATAATTTATTTTTCTTGATGGTCTTTATATAAAAGAAAACCTCTGCACCCCTGAGTCGAAATGGTTGCTTTTGAAAAGGTGGATTTTTTGTATAATATCACTGCATTTCAAAAAAATCTGCATATCTTTTCACACACTGAGCATGTTGAAGGATATTTTAGAAATTTTTCAGTATGTTTTTAGTGATTATTCTCCCCTATAAAAGTAATGATAATAGTTTTTAGAGTTTTTAGAGCTTTTGTCATCATTTAATGCCCTCATTATACAAAAGAGGAAACTGAAGCCAAGAGAAAGTGATTGATTTGATGTCACATAGATGAAAGTCACAAACAGAATCCGAGTCTCTTGACTCATGACGTAATAATATTTCAACTACATCATTCTTCACTGGAGCAAAATTCACCTTCTAGTAAACTACATTGTATGTTCCAAATTCACTTTAAGAGACAAACAAGTTAACCTGCCTAAAAACAGCTTATAAAATATATGTAAAAATAAATATAAATAAAAATGTAACACCATACAATTATAAAAAATAAAAGCTTTAAAAAGAAATCGTATGTTCTTTTGGATTATCAGAGTCAAGTTCCTCACTAAAACATATGTTCTCTAATGTAGAATTACATGCCCTTATTTAACAGTATTCATGGTGATCCCAATCCTGCAAAAAACTCTTGGCATTTCCACACAGAATTTCCTGTTGGTTATTTTAGCAGTGGTTATAGACAATCAGATGACTCAGAATATCTGTAGGTATTTTGATTTTTAAAAATCACATCTCATGTTTTTTTGTAGTATTAACTGATATAAACCTGCTCCCATTAGAACTTCCCACATAACAAAGAAAAAGCTAAGCAAGATCAATGGAAAAATTGCCATGAGTGACAGTATGTGCAACATTCAGCAGCTGCTGTACGGACTGTTTCTACCTATCTACCAGGAAGAAGAAAATGTGTTTCATCATATGTTTTCTGGAACCAGGATTAATCATTGCAATTAATTTGAGCTTGAATGCCTTTTATGATTTAGTTTACATTATTGTAATCATAGAACCTAAGATACAGTCACCTTTTTTTACCCAAGTTGCCTGAAAAACCACCCGGGGTGGGGAGGGAAACCTACGCTCTGGGTCTATATCCACACAAAATAATAGGTTCCGATGAGAAACCAAGGTATTTACACTTGCCAATTACATGTCACTATAAGTTTAAAGAAAGAAATTTATGAAACAGCAAGTAAATGTAGTAACATGACATTCCTTTCAATAAACCTGGGAGCTAGCGTCCCACAAATATAAACATCATCATTGAGAGAAATGGATATGACTAAGGAATACATATTAAGGTGGAATGTGTGTAGAACTCATGTGACCAGGGTGTATACCTGGAAGATCACAGATGCAGGCAAGAACTGTGTCCAGGGCAGATATGAGAAGAGGAGGGGGAAATCTGACAATGCAA
This sequence comes from Pseudochirops corinnae, assembly GCA_028646515.1. Classification (NCBI taxonomy): domain Eukaryota; kingdom Metazoa; phylum Chordata; class Mammalia; order Diprotodontia; family Pseudocheiridae; genus Pseudochirops; species Pseudochirops corinnae. Next base: position 272,999,409 of record CM053588.1, read on the forward strand.
AACTATTTATGTTTTCTGGAAATAAAGTTAGACCACTCCCTGGATGGGCTATTCCATTCAGATGATGTATAATCTTTGTTGGTGGGGTTTAATTGTCTCTTTAGGCATTGATACCTTGGACATGTGTTGTGAAACTTTTCTCTTTTTACCAGTTATAGGCTTCAGGACCATCTGCTGAACATATCACCTCCTTTCTATCAATTTGAAATGATTAAAAATATTTTCTCAGTCAAGGACAGACTACCAGTTTTTAACTAAAAACCAGATAGCTGAGCTACTATGGTACTGACCTAAGGACTTTTAAAAAAGGGCCTTTGGGTTAAGATTCAGGCTATTCTTTTGAACTCTTCATGTCTGCAAATGAATCTTGATTCTTTGTCTCAGACAGCTATTTGAGGGTGGTAGTGTTTCCCAATGTCAGCCTGGCTTTGATGAATTTGGGAGGCATTGCGAAAATTAAGCAAGGAAAGTTAGATCATTGGCCTACATCCACATGGATCATATTGCCGATTATATTCTGTATCATTGTCCAATAATAATTCGGCTAGATTTTGATGTGTCAAACATGGTCACTGTGATGATGATGGTGATGATGATGATGATGATGATGATAATGGTGATGATAATGATGATGATGGTGATGATGATGATGGTGATGATGACTATTATGGTTCTGCTTTCAGTTGATAAAATTATTTTTTTTCCATCTGAATTCCTCTTGTTGGCCATTTTTTTTTTTAGTCATTTCCCTAACTAATGGTCATCTACTTTAATTGTATATACCTTCACATAGAAGTCACCATAAGTGAAAGCATTTGTGGCCCTGAGTGAAAGTTTCTTTGTGAATTCTTCATGGACAGAATTCATTCTCTGAAAAAGATGTTGATGCATAAGGAACAATAGGCTTGAAAATCATCCTCTTGACAATGATCGTCTTGAACACTGAGAGGGAAATTGACTACATGACTTATGAAATGATATTTCCATTTCCTCTTTAGTGTGCATTGAAACTAATTATAAGAGGCCTTTTACTTGCTTCTCTGAAGAATAATTTGCATCTTGCAACTTCCTTATGCCTTAGGGTTTAATTTATAGTGAGAAAGTTAATATGGACGTGTTTTGGTTCTTCCTTAGATGAAGCAAATTATTTGCTGTTAGAGGACTATCTTACATTTAGAGCAACTGCAGCTAAATTAAATAAATTCCACTATATCTATTAAAAAAAAAAAACAACAAACTTTGGTAATTAGCAATTCCCCTTCCTCCATTAGTAGTTTGGGAAGGGAGTTGTGATTTAATCAGTCACTGGAGTTGACTAGAATCATTAGGCAAAAGATAGTCCTACTCTTTCTATTGGCAATGTTGTTCTTTCTGAATTGATTTTTTTTTTTCTTAAAGCAAATGAGAAGGAAAGGATGTGGTTTGGTAAGCATGTAGCAATAGGGCATAAGATGGCAAGATCCTCTCTCCAGTCAGGTCCTCATCTTCTGACAGACAGCTGGATGAGATGTGAAGCACAGTCTGGGTCATAAAAAAAGCAGAGCTTTTTTCCTAACATTCATTAATCAGAATGGCTTATTTTTTCTATAGTGTGACAAAGCTGAGTATATCAACTCTCCTGAAAATTCAGGATCATCTTAAAGCCAGAATAAGGAAATGAAATAAGACTTCAATGTAGACATATACCCATACCCCTAGATGCATGAGTCATCTCTTTTGTTCTAGATGCATATTGTATTTCCTTATATATTTACATGTTTTCTCCTCCATTGTATAAACTGCTTAAAGATAGGGACTTTTTATTTTGGTGGTGTTGCATTAAATTATGCCCCCAAAGTATAGCTGAGTTCCTGTCACACTGTTAGTGCTTATTAAATACTTGTTAAATGATTGATTATAGTGTATAAATTTTGGTTATAAAAGCTTAGTGCTGATATTAATACAAGTCATATAGCATAATATTTATAACACTAAATTGTGGACAGCTCTGACCAAAAGTAATGACTTATAGACAACCAGACTTAAAAAAAAAAAAGAAAGTATATCTGGGTTATGCAGCAGGAAAAAAGAAGAAAATCTAGATAATTTCCAATTTCTCCATTATTATAATTATATTAATAACATAACTTACTGAAATATGATGATTATTCAAAGATCACCTATAGACAAATGTCAGTTTTGGTCAAATCTACATAGTCTTCAGTGACATTTAACAACAACAAAACTACAATTTTGCAATCACATCTTATACTTTTGGAGTCCATTACAGTTTCTAAGGCAGTGAGGGGTGTCTGGAGACACCAATCTAATTTTCAAGTCAAAATAAAAAATAAACAGTAGTGAATCTCAGGAACCAGAATTGTTGAAGTTGGTGGCAGCATCTTCAGAAAACATCCTGAGGGATAACCACTATGCTTGTGAAATATATGGACTTGTCTAGGACTTTATTTTTATGCATCATAGTTTGACATGCAAGCAATGCTTTATTTAGGATATTTATATGTATATACTGTATTAAATTATGTTGAATGTTGTGAATGACTTTTCTATTTCTATATTTTACACAGATGAACAAAATAGCCAGACATGTATTTGGCATGTTTTGATAACTCTGTATTTTTTCCCTTCTTGTTATTGTGTTGGGAATTATAGGCAATGCTAAACAATGGAATTGCATCATGTGAACATTTAAACTTTGCAGATTTAACAACACCTATTCCTAAAAAAGAAGAGAGGAAAAAAAGCAATCTTAATAGTAAAGGCAATTTCACTTCCTTTTCCATTATGTGAGTTTATGCCCTTGGGAGATGGAAATTAACTATCCTTTCAAACAGTCTCAGATGCCAAGTGACTCTCAAATCGTGAGAATCTTGCCTACTAATATGTGGTTTTGGAACTTTCCCTTTTATTATATTTGAACTCTATTTAATTCATTAAACTTAGCCTAGTAATACCTATAAGAGAGGGACAGAGGCAGAGAGAGAGAAAAAAAGAAAGATACAGAGATAGAAAGTGCCAGAGACAGAAAGAGAGCCTTAGTTGAAATTTTAGACATTCCTGGTCAAGAAGGTCCCTATTATGTTCTTTTTTTTCTTACATCCAGTAGTAAGTAGGAATACAGTGGCATGATCCCAACACACAATATAATCACACTTATGTTTGAAATACCTTAATGAATAATTTCCCTTATTCATCATTTTTTTTCAGTCTGCTAAGTCTATTTGCTTTTGTTTTCTTTTATTTGAATAAAAATGATTCCTCTTTGCCTCCTGATCAATAGTTTATTCGAGTGTAACTAAAAGCAAAAATTTACATTCAATTTTTTCCATAACAACCAACTCAGAACCATCTGTTCTCTGCTCCAATGGACTTTTAAATAGGCCCTATGCCCTTTTCAGCTACAAATATTTAAATCTACTCTACTATACCTTAATGAATTCATGTTGTAATTTATGAACAAGTTGAAGTATTTATAGGAATTTATCCTATTTGTTTTTAGCCCTAACTTTTGAACCCAATCTTATTTACCAACCACCAAGATAGGATTTCATTGTAATTTAAAAGAAGTACCACTCAGAAAAGTCCCTAAGAATGTTTGGGGGAGATTTTATTTGTTTGTTTGCTTGGTTTTTTGGGGGGATGGGGTAAGGAAGGGAGTCAATAACCATTCTTCTGAATTGGAGAGTTTCCAATTTTTATCTCTTCATCAATATGCTATATCATTGAAGAAACATTCATTTTGGAAGATTTTTAAAAGACAACATTTAAATTCCGATTAAGGGGGATAATTGTCATTATAGGGACAATTTTGCTGTAGCACAACCTGGTATAGTAGAATAAGCCCAAGATCAAGCGTCAGAGGATCTAAGTATTAATTCTGGCTTTACCACTAGGCTTTTTGACAACAGACTTCCATTAACCAAACCTCAGTTTTGTCATCTGTATGCTGAGCAATTTCAACTATATTATCTCTAATGCCCTTTCCAGCTCTGATCTTCTCTAAGCATGTCAGTCCTTTCCATTCATAGACATTGCCTTTTTATCTCCTGCTACTTTAGTTTTGACCATTATGTCTCTTGAAGCTTCTTTCTTGATCTTCTATTCATGAATTCATGCAATAATTATTTACTAAACACAATCTGTTAACAAAATACTTTGTTAGGGAGGGAATTGAGGGGATTAGGACAAGAAATGATAGTGGGAATTGAGAGAACCACCTTGACTCCATCTTGTGGCTTACTTCCAGAAGTTGTTTGGTTCTCTTTTTATTCAATTATGGATGGAGTCCAAATTTTATCCTGTGAAAAAAACTTTCTTCAGTTTTGGGAAATGAGAAAATAGCGTATTGCATTGTTTGAACCTAGTCCTACAAGCCTGGGAAGTTAGAACACCCTTACGTGCTGCTTAGAGACCCTTAACTAAAGACCTAGGTTATGTGACCATAAAGTTTGTGTGATCCTAAGATCATGCAAGGAGCTTACTCACAATTAAACATCTCAAGCAACTCAAACATCTTATCTAAAACCTGGTCCCATACTTATCAATAATCTATTGTTTCCATGTTTCTTTGATTATTTACAGACACTTGGGAAGTGGGGCACTTCCTTTTCTGAATTCAGGGAATTGTACTTGTTTCCTCTCCCTCTTCTAGTTAGAGAGTCTCTACTCTTTTCTCAAATTAGTGAGCAAAGTAACTAATGATATATTGTTTCCTTTTAATTAATTGGTCTTAACTGATTTTTTTTTTGTTTTTTTGGAGGGACAATTGGGGTTAAGTGACTTGCCCAAGGTGTTAAGTGTCTGAGGTTGGATTTGAACTCATGTCCTCCTGACTCCAAGGCTTGTGCTCTATTCACTGTGCCACCTAGCTGCCCCCGATTAATTATTTTTAATGTATAAAAATCATCTCCCCCTGTATTCTTAATCTGAGAAACATACCTAGTCTCAGTCTGTTA
>CM053588.1:273004863-273022376 GCA_028646515.1 Pseudochirops corinnae
ACTAAAGACAGAACTAAATAATTAAATAAATAATGTTTTATTTTAGAGTTGGGCTTTGAAAAGTATCGATCCTTGTAATATCTAATATTTTTTTTTATTGATTCAATGTTATATCAATCAAACCACTAAAGGGTTACTTGTCTGCACTGCAGAGCATATTATAAATTCATTCAGAGAACTTGAAAGTCAGGAATGCAAAGGGGGAAAAAAGCCTGGCAGTAGATCTCAAACTGTACTGCTAAGTAGTAATGATTTAAAAAAAATATTGAGTAAGAGAAGAGAAAAAAACCTAGAAGCAATTAGGCACAGTGTGCAGACTTTGATAAAAATTTGGATACCAGCTATTATGGCACAAATTTAATCATCAAGCAGCTGTATGAGATAGTGGATAGAACATTATATATGTCGTCAAGAATGCATGATTTTACATCATACCCATATTAACAGTATTGCAACTCTGGGCAAGTTACTTAAATTCTTTCAGTATCAGTTGTTATATTTGTAAAATAGGGACAATAGCAGCACAAAGAATCAAATGATGTAAGATATGTTAAAGTGTTTTTCAAACCTTAAAACATGCCATAATTAATTAGAATTATTCAATTATTCAAATATCCTGGGAAAACTAAAAACAAAAAGAAACATGTTACATAAATTATATTTAGACAAACACTTCACAACATATACCACAGTAAATTCCAAATGAATACACTACCTAAATACATAAATTAATTCCATGAACAAATCACAGGAGAAGGAAAAAGATATCATAAAAATGAATATCACTAGACTTGATAATTAAGCAAGAGATTAAGATGATGTAAATGATAATCAATTTGAATTATGTAAAATTAAAAACAAGTTTTGTAGAAAGAAAAAAAGGCAATTAAAAGTAGAGGAAAAATGATTAAATGGTAAAAAAAAATATTTTGTATGTATGCACACAGACATGTATACATATTTTATAAATAGCAGTATATTAATATTATACTATTATGTACAATGTTTCTGAAAGAACAGGTATCAGCAAGCAACACGGTTGAAGGCCAAATCTTATCTAACTTTTTTGTGGGGCCATTGTGAGCTAAGAATATTTATTACATTTTTTAAATATAATAAAATCTTGTTTAAAAATATAAGCATTCTTAGCTCCTTTTTGTACAAAAACAGAGAACATATACTTTCTCAAACATTGTAATATATGAATATTCAAAACAAGTGATTTATTAGTTTTCAAAAGAACTTGCAAATTATCAATATCTTTGTTACCACTAATAATAAAGGAAAGTCAGCTAAAGTTATTTCAGGGATTGAACTGCATACTTATCAGATTGTCAAAGATGTCTAAAAAAATAGCATATATTTGGGAGAACAAGAATAATGATACACTCTCTGTAAAGCTTGATCCAAATATTCCAAAAATCAATTTGAAACTATCCCCAAAATGACACTTGCCATGTATCCTTTGATTCAGCAGAGCCCTCAACATACCTGTGGATACAAAATATCAGAAGTAGAAATGATTTATATATGTAGAAAAATGTTTAAAGTGACTTTTTTTATCACAAAGAACTGGAAACAAATGATGCCATTCAGTTGGTGAATGACATCAATTTTTGCTGTATAAATATGGAGGATTATAACGAAACTGTAAGGAATGAAGAAGAGGTAGGTAGGTGGCATAGTAGACTAGGCAAGTCACTTAACCTTTTCTGCCTCAGTCTCCACACTGGAGAAGGAAATTGCAAACCACTCCAGTATCTTTGCTAAGAAAACCCCAAATGAAGTCACAAAGAGTTGGACATGACTGAAATGACTCAACAATAACACTACTCAATAGTGAAATAGGTAGATTCATTTCATCCTAGAATGTCTTTTCTAAACAGATACAGAATGAAATGAGCAGAATCAGTAGAAGAATGTATAGAATGGCTACAATAATAGCAAGGAAAACAATTTTGAAAGCAAAGTGCTTTAGCCAATTCAATAATCAATCCTGATTCCAGAAAAAACTGATTATTTTTCCATTTTGGGAAGTGTGTGAGGGGAGGAGGGAGAAATGTAAGGTTGCTGGACAATAGCTATGATGGAAATAAGAACAGAAAGATAAGGACATCAATAGAATGTTTAAAATCTAAAACAGAACACAACATTTAGAAGAGGGCAAAGACAAGCAAGAAGTTTATGTTGCTTTCTTTTTGGTTAAGTTTAATATACACTTTAAAAACTACTTAAGAGGTCTTAGTTTCATACACAGTCTTTTGGGGTCTTTTTGTCCCCATTCTTGGTATACCAAAATGCATATTTGCCAATGTTAATTTAATAATAAAAATTTATATAAATCTGATGAAACAAAAATTTGAGAGATTATTCTTTCATTGCATGGGCAGAAGAGAAAAACAGAACTAAGCATTGAATAGAAAAGTTCTTTTCCTCAACTTTTAAAGAAAACACAATATCAGTACAAAGGGGAATATCAAATTTATTCTTGTATTTTCTCTAATCTGGATGGGTTTTTTCCTTCCTTTCCTGTTTTCCTGTTAGCAGTGTTAGTAGAGGAAATGTTTACACTCAAGAAAATGGGACATATTAAGTGTTAAATCATTTTGTTTTCTGTAATATTTTAGACCCCTTTTTTCTAATTTGTTGAAAACAATCAATTATTTCATGTCAATTTATGTTTCTAAATAGTTGGGAAATCACAGGGTTTTACTTCCAGAAGACTCAACTTCTGATTTTCTTATATAGCCTTAATATAATATTTTTAGGTTTTTTTTTTTCTTTCCTTATAAGACTCTCCATTTGAGAGAGGGGGAAGATTCACAATAAAATGCATATATTGGTCACCATACCCTCTTGATCTCTGTTGCCATCACCTCATAGGAATTTCAGAAAAGTTGGTGGGTATGCAGTAATACAGTTTTGTTTTTTGGGTTTTTTTTTCACTTTCTCTCTTCTTTTCATTTGTAGCCATGTGAGGTTTAAAATGATGGAACAATCTCACTGAGGAGGGAATGGCATACCATCCATTTATTTCAGAAATAGCTTGTAAAATTGATCTTGGCACAAATCATGTGGCTACAGTGAGATGCTGCTCCAGTTAGAGGAGAAGCAGCTAGTATGATGTGGGAGAATCTTGCAATAATAAAAAGTCAACTTCAGTGATTCTCTCTTGTTCCTCTCTGGACAATTCATTTTCTCCAAGATAGTGTAGTTTCTAAAAGAAGCAATTGGCAGAGAATGAACACTCTTACATGATATGGATCTCTTGAGGGCTAATAATATTGAAATCACAGGCCATGTATTGCTAGAAAAAACTCTATGGAAGAAGCTGATTTCATGATATTTATTAGGGTCTTTAGAAGCATTAATTCAGTCCCAACTGACAGGTGTGATGTTATATTGACCTTAAAGCAATTGTACTCAATATTGAGTGTTTGCTACAACTAAATGACACTGTTTAATACATCAGATATTGCACATTACTTTTTTATGGTTCTACAAGTCATCTGGTCTATGTCTCTCATTTCTACAGATGAGGAAACTGAGGCAGTTCCAGTAAGATTGTGACTTCTCAACAATCATATAAATAATTAATTGCATATCTGGAACTAGAACTCAAATCCTTAGTGTTCTTTTAACTACAATAAATTCTTTATGTAGCCATACAAAATTATGAATCATTCATTGACTATAATCCAAATAGTGATATCTTATGTGAAAAACAGGGCCATATTAGAATCACTCTCTAAAGTCCACTACCTTCTAGCATACTTAAAAAGCCTAGAGGGATAGAAAGCTATCCCCTATTTAAGCAATAAAACAAAACAAAACCTATCTAGGAGCTCCTTTAAAAAATGGATTTCCCTTTTACAAGAAAAGAGATCTTTAGCTCCAGCAAATGACTTTGATATTTCATGCTAAATTGCACAATAGTATTTGAAGAGTGTGATAACAATCTAAATAGTAGTACCCCTTAACATAATATTTTCTGTTATATTTACATTTGGACAATATTTTAAAGAATTAGATTGAATTTCAATATGTTAATAAATTACAGACATCTTCCAGTACCATATGAAGTTCAGCAAAATGAGAATTTCAAGCTTGAAAAATACTGACACTTGAATTGTTTCAGCTCTATGCAAGAAAGACATAAAGAATTTTACACACTGCAAGCCATCTTATAATTTTTGCATCATAATATATTTGATTTCTTAAGCACAGTGATTCACTCTTTCATAAGAGAAAACAGAGCATGATGTTGGCAAAACCAAGTGTAATGCCAAGCAAAGGCAACTTCCAAGGTTTGGAATACCAGAATAGCAAACTCCATTTAATCAGGGACAGATTAAGGCAAAACATTCACAGAACAGAGAAAATCAAAATACAGTGTAACTCATTCATTTAGCAAGTAAGTTCTCAATTCAATCCAAGTAGTACTCCACCCTTGAACAGTACATTCATTTAGTCTGTCAAAGTTTCTCTTCTCAAATGGAGATCAGTTTCCAACCATAAACAAAGAACCTTCATTTGATCCATCACAGAGCACAAAAGAAAGTCAAAAGTTTCCCACCCCTGGATCACAAATGAATTACAATGCCATCCATTAATGCCAAGCACTTTCTCAAAAAGTGCAGAGGAGCACAAAAAGCTAACCACTCTTATGCTACAACAAAGTTAAGATATCATCACAGCATTGAATACCCAAGGAAAGTTCCTTCCTTCTTCTTGAGACAAGGCAAGATCTCAGCAATCTCTCTGGGGAGACAAAGCTTGACAAAGCCATAATATACATTGCCAGTATCCTCATTAATCCACTCTCTGCCTGCAGAACAGTCCCAGAACCCCTGAAAACATTAGCAAGACCCTCTTCCAGGATTTCTGTAAACACACAACAAGAAAATTGTGCTTCAGGGCTTCTGAACCAACAGCAAGGTTCCAGGACCTCTGCAACAGCAGCACTGTCCTTCACCAGCAGATGAATCTGGCAAAACAACATCAAAAGAGACAGACAAAGTACCAGCATCATAGCCATGCCTCCTCAGTCCTCAGCAGCTCTGGGTGGCAGTTCTCAAAAGTCCTGGGCAGCTCCAACTGGCCCTCAGCAGTCTTTCTCTCAGCAACTCTGCCCCCTGGCAATTCTTCTCGCTCTCTCTACCTCCATGATACTGCTCCCACAATGTCTTTCTGGCCTCCTCTGCTCGGGCCTTCTCTTTGCTTGAGCTTCTCTCTAAATCCACACACCAGCTCCTCCCTTTTTAGGCCTCTCTCTTCATGTCAACAAGTCTATCACACAAGTGGGATTCACAAGCTCGGGGTTTTAACATTCAACCCTAAAACGAAGCCAATACAAGGGGATCTTTAAATTCCTTTACCGTTACACAAAGAGATTATTATGTTGTCATTGATAGCTAAAACATGACATAACTGGTATTCTGGAATCAACGGCTTTTATTTTTCTTTCTCTTTACCAAAAAAACACTGTTCTGCCTAGAAAAAAATCATGTTTGTCATAGTGATTAAAAAGATATTCTAGCAAAGGGAGAGAATATTTTGATTCCTACCTATGTATCTTTATGCAATAAAGAAGGCATTGTGATGCCACAGATATCCCTTTATTGGTGGAAGAGGTATGATTATTTATTATTTAAAGCTTTAATAATGTAATTATTTTCCATTATAAGCCTATACTGGAAGAAATACTAAAAAATCACTGTCCTTAGAAGAAGAACACCAGAAAATTAGAAAATGGGGAACTGGGAAGTTTGGCAAATTAGAGGTGTGGATACTTACTTTTGGTTTATTTCTGTAAATAGCATCTTGGGCAATGAAACATACTATGTTTATACACACATACATATATAATATATACATATATAACATATATATGAACATATGTATATGCATATATATGTCATTATTTCCAAATGAAAATATGAAATGAGTAGCATGCCTAAAATTATCAAAGGAGATTGAATAAGAAAAGAAATAGAAACAAAGGCAGAGATTATTTGAAGAATTAAGGCACTAAAACTGATTCTGACCACTAGTCACTAGAAAGAAAAAGGGCCCTGAAAACAAATGGAGTAATAAATTTCATCTAAAGGAGGGGAAATATTATGCCAAAAGGATGTTCATTTGCTTAAAACAAAGCAGGCAGGACAAAAAAGGAAACTCAACAAAGAAAGTGATAAAGAATCAAAACATAAACGGATCAAAATTGGAGAGGCTAAGTATATTAGTAGATAGAAAAGTAGCCTCATAGTCAAAAGTGTCTGACCTCAAAGTCTGCCTGTGACACATACTGATTGTGTGACTCTGGATAAATCATTGAACCTTTTAGTGCCTTAGGCAACTCTCTAAACCTATGAATTGAAGAAAAGATACTAATAATCAGCATGGGTAGAGGAAGTTCCTCAAATGCTTAACAACTATATGATCATAGAAAAATCACTTTTTTCAGAATTTCAGGTGTTCTCACTTATAAAATGAGACTAATAATACCTTCACTATCAACTTCTGGAACGTTCAATGAAGAAAGTGGTTTGTAAATCTTAAAACAGTTTCTACAAATTAGTGAAGGCTCTCATTTTCCAGTCATCTCCTGCTCTTCATGATCCAATTTGGGGTTTTCTTGGTAAAGATACTAGAGTGATTTTATGCTTCTTTCTCCAGCTCATTTTTTAGCTGAGGGATCTGAGTCATATAGTGTTAAGTGACTTGCTAGAGTCATACAACTAGCAACTATCTGAGGCTGGATTTGAACTCAGGTCATTCTGACTCCATGTCTAGCACTCTATTTGCTGTGCTATTCAGCTGCCCTGTAAATGAGCAGTTATTTGTGTTATTCTTATTTGTCCTTGAACCTCTGATTATATTCTGGTTATTAGCTATGACTAATTCAAAGTACTAAAATAAATTTTATGTAAAAATTCCTCTGGGAACACAAGATATTCAAATGTCTTTACATTTCACCTTCTAAGCCACAGTTAAGATGCATGCAACTAAATTCTGTAATGGAATGTTGCATCTGAATAGAAGACATGAATTTTGATTGGCTGGATCACTTGTTTAGAGAATTGTGCAGAGTCAAGCCACTGGTTTGGTGGCCACACAATTGCCTTTATACTAAGAATAGTTACATTCCACTGACACATTATCCAGTTACCTCTAGCTAAACATCTCACAAATGCCTGCCATTGGATAAAAGCATAGCTGCCAGTATGGACACCTCTGAGAAAATCAATGACACTATTGGAAAAACAACTCAGATACCATATTTTATAGCACATGTTTATTTGTAAGTGGTAAAAGAGAATTAAGGGCATGATTTTATAAGAGTAAGTTGAATAAATGGTAGTTTTTTTATAGCATTCTCTCATATATATTATACATACAGGTGACATAAAATGAGTGGCTCTATTATTTGAGAAAATAGAGAAAAATAAATTGATAAATTTTATTTTAATTTTACTTCTATCTTTGTTTTGTATCACCTTAATTTCTGTCACTATATAGATGTATAAGTATGTATATACACATCCATATGTATAAATATATATATATATATATACACACACATATATTTGTGTGTATGTAAAATTTATATCTATCTATCTGTCTATCTAAATGTGGGTATTTCCCAGAAGCAATTTTTGTTGCTTTGTTTTCTAGAGAAAGGAAAATAATATCATTTCATCAAAATTAACAAATGCATCAAATGAATCCGGTAGTATAAGCTTTGTATCATACCTCTTCACTTTTGTAAAGAACATAATGAGCTACATTTTCTCATGTCTTCTTTGGGAACAGGATTGGTCAATATAATTACTACACAATTTACATGTTCATTATGTCTATTGTTTTTCTCATTCTGTTACTTTTCTTTGCATCTGTTTAATTGTCTTTCCATGATTCTCTGCACTTTTCATATTTGTCACTTCCTATAGTCTCATAGTTTTGCACTATATACAATATCACAGTTGCTTATCTACTTTGCTTACAAAAAGGAATACTCAAAATATTATGGTGAATGTGAAGCATTCTTGACCTCCATGTCACATATGCCTAGTACTGAGATCTTTCAGTCTAAATATATGGGCATTTAATTCATTTTCTTGGTATAATGGGAATAAATGTTGTTTCATTTTTTGTTTGTACTTGTATCCTCAGAACCCACTACATTGCCCTGAAACATGATAGGCCTTTAACAGATATATGTTCGTTGATTAATAGTAATTTTTAAAAATTATTTGGACCAATTCAGGCAACTAATAAAAATGTAAGTATGCTAGCATGCCTTTCCCCTCAAAATTCCTCCAACACTGACAATTCAGGTATTACAAACACACAATATACTAAATGTCTAGCATAATATCTTTTTCCCTAGACACAGCACATTTTTGCTGGTGACAAAGCCATTGTGAAATAGAGAATATGATCCTTGGCCCTCCAAAGGATAGATCTTCTTTTTCCTAAGCCAGCAGTTCTCAACCTGTGGGTTGCGACCCCTTTGGGGGTAGAGCAACCCTTTCACAGAGGTCACAGGGGTCACCTAAGACGATCAGAAAACACATATTTCCAATGGTCTTAGGAACCGAGACACAGCTCTTCTATCCATCTCCAGGAGAGTCCACCCACATGCAGATATGCCCATGTACGAGTATTAAAGGGTTATTAGAAGCATTAGGAAGGTTGAGAACCACTGGCCTAAGCTATCATAAGGTCAAATATTCTAAATATTCAATCAAACATTTAAAATGCCTTAGCATTAGAAGTATCATTAGCAGAAATGGAGTATACTTTCAGCCTTTAGTAAATACTGGTACAAACATTATCAAGGAATGGATCTGATATGTTTTCTTAGAATTCTTTAAAGCAGAACTGAAGCCTAGGATTGAGTACCTAAAATCTTGTCTTGTTTTATGTGTGTCAGAGACATCATTTCTGAGGAAAAGGTTACCTCTCAGTTTTTCTTCTCTCTCTTTTTTTTTTTATTTTAAAAATGAAGAAACTTTGTTTAACAGAAGTTTTAGTACAAAAGAATAGCAGGACCTAACACATGTTATTGTATTACTTGCTACCTCATCTTTCTCATAACCATGTTATTCTACATCTTTATTGCATCTCCTTTTATAGGTCAACCCAGCTACAGAACATTGCCTGAAGTGACAGTGATAAATTACGTTACATTGCTGTTAGTGTGAAATGGACTGGCTATAATGTAATACATGAACATCTTAGAAACATTAACCAATTCACCAATGACAGATGTGATGATGAAGATGTGGAATTAAAGTCAATGGCCTCATATGCAAACAATCAATGACTTGTAACAAAAATCTCTCTACTTTAATCTAAATAAGATATAACTTGGTAGCCACCACCAGAAGCCCATAATAACATTGAGGATATGATGAGTAATCAAATATTTGTCAACAATGAAATTGTGTGGTTTTTTTGTTTGTTTCTTTTTTCTGATCAGTTACGACATAGGAAATGGATCATCTCAGAGATACTATTATTTTATTTCAATTATTCTTCAGCTGACTTATAGGATGTTAGAATTGGAAGGGAGCTTAAAAGTCATCCAATTAAATTCCCTTCTTTTACAATTTAGAAGGCCCGGACCAATCAAGGTTATATGTCTTGGTCAAAGTCACACAGCTAGTTGGTAGCAGAATTTCAATAAACACATTATTTACACTACACCAAAAATTTCTAGGCTTGGTGTAAACAAAGGTGGAGGTTTTTATGGTAATAGTAGTTGAACTTTAAGGACTTTTGTCTTCTCAGAAAACTACCTGCTTCGTTCTAGAGCAAACCCTGGTGCAGATGAAACAACACTTTCATTTCCTTACTTATAACTTCTTTTCTTAAACATCACACTCCATAGCACTGAAGCTGTCAGACTAATGAGGTTCTTTAAGCTGCCAAAAAGAAGGCAACAGGAGGGGAACAAGGGAAATTTAACTAGATTCTATGTAATTAGGTAACATTTAACAATAGAAATCAAAATACAATAGACACTAGATAATGTCAGCATGTGGCTTTCTAACTCAATATGAAGTGTCAGTGTTTGATTGGAATTGGACCCTATTGTTCGAGAGAATTCTTTGTGAGGAAAATCCTGCTACGAATTCAGGTTGGTGACTCTTCAATGCTTTGAAATTCCTAGAATCTATAAAAGTTATGTAACTTGTTCAGAGAAACGTAGTCAACATGTCAGAACTGAATTCTTAAGTTCAAAGCTGACTCTATCAAGGGATAAGGATAGGGATAGGAATGAGGTAAAGGGATAAGGGAAAGGATAAGGATAGAAATGAGGATAAAGACAGAAAGAAGGATAAACATCATAAAATGGATTGAGTTAAAGATCAAGCCAAGAATAGGGATAGGCACTGAACCAGTGGCTTCATTTGTGCAGATAACTCCATTGAGAAATTTGAGTTGTTTAAAAAACAAAGAATTTAAGCAATTTCCTGAGAATAAGAAAAAAAATATCAGTGAAAAACAAGAATTGGACCCAAGCCATCTTCTTTCTAACACCTTTTCTCTATCCACTTTGTCCTAATGACTCTCAGAAATATACACTTCAGCACATAATATGTTTATTTATATTCAAATTGGCATTAAAAATAAGAAAGCATATGTTCAAACTATTAAAAATTAGCTCCTATAAGTATTAGAGGATTACTACCGACTTTTAAGACATTTAGAGTAATAACACTTCATAATGCTTTAACATTTCCAAAGCATTTGATATTAAGCACATGAAGCAAGAAGAAAAAGTATTACTACATCTATTTTACAGGTGAGAAAACTGAGACTTTGAGAGATGAAATAGGTTGACTATGATGACATAGCTAATAAGATTCTGGAGTGAAATTTCACCCTTTATTTCTAAGCTCCAAGTCTAGTATTATTTTTATTATGAAATTGAATTTCTTTTATGGATTATTCATATTTCCCATTTTGTTACTTTTTCCTAACCTCTAAATATATATTCCCTGGAAGTATCCTCATACTGAGAAAAGTCTTATGAGTTACAATTATTGTTTTTCCATGTAGGAATGTAAATAGTTCAACTTTAATAAGTTTCTTATGATTTCTTTTTCCTATTTACTGTTTCTTGCTTCTCTTGTTTATTATATTTAAAAGTCATATTTTCTGTTCAAGTATGTTTTTTCATCTAGAATACTTGAAAATCTTCTATTTCATTGAATGATCATAGCTTTCCCTGTAGCATTATACTCAATTTTGCTAGGTGATCCTTGGTTTTAGTCCTAGCTTTTTTGAACTCCGGAATATCATATTCCAATCCCTTTGATCCCTTAATATAAAAGCTGCTAGGTCTTGTGTTATCCTGATTGTGCTTCCACAATACTCAAAATTGTTTCTTCCTGACTGCTTGCAGTATTTTCTCCATGATGTGGGCATTCTGGAATTTGGCTATAATACTCCTAGGGTTTTTCTTTTGGGGATCTTTTTCAAGAGGTGATAGGTGAATTCTTTTAATTTTTATTTTGCCCTCTGGTTCTAGAATATCAAGGCAACATTGTTTGATAATTTCTTGAAATATGGTGTCTAGATTCTTTTTTTTTTATCATGGATTTTAGGTAGTCCAATAATTTTATATCTCCTGGATCTATTTTCCAGGTCAGTAGTTTTACCAATGAGATATTTCACATGGCCTTCTATTATTTTTTTTCATTTGTTTGGATCTGTTTTATAGTATCTTGACTTTTCATAAAGTCTTTAAGTTGCAGTTGCTCCAATCTAATTCTCTTCAGTGAGTTTTTGAAATTCCTTTTCCATCTGGCAAATTTGACTTTTTAAAGCATTCTTCTCTTCATTGGCTTTTTGGGCCTCTTTTGCCATTTGAGTTAGTCTATTTTTTAAGGTGTTATTTTCTTCAGCATATTTTTGGGTCTCCTTTAGCAGGCTGCTAACTCTCTTTTCATGATATTTTTGCATCATTTTTATTCCTCTTCCCAATTTTTCCTCCACTTCTCTTACTTGATTTTCAAAATACTTCCTGAGCTCCTCCTTGGCCTGTAACCAATTCATAGTTTTCTTGGAGGCTTTTGAAGCAGGGGGTTTGACCTTGTTTCCTTCTTCTGGTTCCATGTTTTGATCCTTTTTGTCCCCAAAAAAGGATTCTATGGTCTGATTGCATTTCCCCTGCTTGCTCATCTTACCAACCAATTACCTGACAATTTACCTCTTTGCCATGGTAGAACTCTGCTTCCAGAGTGGGGAGAGCTGTTTCCCAAATTCTTGGCTTTTTTACAGTTGTCAGAGCTATGAAGAGGGTGCCGTCTCTATAGCCACCATAGACTTTGCCACACTGCCCAAACACCCCAGCATAGCCATCCAAGATTGTGACCCAGATCCAAGGAGGTCAAAGCAAGAGTTATTACCCTCTGAATGGTTACTTGATCCCCCTACAATCAGCAGGCCTATAAGCTCAGGAGGCACCCATGAGGCAGTAGCTGTAGCCAGCTGCCTCTACCCCCTCTCACCTTGGGAGACAGGGGCCAGACCACACTCTTCTGTCACCCAACACAGTTCTGTCCAACACAGTTTCCCAGTGACATTTTACTTTCTTTTTTTGGGGTTTATGGGTTGAGAATTCTGGAAACAACCATAGCTTCCTGTGATTCACTTTTCTGAAGTCTGTGCTGGCTGGTCTGTGCCGCTGTTTGGGGCCCCCTCAGGTCTGGGCTAGGGTGGCTCACACAGGACTGCACTCAGCTCTCAGTGCAGTGTGATAGACCCTTCGGGTCAACCTGCTAGGCTGTCTTCAGCAGGAGATTTGTTTCTCTCTGTCACTTTGTGGGTTCTATAGGTCTAAAACTTGTTTGGAATCTTATTTTACAAGTATTGGAGGTGGTTTGTGCAGGTGCTCATGCAATTTCCTGCTTTACTGCATCACCTTGGCTCTGCCCCTCTGTGAAGAGAACTTTGAGAGCATACTCAAAGAAAGATTAAATGTGGCTGTTTGATTAGACAATTCCAATTATGGGCAAATAAGACAGAAATTATGATTTAACTTAAAGGATGTTGGTCATTCCAAACTATTCTTCTCTCATTCCATATAAATATTGTGTACTTAACTTCTACAGACTAAATGAAGCACATTACTTAAAATAGACATACTCATAGTGACTTCAAATTTATTTTTTACTTTAAAACTGAGTCATTAAAGTCACATTCTTTTCATCAAACTATATGAATCTATGTCTCAAAATACAGCTGCAAATGTGAAATCATAAGAGGCAACAAAGTGGACTAAGGCAGTGGGACACCAGGCCTCAGAAATAACTAAATAGTGATTATTATGAAATGGAAGATGGAGAATGAGAAATACCAAGCCAAGGAAACAGAAGCACATTTCTACTCTAACTATCTGATAAAACCATAAATCATGCCATTTGGTGACAAACATGATGTTTGATATTGAAATATCACTTTTATACATTGCCTGGCACAGAATAGGCACTTAGTAAGTGCTAATTTATTTATCAATGCTTGAACAAGCCAGCTCATTTCACAAAAGCTACTATTACAGTAATCAGCCAAGCATGACAGGAACAAAATGTGAGACATTCTGTATTGTTATCAGTGCTCTAGAGTAAAGAATAATCTACTTAAATAAAAAAAAAGGCCTAGTCTTCAGATATTTTGAAATGATTGATTTCCAGCTGTGACTTTTGATTAAGCATATTTACTATAGTAAGAAAGAATATTAACTGGTTAATTAAACAAACACACAACAACCAGAATGAAAAATTCTGATTATGTTAAAAATGTTCCTAAAAATTCCAAAATATAACTTGTTAATTATATTATAAATAGTTTCCTCAAGCAAAAGTCCTATAAGATTCACCTAGCATTCATTAAATACTTAATTAAAAATTTTAGTGCATAAACTATGCTTTTGAAAGAAAAATAGCCTCCATGAATCAGCATTGGTCTTAGAAATTTGAAACATTAAAAAATATGGTATCCTTTTAATGTGATTAATCTCTCCAGTGTTGAGACACTCAGGGCCTTATTTTCCTGCCCAATTCTTACCAATAACAAGTTATAAATCTTTCACAGGTTGTTCATGCAATTGGTGGGTGCTGTAGTTTTCTTGGTGTCTTTTTGTTTTCATTTTCTCCTTTGACATCTCCTGGAATGTTTTATTCGCTCCAAACTGGGTGTAGGTCAGTTGTTTTTCTAATGAGATATTTCATATTTTCTTCTTTTTAATACTTTTATTTTGGTTTATTGCTTCTTGATGTCTCATGGAGTCATTAGCTTCCACTTGCCCAATTCTAATTTTTCAGCAATTATATTCTTCATCAAGCTTTTGTACTTCTTTTTCTTTTTCCATTTTAATAATTCTATTCCTTAAATGATCACTTTTCATATCTTTTTTTTTCCATTTAGCCAATTCTGCTTTTTTTTTTTTTTTTGGCATTCTTCTCTCCAATGGGTTTTTGTGCTTCTTTTAAGATTTTACCTACTCTGTTTTTAAGGTATTGTTTTCTACAGAATTCTTTTTTGCCTCCTTTACCAAGCTATTGATTCTTTTTTTCCTGCTTTTTCTTGAATCACCCTCATTTATTTACCCAATTTTTCCTCTACCTCTCTTATTTCATTTTTAAAATCCTCTTTGAACTCTTCATATCCTGAGACCAATTCATATTGTTCTTTGAGGCTTGGGATGCAGCAGTTTTGACTTTGTTGTCTCCTTCTGAGTTTGTATTTTGATCTTCCCTGTCACAATAAGTATCTTTCTATGGTTGGGACCTTTGTTGTTGTATTGCACATTTTACCAGGCTGTTTCTTGTCCTTTAACTTCATATAAATGTTGGGCTTTACTCCCAAGGCAGAGCGGACACTATCACAGACTTCAGGTTTTTGTTTTCTTATGTGCAATTATTTTCACATCTAGTTTTTAAGCTTTTAGTTCTTCCAAGGTAATGTGGTCTAAGGAAAGTCAGCTCCTACCTGTGTTCTGGTCAGTGAGTTACTACAAGCACTTTTTGAAAATTATTTTCACAACTGATCCTACCATTTTGGAGAGCAATTTGGAACTATTCCCAAAGGGATATAAAAATGTGTATAGCCTTTGACCCAGCAATATCACTTCTAGAGATGTGTCATAAAGAAACCATAAAAAATGGGAAAAGGACTCACATGTAAAAAAATAATTATAGCAGCTGTTTTTATGATGACAGAGAGTCGAAAATTGATGATTCGCCATCAATTGGGAAATGGCTAAAAAAGTTGTGCTAAATGAATGTAATGGAATCCTATTGTGCTATAAGAAATTATGTACAGGTGAACTTCAGAAAAGGCTGGAAAGATTTATATGAACTCATGCTGAATGTGAGATGAGGAGAACCAGAATAACAGTGTACACAGTTAGAGTCACATTGTATGATGCCTAACATGACTAACTGTGATAGATTTAGCTATTCTAAGTGATGCAAGTTCTAAGACAACTCCAAAAGGCTCATGATGGAGAATGCCATCTACATTCAGAGAAAGAACTATGGAGTCTGAATGCAAATAGAAGCATACTATTTGCTCTCTGTCTCCCTCTCCATCCCCCCCTTCTCTCTCTGTCTCTCTCTGTCTCTCTCTCTCTGTCTCTCTCTCTTTCTCTCTCTCTCTGTTTCTCTGTCTCTGTCTCTTTGTCTCTCTGTCTCTCTCATTTTTGTTTTGTTTCTTCTTTCTTGTGGTTCATCCCATTGGTTCTAATTTTTCTTTACAACATGTGAATGTGTTTAATGTGAAATAAATGTGAAAATATGTTTAATATAAATGCATATGTAGAGTCTGTATCAGATTGCATACCTTCTTGGGGAGGGTAGAGGGGAGGGAGGAAGAGAAAATTTAAACATTAAAAGCTTGTGGAACTGAATGTTGAACATTTAAAATATATAAATTAATAAACAATTTTAAAAAGCAAATTATTTTCACTGTTACTATTGCTAACTGAATTTCTCTCTGTCTTATTCCCCCATTTATTCTATTCTCTCTCTCCTTTCACCTTCTTGTTCCTCAAAACTGTTTTACTTCTAACTATCCCATACCCTAATCTACCCTCCCTTCTATCACTCCCCTTCTCTTATCCTCTTCTTTTCCAACTTTCTTGTAGGGTAAGATAGATTTCTATATCCAGTTGTGTGTGTGTATGTTATTTCCTCTTTGAGCCAATTCTGATGGAAGGTTCACTCACTCATCCTCACTTCCTTATTCTTCCCCTCCACTGTAAAAGCTTTTTCTTGTCTCCTTTATGTGAGAAAATTTACCCCATTCTACCCCTTCCTTTCTCTCTCTCCTAGTACATCCCTCCCATATTCTTTAGTTGTACTTCTTATGTATCAACCTTTCACATTCGACTCACACCTCTACCTCTGTCTGTATATATTCTTCTAACTACCTGAATAAAAGAAAGGTATTATAAGTTACAAATATTACCTCCTCATTTGTAAATATAAACAGATTTACCTTATTAAGTTCCTTATCATGTCTCTTCATGCTTTTCATGCTTACCTTTATATGCTTCTCTTGAGTCCTGTATTGGAAAGTAAAATTTTATATTCACCTCTGGTCTTTTCATCAGGAATGTTTGAAAGTTCTTTATTTCAGGGCAGCTAGGTGGCACAGTGAATAGAGCACTGGCCCTGGAGTCAGGAGGACCTGAGTTCAAATCCAGCTTCAGACACTTAACATGCACATGAGCACACACACACACACACACACACACACACACACACACACACACACATACACACACATACACACACATACACACCCAACTAGCCATGTGACTTCAGGCAACTGTAATGCCAAGCAAAAGCAACTTCTAAGGTTCGAATTACCAGCATAGTAAACCCCATTTATTTAGCAAACATTCACAGAACAGAAAAAGTCAAAATACAAAATACAGTGTAACTTGTTCCTTTAGCAAGTTCTCAATTCAATCCAGGTACTACTCCACTCCTAGATAGCATATTCATTTAGTCAGTCAAAAGTCTCTTCTCAAATGGAGATTAGTCTCCAACCATAAACAAAGTACATTCATTTGGTCAATCACTCAAAGGCTTCCCACCCCTGAATCTCAAAAGGGGAAGAACACAAAAGGCCATCCTCCCTTATGTTAACAAGTTTAAACTCAGCATTGCATACCCAAGGAAAGGTCTTTCTTTTGTTTTCACCCAAGGCAAGCCCTCAGCAATCTCAGTTCCTGGGAAGACAAGGCTCAACAAAGCCATAGCCATTGTCCTCATCAAGTCACTGTCTGGCTGTAGAACAGTCCCAGAACCCCTGGAAACATCAGCAAGGCCCTCTTCCAGGATTTCTGTCAACATACAACAGGAAAATCCTTCTTCAGGTTCTTCTGAACCAACAACCAGGTTCCAAGACCTCTACAACAGCAGCACTGTCCTTCACCAGCAGGTGAATCTGGCAAAACAACCTCAAAACAGACAGACAAAATACCAGCA
>CM053588.1:273022476-273038664 GCA_028646515.1 Pseudochirops corinnae
GAAAATCCTTCTTCAGGTTCTTCTGAACCAACAACCAGGTTCCAAGACCTCTACAACAGCAGCACTGTCCTTCACCAGCAGGTGAATCTGGCAAAACAACCTCAAAACAGACAGACAAAATACCAGCATCACAGCCATGCCTCCTCAGTGCTTGGCACTTCCAGGTGGCAGTTCTCAAAGTCCTGGGCAGCTCCCACGGGCTCTCGGCTGTCTTTCTCTCAGCAACTCAGGCTCCATGGTACTGAATACTGCTCTCCCAAAGTCCTTCTGGCCTTCTCTAGGCTTGGGCCTCTCTCCCAATTCATGGCTCCTCCCAGTTCAGCCCTCTCTCTTCACATCAACAAGTCCATCCTACAAGTAGGATTCACAAGCTCTGGGTTTTAACATTCAACCCAAAAACCAAGCCAATAAAGGGGCATCTCCAAATTCCATTACCAATACAGCAAGCCACTTAACCCCAATTGCCCTACCTTCCCCTCTCCAAAAATAAAATATATATCTATATAAAAGAAAGTTCTTTATTTAATTAAAAGTCCATATTTCCCCAGAATAATAATATTCTATATTGTTGAAATAGGTGATTCTTGACTTTACTCCTACTTCCTTTGCATTATGGAAAAAAAAAATGTTCTAAGGATGCTGTACCTTTAATGTAGAAACTCCTAAATTTTGTGTTATTCTTACTATGATTCCATGATAGTTGAATTGTGTTTTGCTTTTTTTGTTTTGTTTTGTTTTCAGACTGCCTGAAATGTTTTCTCATTGACCTAGGGACACTGGAATTTGGCTATAATATCTGTGTCAGTTTTCATTCTTGAATCTCTTTCAGGATTTGATTGGTGGAATCTTTCAATTTCAGTTTTGCCTTCCATTTCAAGAATATCTGGGTAGTTTTCCTTGATAATTTCTTGAAAGATGATGTATAATTTCATTTTTTGATCATGGCTTTCAGATAGTTCAATAATTTTTAAATTTTCTCTCCTATATCAATTTAACAGGTCCCTTATTTTTCCAATTAGATATTTCACTTTATCTTCGGTTATTTTTCATTCTTGGGTTTTGTTTTACTGTGGCTTTATTATATTATTTCTTTATTCTCATAAAGTCATTCACTTCCATTTGATCCATTCGAATTTTTAAGGAATACTTTTTTTCAGTAAGTTTTTGTACCTCCTCTTACATTTGGCCAATAATGCTTTTTTTTTTTTAAAGACATTCTTCTCCTCGTTGACTTTTTGGATCTCTTTTATTGTTTGGCCTTTTTAAAGGTATTATTTTCTTCAGTATTTTTTGGGGGCGGGGGTCTCCTTTGCCAAGTTGTTGATGCATTCTGCTTGCTTTTCTTGCAACACTCTTATGTTTCTTCCTAATTTCTACTCTACCTCTCTTACTCGATTTTCAAAGTCCTTTTTTATTCTTCTATGGCCTGAGACCAATTAGTATTTTTTTTGGTAGCTTTTGATATAGGAGTTTTTACTATTTTTTTTTTTTTGAGTGTCACTATAATAACTTCATATAGTCAAAGTTGTTTTTCCCCATTGTTTACTGATTTTCTCAGCCTATGACTTGACTTTTAACTCTTTGTTCAGTTATGGCTTACCTTCCACAGTGGAGGGTGCAGTGTCCCAGGCTTCAGGGGTTTCACACAACCACTTTTTTCTACCCAGATATTGTGATGGGGTCCTCACATCAGTGTGGCCACAAGCTCTGTTGTGTTGGTGCTTTTCCTCAACCTGGACCTGGAACTCAAATCTGGATATGAGCAGAGCAACAGAGTCCTTCACTCAGTGATAGTAAAGAGATCCATTTAATATCCTTCTGACCCATTTTCCCACCCTTTTGCCATCTATAGATTGAGAGCTCCAGAAGCTGTCACTGCCACTGCTGATTTAATTTTCCTCAGGGCCTAATCTTGGTCTTCTGGGTCACTACTTGTCCTTGTGTAGTTTGTACTCCACTCTCACCCTGGTGCTATAGTCTTTTCCTATCAATCTCCTAAGTTGGCTTGGGTTGCCCCATTGTTTTGGGTGTTCTGTCACTGCAGAATTTTTTTGAGATATTTTTTAATTTGTTTGGAGGGGAGCTTGGAAGAGCTTAGAAGAATCCCTACCTTTTCTCCATCACTTTGACTTCACCCAGACTTTTAATTTTGTTACAACATTTTGATTATTAATATCAAGCTCATCATAAAACAGGGAAAACTATTCTTGCCAAATGTGTGCCATCATCCTGGATGATCTCCTTTACAGAGTTCATATGAAAGAGTTATTCCTATAAACAATGCATTCTTATTTTTTTTATTTGTATCATTTATCCCTCTATCAGTCTGGTGAAGTTTAATACTACTATGGTTTACTGTCTATAGTCATAATAGAAGGAAATCTAAATGTTAGAGGTTTGTGAGAAAGAAATTTATTCTTTTTTTCCCCATCAGAGTTCATGGATTTCCTAAAATTTACACACAGATACCACTGATGGATCTAGGTATACCAGATTAAGGACTCCTGCTATAAATGGTAAGTTTTTGCAGATTCTTCCTTCTGTGAATGATTTTTTTTTTTCTCACTGGATCAAGGAGTACCATATTGGTAAGTCTCTTAAATAACATCTGAATTACTCAAAATAATCCTGACTAAAGATCCACACAGAGGAAACTATGCAGATGAATAATGCCTATTGTACAGACTTTGTTATTCAATTAGGGTGATAATCCATACAGCTAGTCCAATGGTATATATATCTTGTACAATGTTGATGGACTTGAGGATTGAGCTGGACAAAATATTGTATAACCTTCAGATAATTGTGCAGTTCTTTGAAAATCTTAAGTCCTTCTAGATCACTCCACCCACCCACCCTTCCCAAAAAAGAGCCTATCCTTTGAATACCAATATTCCATTTGGTCATGTTTTATGGCTTTGAGTCATGGCATAGAATAGTCTCCAAAGAATGTCAATAATTCTGCATGGAATTGGAGCATCCTGGAAAGATACTGTGATTGACGGCCTCATCCTTGAAAACTGAGATCAATTGTCATGAATATAGGCAAAAAATATATCAAACAAGTTAGAGACAAATGGAAACGTATTGAATATGAGGAGTAAAAAGAATGATTGAACATGATTATCTCATCCAACATTCCCATTTTGCTGATGAAAAAATTGTAATTTTGACATTTTCTATCCAATTTACAATATTCTACCTCTGTTGTGAAAAAAAATAGTACTTTAAGTGCAAAATTAGTCTTCATAATAAAGTAAGCTAAACCATATTTGTTTAACCAACAGTTTTTGTACTGTCAGCAACATTTTTAATTAGCAGAAGAGTTAATGTCAAAGATTTTTTCACACTTTACTTTTTTAAACAAAATCTATTTACATCATCCTTTGCTTATATTCAAATTATCTATTTTAAAGAAAATACTTTCAGACTTAGCCCTAATCACAGATCACAAAAAGGAGAATTGTTAAATTACTAGAACATCTATATTAATTAAAACTAAATGCCTTGGAGGCAGAGAAATGCCTCCTGTAAAAATATTTGATATCAAACACAATATTGGACCTAAACAATGAATTTATATGAATTCTTTTCAAAAATAAACTGTCTCCTCTTAAAAGAGAAATGGCTATTTTTTTTTTGCAAATATTTTGGTTTGAAGTAGAAACCAACTTTACTCTTGCCTTCTCAAGATCGGAAATTAGAGCCCTATTCCATCTTGACTCTGATAAACCATTTACACCCTTTGTAGATATGCTAGATGTGTTATTTTTGCTAAAAAAAAAAAAAATCAGTCATTTTTGCCAACATCCAATTGATTACATTACTGTGCTTCTAAAATGGAAGATCTTATATGGGTTTTGATTTGTGGTATCCTTATATGTGCCTGAATACTTCTGTTCTAGAGTGAATTCTCCCTCCATTAATGCATATTTATTTTATTTTAATTTCTTCTTCTTATTCCTCTTCCTCATCTTCCTCTTTCTTGTTCTTCTTCTTCTTCTTCTTCTTTGTCATCGTCGTCATCTCCTCCTCCTCCTCCTCCTCCTCCTTCTTCTTCTTTTTCTTCTTCCTCTCGTCAAAAAGTTACCATTTGAAGACCAAACTTCCTGGTTACAGAAATCTATTTTTATCAAAGATAAGGAAATGCGAGCATTTGACAATCTATTTATTTATACTATGGAATTGGAAATGTGACCAATTCAGTGAAGTGAAATGAAAGTATGCAAAATTCTTAATGACTCAATCCCAGGAGGGGCCCCTGCTGGCCTTTATATGCCAGGGAAAAGAAAGAAAGCAAATATGATAGCAGCCAAAGCATGGACTGTGGAGTTGTCTGGCTTACTAACAGATCCACATCTGGCTTTAATTTATCTAGTTCATTTGGCTGGCTTCACTGACAAGTGGCTTTTTTGTTCAGTTTGTTTATTTCGCTTCACCATTTAAATGAATATAAAATGCAAATTTGTTGCCCATCTCCCCATTTCTACCTCTCTTTTTATTTGCTGTGTTTAGGGTAGGGGAGAGAAAGGAAGGATGAAATTGATTTCCTAGACTAAGAGAAACTCATAGTAACAGGGGATTCAGAGTATAAGATGTGAAATGGATAGCAGCTGCATCAAGTAGAAGAAAACATGAGAGGCAGCATGCAATGGATAATGTATTGGCCTTTGAAATCAGAAAGAGCTTGGTTTGAATCCAGACATCCATAATTATTAACTAACAAGGTCTCTAAATCTTATTATCCACAGCTATAAAACAAAGATATTTCAAATTTAAATCTATAATGTTATGAACACTTCAGCTGATAATTATTGGGTTTAAAAAATGGAAGGTTTTTTTTTTTTCATTTCTCTACTTGCTGCCTGGTTGGCTTTTTTTTTTTTTTTTTTAATGATCATGAGAGTATAGGAACTTACTCATCACTTTTCCTATGGTGAGAATATCTTTTTCACTGCAAGCCTTCCTGGAACATTGTCAGAAGCAAAATTAAAGGACTAAGAAAGAAAACTTCAAGTTCTGAGTGATATCATGCTGATCTTCAAACAGCTATTTCCCAGACACTCTGGTATCCAATTGTCTTTCAGAGGTGGTCCTAAATCAATGTCCTCACCTTGGTCATGCCACACTGTTGGAAACAGAAGAGGTGGTGAGTTTATGCATAATATTTCATATTAGGTGCTTGGTCCCAGGCTGAAACAAGGCTGTCTCATCTGTATCCTTGGGTGAGTGTTA
Organism: Pseudochirops corinnae; assembly: GCA_028646515.1. Lineage (NCBI taxonomy): Eukaryota > Metazoa > Chordata > Mammalia > Diprotodontia > Pseudocheiridae > Pseudochirops > Pseudochirops corinnae. Next base: position 273,027,712 of record CM053588.1, read on the forward strand.
CTTGTTTTTGCATGGATTCCATTTATCTATCCATGTTGCTAAGACAGGTAAGCAAGCTATTATGTGCTTTCCAGCACAACAACCTTATCACTGATTGAGAATGAAGCTGTATTATTGACAACTACCTTTGACTCTAGTTTGGAACTGCCCTACCTGGTCTACCTGGACTTGAAAATTGGTGAAATTAGTTTTATGTCCCATGATAACTAAAGAGCCATTTTGTCAATTACTAAACCAATATACATCTATCTGGGTAATAGAAAACCTAAAATATTCTACCTTAGGACAGTGCCAGGTACATGGTAAGAAATGAATAAATTCTCATTTCCTTCCTTCTTTTCTTCAAGTGAAACTGGGGGATTGCACAGGACATGTGCAAAATTCTTCTTCATTCTTCCAACCATCCATTGTCATGAACCAATGATGAAGGGGCCTTGTACTCACAGATCATCAAACACTCCCTGTTGGTTATTAGGCAAGTAGAACTCAGCAAAAATTGTAAAATTTACCTCCTTCAAATATCTATCTTTTTCACCGTTTTGAATTGTGCCATGTCTATTCTGAACTGCTTCTCATGAGGTGTAGAGGGGATGAAAGTTTGCCTTTTTTACCACACTGAATGTCATACATAAGTATAAGTCCTACTCAGGCACACCAGATCAAATGACTTGGTCTGCCTCTTCTGGCTTTTTTTCATGATCTTAGATGAATAAGTATCAATGCTGAGAAGAACAAGAGGTCTGGAGGTCCTGGTTCCTTTGATGACAGCTGACTGTAAGTAGGAAGAAAATTCTAGCAACTACTTTAGGGGTCTTGGGGAAATGAATTACTGGATTACTGACTGGAAGATGAGGCCAATCCCTTACTTGGCTCACCAGAAGATAAGGAGAGAGAGCAAGAAAGAGGGGGGAAGGGAAGAGAGAGAGAGAGAGAGAGAGAGAGAGAGAGAGAGAGGGAGAGAGAGAGAAGTAGTAGTTGTAGTAGTAGTAGTTTGTAGTAGTAGTGGTAGTAGTCATAGTAGTCGTAGTCGTAGTAGTAGTAGTAGTAGTAGTAGTAGTAGTAGTAACAGTAGTAGTAGCAGTAGAAGAAGAAGAGAAATGTAAACTAAGCAATCTAAAAAATTGCTTCATTTTTTTATGGCTTAAGGTTTATGTCAAGTTTGTGTCAAGTTAAACAGTTGTTATTGTAAGTCCCTGTAGTCTGTATAAATTTATTCTGTTAATGCAAGCTTGTCAGAGCTTTTTGTCTTAAATACTTCCTTTTTTCAGCAGGAAAAAAAATTCTTCCCCATGTCTGACCTCCTGATACATACTGAGTGCCTTCTTCCTTCCCCATTTAGGGATGCATAGACATGAGCCTGACCCTAATAGTCATGTAACTTATACTCCAGGGAACTGGAGTAGGGGAATAACAAACTAAAGAATGTGAGAAAAGTAGCCTGATAATAATCTTCTAGGTAGTCGAACACATTGAGTGACTAAAATTCTCTTGGATTAAATGCTTGTGCAGAATGGCTTCTTAGTGAGGAAAGAAGTGAGTGCAATGTCTCATCCTCCTGAAACGAGAAATAGTTCCATTATTTAGATGTATATAAATACAATGCTACTAGGTCAACATCAATAAGTTAGTTAGTTTGAATTATCTCATTCCCATGCCCAACAGTACATAGTTATTTGAACTGATTCAAATACTTTCACCCAAGTGTTCCTTTGATGATGGGCAAAGGTTCCTGAGAAAGCTGGTTTAGGTTAGGAGTAGCCAAAAAATAGGATGAAACATACAAGGGTAGGTAGTAATTAAACAAATAAGCCTGAGTTCATAATTCTATATTGTAACCGTGATAGTCAGCCACAACCCTTCTTTATTAGAACTCAATTCTTTTCACGCCTAGAGTTGATCAAAGAAATGAGCTTTGTGTATTTTCTTTGGTTACAATGTTGTTTGAGATTGTTTCTGTGTATTTCTAAAATGTGAAAATTATCTATTAGAAGATAGATCCATAAAAATCAAACAATAGTATACATGTATAAATGACAGATCAGCAATGGCTGAGTACATAACAAGTTTAGGATTTATATCAATGACAAGCTCTGTATATCCAATTTAGGTTTTTAGAAGGAGGGCAGGACCAAGATGGTGGAGTAAAAGCAGGAACTTGCTTGAACTCATCCCCTAATTACCTCCAATACCTGTAAAAAAACTACTCTAAACAAATTTTAGAGCTATAGAACCCAGAAAATGACAGAGTAAAGCAAATCTCTCACTGAAAACAGCCTGGCAAGCTGAAAAGAAAGGTCTATCACACCAGGTTAGGAGCAGAGCACAGTCCCACATAGGTCACACCAGCCCAGACAGGGGATAGACTGACCAGAGCAGACTTTAGGGGACTGAATCATTGGCAGCTATGGCACTTTCCAGACTTTTTAACCCACAAACATCAAAGGGAAAGGTCAGTGGAGAAACTCTGTTGGACCTGGGTGAAAGAAGGGCTCAGTCCAGCCCCAGACACTAGAGTGGCAGAGGTGGCAACAGCTTTGACAGCAGCAGCAATAGCAGTAGCACTAGTGCTTCCAGAGCTTCAGACCCCAGATAAGAGCAGAGCATGGTGCCACCACAGCCCCAGTGTGGCAGAGTAGGTGGCAGTAGTTACAGCTGCTTTTGGAGAATCAGGTCCACTGATGGTGGCAAGACCAAGCATCTGATCAGAGGGCAATCTCTTTGTTGATGCTGAGGCAGGATTCTCTTGCATTGCCCTGCTTGGATCTTGGTCTCAGCCTTGGGTGACAGTCCTGGGATGAGGAGGAGCACTGGCCTGACAGAGTTTGTGGTAGTTGTGGAGAGGGAATCCTCCTCAGAGCTCTAAGTCAGATGCCCAGAAGTGGTTCTGACAACAGCTACATAAAACCACAGGAATTTGGGACACAGCATTCTCCACTCTGGCAGAAAAGTTCTACCTTGGCAAAGAGTTAAAAAGTAATTAGTGGGGAATATGAGCAAATATGGGAAAAGAAATCATACTATAGAATCTTTGTTGGTGACAAAGAAATTCAAAATATAGAACCAGAAGAAGACAAAAAGGAAAACTCCTGCATCAAAAACCTCCAAGAAAAAGATGAATTGGTCATAGGTCATGGAAGAGCTCAAAGAGGGTTTTTAAAATCAAGTAAGAATAGTAGATGAAAAATTGGGAAGAGAAATGAGAGTGATCCAAGAAAATCATGAAAAACAAGTCAACAGCTTGCTAAAGGAGACCCAAAAAATATTGAATAAAATAACACCTTAAAAGATAGACTAAGTCATATGGCAAAAGAGGTCCAAAAAGCCAATGAGAAGAGTGTCTGAAAAGACAAAACTGGCCAAATGAAAAAGGAAATTCAAAAGTTCAGTGAAGAAGATAATTCCTTCAAATTTAGAATGGAATAAATGGAAGTTAATGAATTTAGGAGAAAGCAAGATATTATAAAACAGATAAAAAGAAATGAAAAAAAATAGAAGGCAATGTGAAATATATCATTGGAAGAAACACTGACCTGGAAAATAGATCCAACAAAGAGAATTGGACTAGCTGCAAAGCCATGATCAAAAAAGAGCCTAGAATCAGGGGGTAGAATAGATATGGAAAGAAACCACCAATTGCCTCTTGAAAAGATCCCAAAAAGAAAACTCCTAGGAGTATTATATCCAAATTCCAGAATTCCCAGGTCAAGGAAATAAAGCAAACAGTCAGAAAGAAACAATTTCTGCATTGTGAAAACACAATCAAAATAACACAAGGTCTAGCAGCTTCTTTATTAAGGCATCGAAGGGCTTGGGATATGATATTCCAGAGGTCAAATGAACAAGGATTAAAACCAAGAATCATCTACCCAGCAAAACTGAGTATAATACCTCAGGGGGAAAAGTGGACATTCAATGAAATAGAGGATTTTCAAGCATTCTTGATGAAAAGATCAGATCTGAACAGAAAATTTGACTTCTAAATACAAGAAACAAGAGAAGTATGAAAAGGTAAACAGGAAAGAGAAATCATAAGGAACCTATTAAAGTTGAACTATTTACCTATTTACATTCCTACATGGAAAGACAATATTTGTAACTCATGAGACTTTTTTCAGTATTAGGATGGTTGAAGGGAATACACGTACATATGTATATGTACATATTTGTTTGTGAATATATATGTGTGTATACTTACATATGTATTTATAGGTGTGTATATGTGTGTGTGCATATATGTATACATAAACAGGATGAGTTGTATATGAAGGAATGATATATATAAAATGCATTGAGGTGAAAGAGGAATATATTGAGACGAGAAAGGGAGAGATAGAATAGGACAAATTATCTCACATAAAAGAGGCAAGAGAAAGCTATTACAATGGAGCAGAAGAGCAGGGACATGAAAGGGGGTGAATCAACCTTACTTTCATTGTATTTGGCTTAAGGAGGGAATAACATACACACTCAGTTGGGTATCCTACCCTACAGGAAAGTGGTTGGGGGAAGATAAAAGGGAGATGATAGAGGGGAGGGCAGATTGGGAGAGGGCATAGTCAGAAGCAAACACTATTGAAAGGAGACAGGATCAAAGGAGAAAAGAATAAATGAGGGACTGGATAGGATGGAGGGAAATATAGTCTTTCGCAATATAACTTTTGCATAACTACACATTTATAACCTATATTGAATTGCTTGTCTTCCCAGTGGGAGCGGGTGAGGAGGAATGAAGGGAGAGAACCTAGAACTCAAAGCTTCAAAAACAAATGTTAAAAAAAATTTGTTTTTATATGCAACCAGGAAATAAGATATACAGGCAATGGAGTATAGAATTCCATTTTGCCCAAAAAGAAATTAAGAGGTAAGAAGTAAGGGAGTATATAAGAGAGGGCAGACTGGGGGAAGGGGTAATTGTAAAGCCAAGCACAAGCAGCTTTCCAGAGGACTGCTGCTGTGAATAGCTTTTAAAGGTTCTGATTTATTCAGTAACAAACTAAGACAAAATATTCATAATAAACACAGGAGAACATTCAGAATGTCATAACTTCACAACTGTAATGTTTATGGAATTTCAAGATCTTCACTGCCCCTTGAACTTGCTGACATAGCAGGAAGGGGTGGGGCAGGAGGAAGCTGGAGCTGCCTGGAGCCAGTGTATTGACTGGAAGCAGCAGCAGCAGTAGTGTGAACTCCTTTTTTTTTTTTTTCAAGCCAGCCAGAATTTCTGCTAATGACTCCTGCTGAGGACTGTCAGGGATGGGAAATGTGGGGGGCTGGAGCTGCTGGGAGTGAGCTGCATGGATGCTGAGCAGTTCCTGTGAGTGAGGAGAGGAGGGTCTTTGCCTGAGGTAGCCTATTCTGTTTTGAAGGCTTGAGTCTATTGGTATTTACTCCATTAACTATGTGTGCCAGCTCCATAGCTACTGTGATGGCTTTGAGCATCTGGTTTGGGGACTCAGTTTTCTGGTATTTGAATAAACGTTCTATCTTTGTCCTCCATGTACAAAGCCTGTTATATCTTGTGACTAATAACCATATCAACATATTTATAGTTACTATAGGCATTGTGAATACTGCATTGTTGATACAGCAACATATCACTTAAATGGCCACATAGTTTTTATCAAAGTGGTCACATAGTTTCAGGCAAAACATAACATTCATTTAGTAAGTCTTTCATTTAGTAAATCCTTAATTCAATCACTAAGTACAAAGGTTAAAGTTCTCTTTTAAACAAGGTGCATTCATTTAGTCAATCACAAAGGCCATCCACTTCTAGGTCACAATTAGGTTACATTATATCAGTCACTACTAAGTACTCTCTTAAGACATAGTGGAAAGTACAAAGGACATCCACCCCTAGGTCACAAATAAGTTACAGTATCATCAGTCAACATTAAATACCCAAGAAGAGGTTTTTTTCATCTTGACTTGAGGCAGGCTCTCAGTTTCCAGGGTTCCTCTTCCATGGTCCCAGCTCCTTCCTAAATCTAACCAACTGCCACCTGATTTCAAAGGCAGACAGTTTCTTATCCAGGTCTCCATACAGTTCCTGTTCCATATTAAAACTTACAGTGCCTAATTCACCTGAAGTCTTTCACAGTTTCTGTTCCTGGGAAGATAAGGTTTAACAAAACCACAATAACATTCATCCACAATGCCGGCATCCTCATCAATTCACTTTCTGCCTGTTAAATTAACATAGACCCAAAACAGACAAATAAAGTATGGACACCACAGCCATGCTTCCTCTGGCAGCTCTGGCTGGCCCTCAGAAGTCTTGGGGATCTCTGACTGGCCTTTGGAAATCTTCGGCAGCTCTGTCTGGTTCTCAGAAGCTCTTAGAAGTTTTGACTGTGTCTCAGACAAAGCTCCGCCATCATAAACTTCATTTTCAAAATAAAAATCACTTTCTCCAGCCTGGCTCTCTCTGCTTTAGCCTCCATGCAGCTTGCTCCAATAAGTTCTGATTCTCCAGCTTGACCTTTTCCTTTATAAGGTATTAGCTCCTACTTGTTCCAGCCCCTTCATGTTACATCAGGAAGCCCATCCCTCTGTGGGATTCAGAAGTTCTTTATCTTAATACTTGAAACAAAGTGTTAACTGCTTCTGTTTCTTTTTCTTTCGTTTTTTTCAATTTATTTATTAATTTTTAGTTTTCAACATTTATTTCCACAAGATTTCAAGAGACCAATTTTTCTCCCCTTCTTTCCCCTACCCCTACCCCAAAATAGCAAGCCTACTGAATAGCCCTTCCTCCAATCTGTTCTCTCTTATATCCTCTCCCATCCCCACCCCCCAACTTTCTAATAGCGCAAAATGGATTTCTATAAACCAATACCTGTATGTCTTATTTCCCATTTGCATGTAAAAACAAGACAAAACAAAATTTTTTTGTTACATTTGTTTTTGAAACTTTTTGAGTTCCAGGACCTTTTCCTTCTTCTCTCCTCACCCAGACCCACTGTGAAGAAAAACAATTCAACATAGGTTGTACAAGTCAGAGAGTGTCAGAACAGATAAAGAAAGCTGTATAGACTAATACTAATGGGCATAGATGCAATATATATATATAATTTTGGCAAAATGAGTAAAACAATATATCATGACTACTATACACTATAGCCAGGTTAGGAAAGCTATAAACATGTTTAATGATATTAACAACAAAATAAACAACAAAAATGACAATTAAATCAACAGATGCAGAAAAAACTCAAAATACTACACAAAATTCTGTAAAAATATTGAGATATAAAGAAAAAATAGGCCTCTCTTTAAAATGATAAATACTATTTATCTGGTCTGTGAGGGACCACATGCACTCTTTTCTGTCTTGGAACTGTGAGGATTTCCTCTCCACAAGCGCCACAAACTCTGCCATATTGGCTTCCTCCTCACCTCAGAACGACCACCCAGGACTGTGACCCAGATCTGCGCACAGCAAAGCAAGCAATCTTGTTTCAGCTCTAGCAGAGATCCTTTCAATCCCCTTCTGATCAGTCACTTGATCACCCCACCACCTGTGGGCCTGATTCTCTGAAAACAACCACAGCTGCTGCCACTGCTGCTGCTGTAGTGACCACCTCCTCTGTCACTCCAGGGCTGGGGCTAGACCATACTCTTCTCTCACCCAGGTCCAACAGTTTTCCCATTGACTTCTACTTTGTCATTGGCTTTTCTCAGTTGAGAAGTCTGGAAACCACCACAGCTGCCAGTGATTCAGTGCCTTGAGGCCTGTTCTAGACCAGTCTGTGCTGATGTGCTCCTGCATTGGATTAGATACCTCTCTGCTCTCAACCTGGTATGATATACTCTTTCTGTCAGCCTTCCAGGTTGTGTTGGACTGGAGATTCGTTTCATTTTGTCATTTTGTGGGTTCTGTAGTTCTAGAATTTGTTTAGAGTCTTTTTTTCTGGTATTGGAGGGGTTTGGGGGAAAACTGAAACAAGTTCTTGCTGTTACTCTGCTATCTTGGCTCCACCCCCCAGATTGCTACTATATTAAAAAAAAATCTTAAAAGGGCTCAATTATTTGCATTCAGGAAATGAAATTCACTGAGATATGAAAGTTACAAATGTTCTGAAATCTCAACAAAGGCAAGTGAAACTTACCAATTTTGGAGTAGCTGGGTAGTTGAAAGATTCCCAAATAAAAAGAAACCTTTATGTGCACCCCATTGTGGATGGCACTAGAAGTTATCAAGCAGTTTGCCTGTGATTCAAAGTCAGATACTGGATCCCTGGGCATAACAGCAATAGAACTGACTAAAGGATAACCTCCCCATTCGGAGCTGCACCCAATGAAGGTGTTATTCCTCATTCCAAAAAGCGATCCACAACACAAGGGAATTACAGCAAACCCCTTAAAGAGTTTGTGAAGGCCTGTCTAAACAAGGAACTAAACTTTAGATCTACAACAAAAGAGGTGTTGAAACACAGATTTATAATAAGGAATGTAAAGAAAACATCTTACTTGACAGAGCTCATTGTCAGGTACAAGATATGGAAGGCTGAACAGAGTCCAGATGACTCCAGTTTAGAAGATTCAGACACAGAAACAGATGGTCAGGCATCAGTCTGCAGTGACTCAGGAGACTGGATCTTCACAATAAGATAAAAAGATCCTAAAAAAGCTAAAGAATGGAGCATTTCAGCCCAGAGGAACTGGAATAAAATAAGGTGAAAGATATCCCAAAGAGGCTTTTGTCTCAGTACTTAACTACACTTATTTCTCCTCTATTTGCAGAGTTGAAAGAGAAAAGCCAGGCAAGTGGAGGCAACATGGGATCCGTTGCAATTTATTCAGCAGAAGAATCCTGTCTCGGGGTCTCAGACACCGTAGTGTCTCAGCTTGTACAGAGACTGCAAAGATATTCACTGACTGGTGGTGGAACTTCATCCCACTGAATTTTTGTGTTTTTTAGTACTTGGGCTTTTGTTTTTCTTTCCTTTTCTATTTTTTTTTTTAATCAACAAGACCCTGTGGTGATTCCCTTGAAGAAGTGTGTGACTGAATACAGGTATCATTTCCCATAGCCTGAGGAGGAAGCAACATTCACAGAAAAATATTTCTCATTGTCCCAGAGGAAGATGAAGTTGGGTAGTGTGTCACCTCCTTGAAGCTAGTTTTATTTTATTATTATTATGCTTATTATTATTATGTTATTGTTATTACTGTTTTTTTATTTTAACAGTAGTGCATATATTTAAGGGAAATAACTTTTAAAAAATAAAAAAATTAAAAACCACCCTGAAATATATATTTGGATTTGTAATAAGGCAACTGAAGATATTGTGAAACCTCAGGAATCCTGCTTTAAGTTGATAACTCCCAGAGGAGATGGAGAATTGCTCTGTGGGATATGTGTACAGATTTGTATATAGTGTCATTTTGAATGAATCCTTTTCAAGTGTACATAAGAAATCACTGTGTACAAAATGGCCAAGTGTTTCTGTAGATAATATTAGTGGAGTAAATGTTTGACAGGCCATAACTGAATAGATTACTTTGCCTTTATTACATGTACCTTTTGAATGATTTAAGCAGTGATTTGGGTATGATTAGGTATCTGCAGGATTTGCCATTGAATAACAATTATGCCCTCCCATGGACAACTCCTGTTTGTACCTGAATAAATGTAGAATTTACTTTTTTGTGACACCCCTCTCCCATATCTTTTGATAAGCACAGAGGTAGCTTCCATTTTTCAATGATGATACTATTTCTCAGTACTTCAAATTGGAACACAGCTAGCCTCAGAAAACTTTTAACTATTTTAAGTTTTCCCCCACCACCAGATAAAGTATCCTCACTTCACTTTGGTTTTAAATTATGCCACTGCCAATTATTTTGCATCAGATGTATCATACACTTCAGTACTGTATTTTGTTGAACCTTGTAGTAAAATCTAAATAACATCTTCCCCATCTAAACATGACTGAATGCTTACATGAATAAATTTTATATTATACCACTTTTGAAACAATCTCCTTGGAAAAAAGAAAAAGAAAAAAAAAGAATGAACGGGTCAAACAAGAAATCATAGAAACAATCCAAAAAAATGCATATTAAAACAACTGTGAGATACCACATCATACTTATAATGTTGACTAATATGAGAGAAAAGGAAAATTATAAATGTTGAAGAAGATGTGGGAAAATTGGAACATTAATGCATTGTTGGTGTAGTTGTGAACTGATTCAACCATTCTGGAGAGCAATTTGGAACTTTAGCTAAATGGCAACCAAACTGTGCATACACTTTGATCTAGCAATAGTACTACTAGGTCTGCATCCCAAAGAGATCATTAAAAAGGGAAAAGGAACCACATGTGCAAAAATATCTATGGCACCTCTTTCTGTGATGACAAAGAGTTGGAAATTGAGGGGGTGCCTATCAGTTGGGGAATGAATGAACAAATTGTGGCATATGAATATTATGAAATATTGTTGTTCTATTACAAATGATGACCAGGTAGATTTCTGAAAAACCTAGACTTACATTAACTGGTGCTGAGTGAAGTGAGTAAGACCAGAAGAACATTTTACACTGCAACAGCAACACTGTACAATAAGCAACTTTGATAGACTTAACTCTTCTCAGCAATACTATGATCCTAGGCAATTCCAAAAGACTCATTCTGGAAAATTCTGTCCACATCCAGAGAAAGAGTGATAGATTCTGAATGCAGATCAAAGCATACAATGTTCACATTTTTTTTTCTTTCTTGTGTTTTTCCATTTTGTTTGATTCTTCCTTCACAATATGACTAATGTGGAAATTTGTTTAACATGATTGATTGTACAGGTATAACCTAAAAAATAGGCATTCAAAATTCAGAAGTAAATATATTTAATACCTTAGTAGTTGGTGAATAGAGATAACTGCAATGCTTGACAAAAACTGCTATTGAAATTAGAAAGCAGAATGAAAGAAATTAGTTTTTTTTT